>CM012456.1:550000-702500 GCA_003999625.1 Oryzias javanicus | reverse complement strand
AGATACAAAACCACTCTCAATCAAAGCTCTTTAGTGTTTCATCCTCGCAGAAATGAGGTTTCAGGTAACAAAGGTAGGAGTCCTTGTTTGATTGGCACCTGTCATTTCACAGTCTCACCTTTTCCTCATTAGCCTGAGATCAGACCAAACCTTCCTAACATACCTGTGTGTCTCAAAGAGAATCCATGAGGAGTTCTGGGGAGGAAGACCCTCAACGTTCACGATGAAGGTTGACCTCATGCTGGATTATGAAGGAAGTTTCGGGTTAAGATTTAAGTCTGGACGATAAAACAGTGACGACATTTCTCAATAAAAGAACGGGTCTATCACCATAGACTTTTATTTTGAAGGGTCCAGCATCCCTGCGGTCACTTCCGCTGGAACTGGAACTAGGGCTGCCACGATTAGTCGACTAATCGATGACTAATCGACTATTAAAATAGTCGACAACTAATTTAATAGTCGATTAGTCGTTACTTTATAATATATGGAGTCAGAGTGTAGTAAAGTTGAAAGTTATAATAGCATTCTGCTAGCTTTTTGGACTATTTGGCATTTATTAAGGTTTTTAAGCTATTTTGGAGTTTAGCTAATATTTAGCTTCATGCTAGCTTTTGGCTAATTTAGGCTTTTTCAGTTTTTTAGGCTAATTTGGAATTAAGATAATATTTCAGCTACATATTAGCTCTTTTGGCTAATTTAGGATTTTTTCAGTTTTGTTGGCAAATTTGTGTTTAGCTAATATTTCATTTACATGTAGCTAGCTAATTCTAAATGTTTACAGTTTTTTAGGCTAATTTGAGTTTTACTATTTTCAGCTATATGTAGCTATTTGGGTTAATTTGGATTTTTACAGTTTTTTAGGCTAATTTGGAGTTTTGCTAATATTTCATTTACATGTTAGCTAGCTAATTCTAAATGTTTACAGTTTTTTAGGCTAATTTGGAGTTTAGCTAATATTTCAGCTATATGTTAGCTATTTTGGCTAATTTGGAATGTTTACAGTTTTTTAGGCTAATTTGGAGTTTAGCTTATATTTCAGCTATATGCTAGCTATTTTGGTTAACTTAAGCTTTTTTAAGTTTTTTTAGGCAATTTTTGAGTTTAGCTTATATTGTTATATGCTAGCTGTTTTGGCTAATATAGGATTTTTCCGTTTTTTTAAGGCTATGTGGAATTTATATTTAAGCAGCAGCATGCTCTATTTAGGCTAACTTTATTTTTTTGGCTAATTGGCATTTAACTAATATTTTAGCTGGTTATCAACTTCAGCATCTTTACATCCAGTTTGGCCATGAACAGATCAGTCGACTAATCGGAAAAAATAATCGGTGATTAGTCGACTATTAAAATAATCGTTTGTGGCAGCCCTAACTGGAACCATAACCTGCTGGAAATAAATAAATAAATAAATAGATAGATAGATAGATAGATAGATAGATAGATAGATAGATAGATAGATAGATAGATAGATAGATAGATAGATAGATAGATAGATAGATTTCTTTATTTTGTTATTATTTTAAGTAAAAGTTCTTCCTCGGTGCAACATTCATACTAAATCAATGGTTAAATCCACAGTAAGATATTTGTAAAAATAACAAATCTGAGAACACATCCAGTGTTGTTCTCTCTGAACTTGAGTTTATACAATAAAATATACAAATTATTTCTATGAAATAAATTTTTCTTAAAAACAAACAAAAAAAATCTGAAAAAAATGTAAAAAGTAAAAACTCTTATGGTATTTCTGTAATAAGTTTGTTTTTGTAAAACTTGAAAACATTAGAATAAATTAGAATCAATGTTTGTTTCTAAATAAAATGATCAAACAGTTGAGTATTCTCATGTTCTCTTGAAAACTTTTGCGTCAATTTTAAGTTTATATAAATAAGTGCTGCTAGAAACAATTATTCTAATACTCGAGTAATCGGATAGTTCTTAAACTGGATGTAATCCAATCATCTTAACTATAGATTGCATTGGACACTTTAATTTAATTTTTTCCTGTTTTCCACTTTCAAGCTCTGTTATTGTGTCGTCATGGTACCCGGTAGAACTTCCTGTGACATCACTACTGACCCGGATTAGAACTACTGCACATTAGGGCTGCCACGATTAGTCGACTAATCGACGACTAATCAACTATTAAAATAGTCGACGACTAATTTAATAATCGATTAGTCGTTACTTTTATTATATGGAGTCAGAGTGTAGTAAAGTTGAAAGTTATAATGGTATTATGCTAGCTTTTTGGACTATTTTGGCATTTATTAAAAAGTATTTTTGGCTATTTTGAAGTTTAGCCAAAATTTCAGCTACATGCTAGCTATTTTAGCTAATTTAGGTTTTTTTTTTTTTCATTTTTAGGCTATTTTGGAGTTTAGCTATATTTCAGCTGTGTTAGATGTTTTGGCTGACTTGGGCTTTTTTTCCAGTTTTTTAGGCTAATTTGGCATTTAACTAATATTTTAGCTAGCTATCAGCTTTAGCGTTTTCAGCTATTAGCTTCAGTGATTTCAGCGTTTTTAGGTATTAATTTTAGCGTTTTCAGCTATAAGCACTTGCGTCTCTTGCTACCGAATTCAGCTTACAGCGTTCACACTAGCATTATCTGGTTCTAGTTAGGTTAAAGCTAATGATGGTTAAGCTGGGCTGCCACAAATAGTGACCATGTCGACCATAAACTAATGAAGTAAAGAAGCTGCATGATTCATTGAAGGTTTAATAAACTGTCTTCTTTATTTCTAGTTTGAATAAAGCTTCAACACTTCAAATTTAACGCCAATGATGTTGAAGATATGAGCTTTACATCCAGTTTGCGCGTGACCCGATTAGTCGACTAATCGGAAAAAATATTCGGTGATTAGTCGACTATTAAAATAATCATTTGTGACAGCTCTACTGCACAAGTGTGTCAAAGACTAATTTACATATATATGAATGTATGTTATCTGAAAAAGCTTTTCCTGATGTTTTCAGTGCTTCTGTTTTGTTGAAAGTATGATAGGAAATAAATATTTCAATCTAAACGACCTGCTGATGAGTAGACTTTGTGTTTTGAGCGTTCAATTCTCACAAATATAGTTATCTGGTGTATATTGTTGTAGGTGATCTGGTGACATTAATAATTCCATGGATCCTCATCTCCAGCAGCTCCAGCAGCTCCAGCCCGACTGAAGTCTGACTTCTTCTTTTCTCCAGGACAAACGTTTGTTTTGACCTCTGCAAATAAGATCTTCTGTTTTACATTTGTGTCAAAACAATCTGAAAAGAATCGGGGGTTCATCCGGGATTCACGGTGCATGACACCCCCCCCGCCCCCCCCAATGCTGCACTGAAACCAATCTAGTTTCTGTCATATCACTGGCAGACGAGACAGGGATGAGAATAGTGGATTAGCATTCTAGCAGCTCAGTCAAAAGGCTTTTTAAGAGATGAATCATGCTTCCCTTCCAAACATAGACGCTCGCTTTATGGCAACCAAACAAGAAGTGGCCATTGACTGGCTCGGCGTGCCAGGCAGCCGCACAATGCAGAGATTGCTGCTGTGAAGGGGGAGTGTGGATGGGGCTGTCAGTGATGCCATCTCCTCCTAAATCCAGGAGGTGACATGTGGAATCATCTGCTGCTTCAAAGGCAGCGCTGATGGTATTGTGATGCTGACACAGAGCCATGGATCTCTAACACTAGTCCAGACTGAACTCAGAGGTTCTGCTGTGGAGCAGAACCATTTAACGTCTGTCCTTCCTGATGATCTGACAGCTGCTGGATTATCTGGAATGTTCCAGTTCACTTTATCTATCCAGAAGTTTGTTCACAACCAAATTCTGTGTCCTGATTGGAAATATCTGTTGGTGGTGGTTTTTCTGATTCCAAGTCAGTATCTGCTGATACCAAGTCCTGATCCGTCACTTTTATGTTTAATATAAATGAGAAATGTAGAGAGAAACAAGGATCTTTTAGTCTTTCTAAAACGACCCGATAGAGACACTTGCTGTCAGTTTGATCCTGGAAGTCAGAATCTGTGGATATCTCTCCAGCTTTAACCATCAGATTGTGGTGTTCCGTTCATGAGTTGTAGAATTCTAGTAGAGTATTTATCTGAAATAAAAAGCTTGAAATCCAAAGCTCCGGTCATGAAGAAATGAAATGTCCCTTTCTGATTGGAAGACAACATCAGATTTCTGATCAGGACATCTCTACATTTCATTACTCTATCTTTTGCTTTTATATTGTTATTTGATGAAAACTGTGCTAAAATATTTTCATCAAGAAACAGAGACTTTGCAGAAATTAATGTGAATCAGGAAGTGACTCTAAAAGGGAGAAACTGAAAGAAAAGCTCAACAAAAGTGAGAATAATTCTCTGTAATGTTTGTTTGTGGATTATTATTTAAAGCCAATTAAGACCAAGTTCTCTTGATAATAAAGACATTTGATCTTTTTTTCTTGGCCTTGCAAAAAAAAAGTATTACTGTGAAATAATCCAAGTCTGGAGCAGAAAATCCTGTCAGTTCAACACATTCTCACTCCTATCTCCTCATACATGATGTTTGGTTAGGAATATCCCCCACCCCCCACCCCCACGTCCCTTTTGATGTTTTGGGTGTCCGTAACATCGTTTTTTGACGGGCGTCTTCCCTTGAAACACACATCCCAATCTCCAGGCCGTGTACCGGGAGGCGGAACACAGCGGTACCCCAACCCAGTACCCTAACCCGGTAGCAGTTTGGGCCAGTACTGTTTCTGGTACCGGTTCAACTCCTCTAACACATCTGTTGCTGGGTTTGGGGTCCGGTATCTATGTCCCAAGGACCAGTCTATGTCCGGTACTGCGTCCCGAGGGTTAGGGATGGGGTACCAGGTGTGGGTATTGGTACCCGCGTCCCGTTCCAGTCTGTGTCCGGTACCCAATCCGGAATCTCGTCCTGAGGGTTGCAGACCGTTGATTTTCCGAACAGCAACAGATGATGTCAAAAGTGTTTTTGGCCCTTAACCAGACGTCAGTTTGTGGTCAGAATGTGCTGGTAAGACAGTTGAGGGGGGCGGAGCAGGAAGTGACCTGGACACCTGTCCTGTGTGACAGTAACGCCAAAGCTTTAGTCTCAGACTGTCATCAGGAAACTCAACTGCAACAATAGAAACAAATCAGTAAAGACCCCCCCCCGTTTGCTTTATCTTCTTCTGGCTCGTCGCCGTCCAACGTTTCTTCTTCTTTTGTTTCTTTGAGTTCCATTACTTACCGTGGGACACGGAGCGGTATGCATCACGCTGACATTATTGCACTCTGGGTTTCTTCACTATGGGTGAGAGCAGCATTAGAATGATTCATCTGCTACTCTCTGTCAGTGACGAATGGCCAACAAAGCATTTCCTTTAAGAGCTCTCAGCACTATAAAAGGAAGTTTGAACGTGGGCAAGAGTCTACAGTGCTCTGTTGTGTTACGGCGTGGTGCCGCTGACCTCAGAACACGCCAGCAGTGTTACTATAAACCCTGTTTGGGTCTCTAATGATCACTGACACGTTTCAGAAGTGTCTGTTTGACTGTCAATGAAAGCCTTTCTTCAAATCTCTGGTTGCTGCTCGGATGTTTCCATGAAGTAGATTTTCTATTAAATATTACAACTAAAACAAAGTGTTCCTTTTAAAATGAAGAAGGATGGACAGGCTTCATAGTGTGGCTTTAAAAGCTCTGCTTAATAACTAACATTTCATGTGGAATATTCCGTCTGTTGGTGTGTTAGAGCTGAAGGAGCGACTCTGCAGACCGGAACAACACAGGCGTTTGAGTGCATGAATACTTAATGCACTATTAGAGGGTTTTCATCCCATAGTTTGAGTGTTTGCTCAGAGACTTCCCTTTTTTAAATAGCTCTAAAAGATGAACTGTCATTATGTAACCACTCTGCATTACTGGGGCGTAGATAGTGGCTGGTGTCTCGTATTCTAGAAGAAAAAAATCTCTTTGTAACCTGAATTCATTCCTACCACAATCACGTTGGACTCCTCTGCAGGTCATTGAGATCTATAGATTAGAGCTGCCACAAACGATTATTTTAATAGTCAATTAATCACCGATTATTTTTTCCGATTATTCAACTAATCGGTTCATGAGCAAAGTGGATGTGAAGACGCTGAAGTTGATAACCAGCTAAAATATTAGTTAAATACCAAATTAACCAAAAAATAAAAAGAGCCAAAGTTAGCAAAAAATAGCTAGCATGCTGCTGAAATATTAGCTAAACTAAACGGAAAAATCCTAAATTAGCCAAAACAATAAGTATCTGGAGACACTGGAGGGACTGTCTTTGTAACTATCCCTTTAACTAATTTTTTTATGGTGTATTATGGAATTAATATGTTTTGGTAACTTTTATAATTTTTTGTATACTGTTCTTAACCTGTGTATTTTCTGACATTGCATTATTTTAATTTAGTTCTACTGATTGGACTATGTGTCTGGAATAAATTCTATCTATCTATCTATCTATCTATCTATCTATCTATCTATCTATCTATCTATCTATCTATCTATCTATCTATCTATCTATCTATCTATCTATCTATCTATCTATCTATCTATCTATCTATCTATCTATCTATTTATTTATTTCCAGCAGGTTCTGGTTCCAGTTAGGGCTGCCACAAACGATTATTTTAATAGTTGACTAATCACCGATTATTTTTTCCGATTAGTCGACTAATCTGTTCATGGCCAAACTGGATGTAAAGACGCTGAAGTTGATAACCAGCTAAAATATTAGTTAAATGCCAAATTAGCCAAAAAATAAAAAGAGCCAAAGTTAGCCTAAATAGCTAGCATGCTGCTTAAATATTAGCTAAATTCCACATTAGCCTTAAAAAAACGGAAAAATCCTATATTAGCCAAAACAGCTAGCATATAGCTGAAATATAAGCTAAACTCAAAAATTGCCTAAAAAAACTTAAAAAAGCTTAAGTTAACCAAAACAGCTAGCATATAGCTGAAATATAAGCTAAACTCAAAAATTGAGTAAAAAAACTTAAAAAAAAAGCTTAAGTTAGCCAAAACAGCTAGCATGTAGCAAAAACCTTAATTACAAGCCAAAAATAGTCTAAAAAGCTAGCAGAATGATATTGTCACTTTCAACTTTACTACAATCTGACTTCATATAATATAAAGTAACGACTAATCGACTATTAAATTAGTCGTCGATTATTTTAATAGTCGATTAGTCATCGATTACTTGACTAATCGTGGCAGCCCTACTATAGATGGACCTTGAGACAGGATCAGGAAGAGCTGAGAGTGTCTGGTGGGTCGCCGCCTCTGATTCCGCGTCCTCCGTTTCTACCCCGACACTTCAAAGCCCCAGAGATAGGAACTTCAGCGGAATATGGACTCTAACTCAAAAGCCGTGTCGGTTCCTGACGGGGCGGAAAGGCGAGTCACGTCAGGTAGTTGTCAGTGTCACGGAGCAGAGAGACGCCCCGATGTGTGGCGCTGATAAAACATTAGTGTGCTCCGCGCCTGCCAGAGCCGCTCAGCTGCCCGCGCCGCGCCGGGATGCTAATTGGGCCGTGCCAACGATACACGATAGGGGGAATGAGAGGCGGGGGGGGGGCTGATGGACAAGGCGTCCATACTGATTTGCAGATTCGTGGTGGATGAGGGGGGAGCCGCTGGGGGTTGTCTGCTGAAGTTAGGACGACAAATGGAATTTTAATGCAACGACACAGCAAACGAAAGAAAAAAGGAAAAGAGTTTGATAAACAAGCGACGGATGACCCGAATATGCCGAAGCGTCTTCTTCTGGTTCTCTCCTACATGACGAGGTTTATGAGCGGCTGAACTCATCCGGATCAGGCAGCAGATGCAGAAGTTCTGACTTTTATTGAGATGCATCCGTGCCGACGGTGAGGAGTGTTCTGGTACGAGCGGCGCCGGCGCTGCAGCCGCTCCGTTGTGGTTCATGCTCCATTTCATTGTGTGGTGAGTAATCAGATTCTCTCCAAACACTTTCCTGAATCGGGACTGAACCGTTCACTTCAAAACAGACCCCCCCCACCACCACCACCACCACCACCTCCTCCCTGTGCTTGAGAGCTGCTGCCAAACCGTCAGATCACGCTCCAAAGTGTCAAACTGTTTCCCGTGAACAAAAATGAATCTAAGAGAGCAATTAGAACCAAAATGAAAACCTGAACCCGACTGAAGCTCCCGTCAAACCCTGAGCAGAAGCTGTCTCTGACATGTCATCCGCATTGTCTGGTTCTAGACTTGTGGTCTCGTCTGTCTCTAGTTTAGGAGAAATCTTCCTTTTGATCTGCAGAGAACAAATACTCAACAGTTTCTCTCGTCTCCTCGTCCTACCAGGTTCGGGTTTCGTCTTCATTTGTCTTAAATATCATCGATGTGTTTAAATCTGTGGTTTTCAGCTCGTTTCATTCATCGAACAGGAAGTACCTGCTGGCTCTAGACTCCAATAGAGAAATAAACAGCATTCTATTGGTCAGAATAAACACTTATTTTTAACATATTTTGATCATTCTCTTGTTTTTTCTTGATACATTTTCTTCATTATAAGTTATAAACTGACCAATCAGAAGCCTCAGTTAAATCATGTGATGCCCGCTGGCCCCCACCTCAAATGTTTGAAACGTTTGACAGATTCTTGTCAGTGGAAGGGGCGTGGCTTCCCAACAACTTCACTCTTGATTGGTGAAAGTGGTTTCCATAGAAACATTGGCCCAATCACCAATCGCTGATGTTGTCTGGTTCCAACGTGGTGAGGTCCATATCGACTGGATTGATATGTTCTATGAGTGACGTCACAGGCGCTTTGTCCATCTCTATATACAGTCAGTGGTCGCTTCCAAGTTTCTGTCAGATTTCAGTTTGTCTGTTGAACGTTTGTTGTGATGGTTTTGACTGAAAGGAAACAAAAGAATTCAGGGTTCTGGAAAAACTTGGATCTTTGAAGATCCACTTGGATCATTTTTGGATCTATTACCATCGTTTCTAGTGAGTAGTGCTGGGCGATATGACGATATATATCGTGTGGTTGATAGAAAAGTGTCTATCGCCCACATGAAATATATCGTATCGTGATATATAATGTTTTATATCGTGATATAAATATTTTTTCCATATCGCCCAGCACTACCAGTGAGTTCATTAAAATTCCCCTCTGAGCTGTGGGGTCGGGACTGTTGGTGCGTGGTAAGCCTGCACTCTTTTCCCATCATCCCTTTGTTCACATATTCTCATGGTTTCTATCCATCCGTCCGGTTCTGATCCAGATTCCAACTCAACAAAGACGTTCATGGATCTATTTGGTGGATGCATCAGAATGGAGCAGAGCAGCTTGTGGCTCCGCCCAGTGTATTTTCGACATCACGATCTTTTTCAATCTGCATTTTTTGTCTGACTCAACAATTTGAAAATATAAATGCATTGAAATTCATTTCTGAGCTGAATTTTTTCGTTCTATGTCATCCATCGACAGAAATATTCCACAAGGACATAAAAACATCAGAGTGAGTCTCTGAAGGAAGTAAAGAGAGATGCAGAAATGTGAGGAAAAGGTCAAAAGCATAAATATACATGCAACCAAAACCATCAACATTAGAGATTTCCTCGAGATAAAATTTGTCTTATGATAAACCAACAAACTGGGAGTTCTGATGTCACATCTAAACTCATCAATTTAATCCTGTAATTAGTCAGGAATGTTTTTATGAGTTCAGGGAGGATTGAATTCATGTTTACATTGAGGTTATTGCGATTGCTCCTTGTTTTTACAATGACACCAAATGAGAGCTTAAAAAAGGAAAGAACTGGTCCAAATCCATGAACTCTATCGGTCTTTTTGGACGATGCTCTTGATCAATCACTTACAGGTTCAGACTGAATGGAGCTCTGGGGTTTTTGCTGTAGCAGCGTTGGAGAATAAACAGAAACACGAGAAAGCCTCCGATCGTTCTCCCACTTCACAGACTAATCTCTCTGCTATTGTGTTCAGCAGCTCGTCCTTCATTTGGATGATGACTTTGCATATTTGTCTTTCTGCCCCCCTCCCTCCGTGGTTCTCTGCAGGCTCTTGAACAGCAGTACAGTGAGCATCTGTGAAATCTCTCACACTCCCTCCACTCGTGGGAATCCACCTGGCAGCCAAAAAGCAAGCTTATCCGAGTCTGAATGCTGACGGGAATAACCTCCGCCTCACTTTGTGGGCTGTTCCATCCACCTCCTGCTCTTGTTTTAGCACACGTGGAGGAGCGTCCAACCCCAGAAGGATTTAGACCCTCAAACACAAGCAGAGCTGCAGGTGACACCTGCATTTCCATCTTCACTCCACCGGGGGCCTCCTCCTCGCTCAGAGGCTGACCTGAATCGCTGCTAACTAGCTCGCAGCATTACACGGGTCAAACGTGTTTTCATTGATTAGTGGATTACACCATGTCATGTCATTGTTGCATCCATGATCCTTCTCTTAATCTGCTCTAACCTTTTCTTTTACAGCAGCTGAATTGAAAACTTCCCCCAGACTTGAACAAAATAAAAACCTTCACTGCCGAAGAGGAAGAGTGACACGTCGCTGAATGAATGATTATGGTTTTTTGTGGAGTGTCAGTTGACCCCGGAGCACAGCGGTCCGCTCGTGTGTTTTTGTTTTATTTGGAAACAGCTTTGGGCTTGTTAAAGTTATTTCAGGATTTGTAAATTGAATCCTCCTACGACGTGTAATTTACGGCTAACGGCGGCTCACTGATGGTGTAACCACACGTCAGACACTGAAGCTCATCTCAACTCTGGACGGTCTGAAAATGAGGATCTCAGATGACCTGGAAGATGTGACTCACTGCAGGGTAAAAGTGTCAAAGAGGGACAAAAAGGAACATTAGGGGCATGGATTCAGAGAAAAACCATCCAGGATGAGTTCAAGGATGTGCAAGTCAAGAAAAACCTGAGAACATCTCATTGTAAGACGCAAGTGGACAAGACTGACGATCCTCTCCTTTTTAATGATATTGGTTCAGATCAATGCCTCCAACATCCCATAATAAGAAGCAGCTCTTTGATCCTGTGGTTTGGTCCGATTTCTTTTCATTGTAGTACTGAAAGAGTGAGTTCTGAGGATTCTCCAGGTGAGCTGGAGACTCCCTCCAGAGTCAGCAGGACTGAGGATGTAGAGGACCGTCAGAAAAGTCCTTAGCAACCGTTGCTAGCGTCCTTAGCTCCTGTCGTTTCACAGGAAACGCAGAAGATATTGATTATTAGCAAATAGATATGAATACGTTCAATGAACTTGTTGAGTAGACGTAGACAACGGACGCAGAAACATGGTTTTGGCACAAATGGAGCCCCGTACGTCCCAGCTTCAGCCAGACTCCGCCTTCAATGACACTAAAATATACCGGACTGAACCGGACCATACCCCAGCCAGCAAGACCAAGTGGGCCCCATATGGCTTAAAAGTGGGCGGACAATGTAGGCCCCAATTGGGTTTGTCCGCAGTTTCCATGGTGGCCCCAGGTGTGTTTGCCCACATTGGCTCCACTACCCAGGGACTGGAAGCCTGGACAGCGCCCCTGCTAGCTCTGCTGACTCCTGGGCAGCAGTACTTGCTTGCTTTGCTGGACCCTGGGCATCGGAGCTCGCAATGTTGTCCACCGGGCAACTGGCTAGCGTAGCCACCTAAGTCAATGTGGGCAAACACAGCTGGGGCCACCATGGAAACTGCAGACAAACCCAATTGGGGCCTACATTGTCCGCCCACTTTTAAGCCATATGGGGCCCACTTGGCCTTGCTGGCTGGGACTGCCCTGCTCAGTGGAAACGAGGCCTGAAGGTTAAAGTTCAAGTTCAGGACCGACTTGGCTCCCACATTTTTTGGGGTATTTGACAAGAATCGTCCAATTATGGACAGATGACTGTACTCAGTTTGACTTCATGTACCATCAGTCATTTCTCTTTATAAAATATGATGTGAAATGAAATTTGTTTTGTAGAAAATTCCCTTTTTTATCTCAGAGGAGGAGGATTCATGTCAGCGTTTCCTCTCACCTGCTTCACTGGCGTTCAGCGTTCAGCCCAGTTTACCTGCTGGTTTATGGGTAGAGGTCCTGGAGGTTTACGCCGCTCTGCTCGGTTCTTCTGTTCTGTGCCACATTCTATAAAACTGTAAAATAATGTGGTTTTGATGTATTGCTGCTTCTCCTGGTTTCCATGGCTACTCCAACATGTTCTAATGTGCAGCTCTCTGCTCTTCACATGAAGCGGCCTCACAGGAGTTGTAGCTCAGGTGGTGACCAGGTGAGACATGACTGGAGGAATGTCAGCGTGTGGTTCTGGGCTAAACATCCACCAGTTTACTGTGGCGGTGTCGAGTAATAAGACTTATCTCTATAAATAGAGATAAGTCTTCACCTGAAGATCTCCTCTCTGGCAGTAAAAGAACAACTCCACCTGCAGAAGGATAATTGAAACTCACCGTAACAAAGTATTGATCAGCAAAGTTTAGCGATAAAGGAAAATCTATATCAGGATCATCAGTCGCTGACCTCATTAATAAACACTTGAACTGTTTTTCCCAGAAGCCCCAAATTCAGGTTTTAATCAGCTGTTATAACTGCAGAGCGAACGGCTTTAGAAACAACCGAAAAGATAATATTGACGGCCGCAGAGTCGAGTTTTCTCCCAGCTCTCCGACGACAGAAGGAGCTGCTTCAGGATCCTCCAGGATATCTGAAGCTTCATTACCTGGAGAAGTGATTGAAGAGATCAATTTTTCCCATCATTGAAAGAAAACGCTTGAATGGTTTGGAGACTGGTTGACGTGCCTTCTGTTTTATATACGTCTCCATGAGAAGAGGCTGGAGGAGAATCTGGGACTTGATGGATGGAGAAGAGATTGCTTTTATGTTCTGGGAACGCCTCAGGAAAATAGTTTGGTAACAGAAAATCTGAAGTCAAACATTTGGGGGAAGACGGATGTTTGGATGAAAATCTGCCACCACTTTCTGTTGGTTAACATTTAAAGCAGCGCTCTCAGTCTGGCGCCATCTGCAGCTCGCAAGTGAAAGTTCAATGTCTACTAATCAATATCTTCTGGTGCTACCGGCGCTAGCATGGATGCTAACGGAGCTGCTAATGCGACCGTGGAGGATCAAGTTAAAATGTTTTTCTCGTCTAAAGGAATCTCCTTGGACCTGGAAACGGTCGAAGTCTGTCATCCGCTTCCTCGGAGAAAGACCACGGATAAACTAGCGATCCTGATCAGGTTTGTGAATCGAAAACATAAGACTGCCCTGATGAAACAACGTAAACAATTAAAAAATACGAAGACATTTTTTAATGACCATCTTTGCAAATATAACGCTGATCTGGCAAAACACGCGAGGATCCTACAATCCAAACGACAGATCCAGTCCACTCGGGTCCAGAACTCCAGAATCTGTCAAACCACTCGGACCACCGGACCTGACGAAGCCTCTGGAAATAAAATCCATGAAAGACTTTGAAAACTGTGGGATTACGCATGTTTGAACCTCTAATTCAAGCAAAATGTGAATTGTGGACTCATGAAACCGTCGGAACCGTTGAATACGAACTCTGACCCGATTCTGAAGAACTCGAGCACAATTCCCTTGAAATGAGACCTTCACAGTCTCTCAGTCAAAACAATGAAGATGGTTTACGTGGCCTTAAACCTGTTCCTAAACAAAGATGTAGCTCTGGTCTGAATACAATCTGCTCAAACTGTCTCTTAATGAGAATATTTTGAAGTTTTCCATTAATAAAGCATGATTTTTTACTTAGCACTTTTTCATAATAATAATCGTTCTTTGATAAATACAATCTGCTCAAATTGTCTTTTTTAATAAGAATATTTTGATATATTTTCCTGCAGTAACAAATGAAGTTGATTACTACTTGATACTTTTTGAATCTTTAATGAGAATGTTTAGATTACTGTTGATGATTAATAGAAATGATTTGTCTATGGATGTTTTTGAAATTCTATCACATCACTGATATTATTGATCTTTTATTACCTGAAACTATTTTGATATTTGATTTTAAGTCCTGAACTGGATATTGATTATTCATGTAGAGAAAATGGTCGAGTCGGGGTGGGATTATATAAGTTCGCTTCCTTCCACCCCCTTTCAAGTGATCTATTTGTGATTTATTATGTGAAGTTATTCCATGTATTATAACCTGATTGCTTAAAATAAACCATTTCATTCATTCATTCATTCATTCATTCATGATAGCTTTGTATTTGCTTTATGATGTTTTAACTTTATGCTTAAAACTGCTTTTGCTATTGTCATTGGATCTAGAGTCAGAAAAGTCCTTAGCAACAGTTGCTAGCGTCGTTAGCTCCTGTCGTCTTACAGGACACACATAAGATATTACTTAGTAGTACATAGACATGAACACATGTTCAGTAAACCTGTTCAGTAGACGTAGATAATGGACCAAAGATTCAGACAGTCGATGCAAAAACCTATTTTGGCACCAATGGAACCCCGTACGGCCCAGCCTCAGCCAGACTCCGCCCTCATAGAGGTAGAGAACCCTGGTTTCAGATGTACTGATGGATCAGATGTTGATTGACAGGTAAAGGATGGTGTTCCTTCCTGGTTGTTGTCACTCAGTCTCAGAACATCTCAGCTCTGCAGGACCTCCACATCAGCTCCTCTGAACGCCGCGCAGCAGAACTTGAGAAGAACATTTCCCTCTCGTGTGCAGTGGCCAGCAGATGGACGCTGTCTGCTTCATCCTGCTGCACCATGAAAGCTGCAGAATCCAGCCATTAAACACACACCAGATGGAGCGTTCTCCATCTTCTCCGCCGCTCTCATTAAGCAGCCAAACAACATATAGAGGGTCGAGGAGTGCAGGCGTGGTTCCTAAACTGACACCTAGAAAATAAGACCCGCTGAAAGGTCGGGATTGTGTCGCTTGGCACATAAACATGAGATTCTTCCTGCTGGCCTTTGGCTGCTGAGCTGCGGTGGGTCGGAGTAATCAAAGCTGCAGGGTTGGACAGATGGCGTTCGGAGTCTAGTGCACCGGAAGGACAAGTTACTGTTGACTTTGGGAGAGATGCAGGGAGGCGGTGACTGACGCTCCATCCTCCCCTCCTGACTCACCGGGAGTCATTACTGCAATGGGCCTAATTACCTTCAAGCCTAATCTGTGTTTAAAAACCTGCTGCTTTTTTGTTTTTAATTGCACGCAAGTGTTGGGAGGAAGGGGAGAAGCCGCGCTCGGATGTGGAAAAGCTGAAATATGGAGGTAATCACAGCTTCACGCGGAGTCTAAACAGGTGTGGCTTCAGACCAATCAGAGCGGGGCTCCACTTTGTTTCTTTGTTTTGTTTACCAGTCAGATTTCAGTTTTCTCATCTGAATGTAAAATCACTGCCAGACTCATTAAAGGGAAGCCCTGATCTTCAATCTTCAGATCCAGATCGGGGAATTCATATTCATCAAGGAGCCTCATGATTATTAGATGATCTCTGCGTTGTTGTTCTGCTGCCGACTCGCCTCGGTTATGTAATAGATTTAAGTTATAGTAAGTGTGAGATCTCAACTTTTATTAAAATAAAATATCTTAATTTGCTTCTAAAAACAATGTGATTAAAATGAGAAACTGCAGAGTTTTATGAAATGAAGCCGTGTTTTTGTTCTGTTTCTCTGAGGTTTCTGTTTTAGTTTTTTGCTGGTGAATTTACTTTAATAATTGAAAGTTTAGTATTTTGGATTCTGTGATGTTAAATTTTAAATTTCCCCGGATGTGTTGGTCTGATACATGTGAGGATGATCTGATTTAATCTGGAAGGTGAAATTTTGATCTTCCAGATATTTTGCTGAAGGGATTTGGGATCTGAACCAGATTCAAAATGAGACGGTTCTGATTACAGAATTTGCACATTTAAAAATTACATGAATGTAACATTAACATGCATCACTGAGACCTTAACATAGACTTTAACTTACAGGAAATATCATTGGAGCCTCAGCAATAGTTCAGATCGTATTAGACATTTGTCTTTGGAAATGATGAAGAACCGTGAAGTTTGATTGTGATTTAGTGATCTTAAAGAAGAACATTACAGATGCATGTGTCGAGGAACAGAGTGAGGGTCACCAGATAGAAAGTTAGATTTCTTTGATGAAAAACATGTGAAGACATCGATTGATTTCTCCAGAAATCTGATTTTTTTTCTCCAATCCATGTTATTTAGATGTAAAGAAGAACCTCCGACTGGTTGAAGATTTCCATCATTCTGCTGCATAGATGACAGAACATGAGTTTTCTCCAAAGTCTACTGTACAGTAGGACCAATGGAAAGCTGGTGTTTGTTTGACTTCAGCTTTTCTCTCACCTGGTCCAGTGTCCAGTCTAGGTTGGAGGCTCATTTCCTCCATGGGGATGGGTGTGGGGGGGGGGGGGGGGGGGGGGGGGGGGGGGGGGGGGGGGGGGGGGGGGGGGGGGGGGGTGGGGGGGGGGGGGGGGGTGGTAGAAGGGTCTGAGATGAAGGGGTTGATAGTGAGGTGAGAACTGGTGGACGGGAAATGATCAGCTCATCTGCTCCTTCCAGGCTGCCTCAGTGCTTTTGGGCTTTAGTGTTGATGATTTCATGACAACCCGGATGTTGTTTTTCTGTTGGTATAGTTGTCCTTGCTTGAACTTCCTGGTTTAGCAGATCCTTCAGCTAACAGACAGAGCTTGCTGGGATTGTTGCAGAAGGTAACAGTCAGTCTCGTTGTCTGTTCTCTGTTCATGAAATGTTCCAGCTGGTGGTTTCTCAGGGTTCCTCACTGAACTGGAGGACACAGTTGTCTCTTTACAGCTGGAACAAGAACATTCCTGTTGAATGTCTGTAGCGCCTAAACCAGGGACAGGCAACTCCAGGCCTCGAGGGCCGCATTCCTGCTCTGACCTGTTCTAATTAGCTGGACACACCTGAACCAGGTAATCAGTCAGGAGTAGGGTATGCAGACACAGCGGCCCTCGAGGCCCGGAGTCCTGATCTAAACACTAAGAAAACAGATAAACCAGAAACGACGCAGGACGAGGCAGGTCAATGCTGAGGACTCATCGGATGATGGAGTAGAACCCTTGTTCTCCTGAAGGGGGCAGAGGAGGAAGGTCAGCAGATCCAGAGTTAAGGAATGAGTCTGATGAACTTGTAGTCCAAACAGATTTGTAGCAGAGATCCACAGAACGAGAAGAAGCTGGGATGGACACTGCGGTACTCTGGAAGACGTGGACTGGATCGGTAAACGAGAACTTGGACGGCAACAGAGAAACTTGAAGTAAAAACAAGTCAGAGGCGTGGTCGTTAATGGTCAGAAACAAGACGGTTGCTGGAGTGAGGAACTGATGATTGAACCGAACACATTGTAATTCATAAGGAAAGACCGTGTCTGGGTCATATTTGCCGTCTCGTCTCTGGTGTCATGATGTCATTAATTAATTCTTAGAGATCTTCTTTTGTTTTTACATTTTCTTCTGTGATCCAGCTTATTTATTTGATTACATCCTGTGAAAATCCGGTGGCCGGTCACCTGAGACCCGTCTAATTCCAGGTGTGAACTGACACGCCTGAAGCCGCCCACTCCTTGATTGATTCACGGCCTGATGAGTTCTAATTCCAGGTGTGAACGGAGCCTTCATTAACCAGCTGGAGAGCTAAAAAAAGAGCGGGAGTTTATGTAAGTGAAGGTGGAGGAGACGCACTAAATCCAGCCATTAAGACAGTTCAGCCAGCCTTCATTTCCTGTGGTAAAGCAGCGTGAGTCACTGCAGTCTGATGGCTGAACCTCGGAATAAACGCCACCTTCTAACCACTCATTTATCCTCAAACTCCAGGTCTGTTTATGCAGAACATTTGGAGGTTTTCTTCACTCTGTTAAAGCTGATTTTGATCATTTTGTCACCAACCTCATCCAAAGACTCCTTTAAAAACACTAAAGATATGGATGTTGGTCATGTGACCAGATCAGGGTTAGCTTTAGCAGCATTCTGAACAACTAAACCAAATTATTTGCTAGACGAAAACAGGATAAACCAATAAAGAGAAACAGGATTTTATTTCTGAAGGCTGTCCCGGGACTATTACTGCGGATCTCATCAAACAAACAAACCGGTATTTTCATCTCCTTTGATCAAATCCTTGAACAGAGAAGTTTAAACCCAAACAACCTGCCTCACAGCGCTGCATCAAATCTGTTTATGCACCTTTGATAGAAATATATCTACAAGATCAGCTGAATGCACACATGGTGTTCCAGCAAATCTTTCTTTACCCACAGGAGGAGAAAGACGTGTGAAATAAACAAACATATCTTCTGTGTAGAGGTTTTTCCATCTTTAAATGTATCTTCCAAAGCTTTTCTACTATGACATATATCTATATGTCTCTCCACAGGGATTGTTAATAGGGCTGCCACGATTAGTCGACTAATCGATGACTAATCGACTATTAAAATAATCGACAACTAATTTAATAGTCGATTAGTCTACTTTATAATATATGGAGTCAGGCTGTAGTGAAGTTGAAAAAGTTATAATGACATTCTGCTAGCTTTTAGACTATTTTGGCATTTATTAAGGTTTTCAGGCTATTTTGGAGTTTAGCTAATATTTTAGCTTCATGATAGCTATTTTGGCTAATTTAGGATTTTTTCAGTTTTGTAGGCAAATTTGGAGTTTAGCTAATATTTCAGCTACATGTTAGCTTGCTAATTGTAAATGTTTACAGTTTATTAGGCTAATTTGGAGTTTTGCTATTATTTCAGCTACATGCTAGCTATTTTAGCTAATTTGGGATTTTTTTTTACAGTTTTTTAGGCTAATTTGGAGTTTAGCTATTTCTTCAGCTACACGCTAGCTATTTTGGCTAATTTGGAATTTTTACAGTTTTTTTTAGGCTAATTTTGAGTTTAGCTAATATTTCAGCTACATGTTAGCTTTAATTTGGAATTTGTAACATGTTATTTAGGCTAATTTGATGATATTTCTTCTATTGTCTCTACATGCTAGCTTATTTTTTGGCTAATTTATTTGGAATATTGCTACATAATTTATTAGGCTAATTTGGAGTTTTGCTATTTCTTCAGCTACACGCTAGCTATTTTTGGCTAATTTGGAATTTTTTACAGTTTTTTTTAGGCTTGAGTTTAGCTTATATTTATTTTTCTAATTGTTTACTTATTTGCTTAGCTTGCTAATTGTAAATGTTTACAGTTTATTAGGCTAATTTGGAGTTTAGCTAATATTTCAGCTATATGTTAGCTATTTTTGGCTAATTTGGAATTTTTACAGTTTTTTAGGCTAATTTGGAGTTTTGCTATTTCTTCAGCTACATGCTAGCTATTTTGGCTAATTTGGAATTTTTACAGTTTTTTAGACTAATTTGGAGTTTAGCTAATATTTCAGCTATATGCTAGCGATTTTAGCTTATTTAGGATTTTTTTGTTTTAAAGCTAATCATATTTCAGATTTTCTTTACATCCACTTTGTCCATGATGCGATTAGTCGACTAATCGGAAAAATTAATCGATGATTAGTCGACTATTGAAATAATCGTTTGTGGCAGCACTAATTGTTAACTGAATCCCCATTTGTGTCTTTGGCGTTGTATCTCGGTGTTTTGGACCTTTTCTTTTGCCCCGCCCCTGTTCTAGTTCACCTCCTCCTGTCTGCAGGCTCCTGCTGGAGAATGTTTGTTTTGGTTTCTTTAGCGAGGAGGTGAAAAGTCAAGTCGTGGTCATCTGACTGGTGCCGAGTGCAGAGCTGTGGTTCAGTGTCTCACATGGACAGGAAGCGACAGTCTAATGCAGTGGATGAGCGCTCAGCAGGGGGTCGAACATCGACTATCTGCAGCAGACGGACGGCGGGAGTTTGTTCTCCTGAACGGAGGAGCCTCTCTTTTGTGCTCCCATCTTACTTGATGCATCATGGAGGCCGGGAGCTCCTGCTGCGTCATCAGCAGCTGCGATTGCGTGCACCAAAAGCTGGCGCCGCTCCAGCTAAGGTCTTATTAAATTGTGGTTGTTTACATGACCAGTTGAGCCCTTGTAATTGAGTTTTTCTGTTGCATGAATAAAACAGCAGGCAGATACGTGGCGTCTCCGGCGATAAACAGAAGTTAACGAAAGGTCCAAGCGGGATGCTGGGAGGAGAATGACGAGGAGGAATGAGCTGGACCACAGGAAAAAAACAAACAAACGCTGCAGTGAAATCCTGCATAGTTTTCATAAATTATGCCGCAGGGACAGACGGGTTCAACTTTATGTAAATGTGGATGTCTCTGTGTGTTCATATCAATACTCAGGTGCCAAACAGTAATGTGTCCCACAGTAAACTGTTGGCTTCTGTCCCTGATTCACTATTTATGACTGAAAAGCTAAATACAACAATAAAAGCTTTATAATAAATAAAACTAGAAAAGTAGCATTACCTTCGATGATGCTGGATGTTTTTTACTGAATGTGGTTGATAAAGATGCTGAAGCTGCTTGTCAAATTAGCCGAAAAAGCTAGCATGTTGTTAAAATATTAGCTCCATTTAAAATGATCCTTAAAAAACCTCCTTAAATGAGATGAAATCTGGTGTAAACAAATGACTGCAGCTCTGAAACTGTAGGAATGTCAAAGACCTCCATAACAATCACATAAACTCCTGTTTGCCGTCAGACGAGCAGAGGAACCAGCAGAAGCTCAAGCAGGAGAAAGAAATGTTCCAAAGTGTAAAGTGAGTCAGTTTTTCTGCTGCTGAACCTCCCGGGAGACGGAGATGAGTTATTTCTGCACTCGAGGTGTGGGCCGCTGGGGGCCAAGAAGCATGAAGCAGGCGCCTTTTAGACCCAGCTCTTCGTGACATCCACCGACAGGGACGTGGCGGGTGGCGAACGAGGGGCGGGGCCCGTCTCTGCACGCCTCCCTGTTTGGACGAGTGACAGCGGAGGGATTAAAGTTGTGCAGTTGAAACTTCTATCTGTGTCTGCTGCTCTAGTGCTGCAGAGAGTGGACTCTGAAGAGAGAAACGCCTCATTCTGCACAGAGGGAGGAGACTTCTGATTGGTTGGAGGCTTACACTCAAAGATCAAACCACTTCCTGTTGGTTAAGCTTCTTAACTCTCATAAGTGTGTTGTAGTGTTTTTATTCCTTGAATTGTGTTTTGAAAGCTGTGTGTATGCATGAAGACTTTCTACAGATGAACCATTTCTACACGTCTAAACTACAAATTCTCATCCTCATTTTTGAAGCTTTAGGTTCCACGACGAATCAAGGGTCTGCAACCCTTGGGACGCAGTCCCGAACACAATTTGTCCTTGGGACGCGTCCGGTACCAGAACCCAAACCGGTACCAGATGCAATATTGGACACGGGTTGGTCCTCAAGATGCATCCTGTACCGATACCCATACCCGGAACCGTAACTTGGTACCAAACCGGTACCTGACCGGGTCCGCTACCCAGACCTAGTACCATAACTCCAACCCAGCACCGAACCAGTACCAGGCCTAAACCATTACCAGATGCGGTACTGGTCCTCGGGACGCATCCTGTACAGGTGTCCAAACTGGTACCCTAACCTGGCACCAAACCAGTACCGGACCCTGTCCAGTACCCAAACCCAGTACCGTAACCCTAATCCAGCACTGAACCGGTACCGGACCCTGTCCAGTACCCAAACCCAGTACCATAACCCTAATCCAGCACCGAACCGGTACCGGACCCTGTCCAGTACCCAAACCCAGTACCATAACCCTAATCCAGCACTGAACCGGTACCGGACCCTGTCCAGTACCCAATCCAAGTACCTGTAACCCTAATCCAGCACCGAACCAGTACCGGACCCTGTCCAGTACCCAAACCCAGTACCGTAACCCTAATCCAGCACCGAACCGGTACCGGACCCTGTCCAGTACCCAATCCAAGTACCTGTAACCCTAATCCAGCACCGAACCAGTACCGGACCCTGTCCAGTACCCAAACCCAGTACCATAACCCTAATCCAGCACTGAACCGGTACCGGACCCAGACCAGTAACGGACGCAGAAGAGACCCAGACTGGTTCTCAGGATGTGTTATGTACCAGTACCCAAACCTGATACCCTAACCCGGCACCAAACCGGACCAGGTCCAGTACCGGTTTGGTGCTGGAATGGGGTAACGGTACCAGGTTTGATACAGTACCCTAACCCAACACCGACGCAGTACTAGACCCAAACCATTACCAGTCACAGTACTAGACCCGGACTGGAACCAGAGGTGTTACTTGGTGCAAACCGGTTCCAGATGTGGTACCGAAAATGATACCAGATGAGAACTGGTACAGGTTAAGGTACCCGTACTGGGACAGGGTACCATGTGCTCTGCGTCCCAGTACTGGACCTGTTCTGATTTGCGGCCTGGAGGTTTGGGTCTCTGGATTTGAACAGCCAGCACATCAACAAACCATGGGTAGGGGGCGCTCTACCAAAGGTCGACATGTGAGGAGTTTGGAGTGAGAACGTGTCGGTGTAAAACATACTGACATGACGTTTTCTTTGAAGATTCTGCTCCAGTTCTTAGGATCTCCATAAATACGGCTGCATTAAGCCACTAACAGCAACCGAATGATTTTTCAAACAGACTCAGAAACCATCTTTATACCGACTCAGCGTGAAATCCCTCTCGCCGTCGCTGCAGAACCTCTCTGCTAAACTGTGCACGTATGGAACGAAGCAGCCATGGCGGAGGTCTGCTCAAATCAATATCATCATCAGAAAATGTGAAACCAGATTTTCTTTGACAGAGCCAGATGCTGTTGATTTTATGGCTCCCTGAAATGTATTTTATTTGGAATCAGCATGATAATCAGGCAATTAGGAAGCTGATTGAAGCAAACCCTGGGAGGCCAAAGTGAAACCACTGGAAAAGATCTTTTCATTCTGACTCATGAGGTGGCTCGCCGCTCACAACAGCGTTTTTGTCAGAATGTTCTGTCGCTGTGTGAAATTAATAAATCAGGAAAAAGTCTTTCTGCAGTTAGAGGAAAACCTCAGAGTTCTGAAATCCTTTTCAGAAGGATTTGGGCGGAGCCGCAGCGCCCAGATTACACCCGATCAGTTGATTATTGGCTTGAATCCGGTCGATATGGAGCCGACTCCTCCTCCTTTATGTCAGAATGAACTGTGAGTTTATCCAGTCGAGCTGCAGAATCTGCATGAAGAGAAGTGAAGATTAGTCTCAGCTGGAACGTCTTTACTTTCAGGAGGAAGGATTCTATAACGTTACTTCAATGCATCTTTTATTTTGCTTTCCAAAACGCCGACCAAAGCAGATTTTGAAGCCAGTCGGCTCCAATATGCGATTAAATATCATCTATTGTGAAGAAGCTGCTGTTGCACTTGGATGTTAGATTGACTCTTTATGAAGGAAGCTTTTCAAAAGTGTTTTCGGATCCTCAGTCAAAGCTAAAGTTTTCTCTCTTCTTTTGCTTTTTTCTATTTCTAAGAGAAGAAGACATTTTTATTTGCAGCAGCTTATCTGCACACAGGTGTGTGTTTGGACTCTGTTATTATCCTGGACTTCTGTTGGACTTCCTCCATAAAAATGTATTTGGGAAAAATATTTGGGCTTAAAAAGATAGATGTGAATAAAATCATAAAAAGAATAATCAAGTTTTGAAAAACCTCAAAGGATGAGATTTCTGATGCTTTTGACTGAAAATGTAAATATTTGAAACTTACTTAGAGCTTTTAACCACTGAATTAAATCAGTTTAAATGATTAAAAATAAATGATTACTTCCTATGAACTTGACTTAAAGTCATAGATAACTTTGAGGCACTAATGTTGTATATTTCTTCCCTGATCTAACAGAATTATACTGTTTCCAACCAGATTTTTGGTGTTTCCAACACTTATAGTTTAAATTAGGGATGCACCAAAAATGTACATGATATCCTGACATGATATATGATACATATCATACATATATCATACACATCATATATCATGATACATATCATGATATATGATATTTATCATGATATGTATCATATCATGATACATATCATGACATGATAAATAACATGATATGTATCATGATATGTATCACGATATCATGATATGATACTTATCATATATCATGATACATATCATATATCATGATATGTATCATGATATATGATATGTATGATATATGATACATATGATATACATATGATACATATCAAGATATGTATCATATCATGATATGTATCATATCATGATATTGTGATACATATCATGATACATATCATATCATATCATGATATGTATCATATCATGATATGTATCATATCATGATATCGTGATACATATCATGATAAGATACATATCTTGATATATCCCAAGACAATACTACAGACAGTGTTTCAGTTTTTAAAGGTTAAAACCTGTATCTGAGTATTGATCCACTTTGTACATAAATACAATTTTAAAATATATTTTGTCTAATATTCAGCATTAAGCTCTGCAACTGTATATACAATACACGTTTCTTTAAACTAAGAAAAGTCATAATACTTTTTGTTTGGTGAGTTTTCATAAATATTTTTCAACTCTCAACATTGTCTGAGTTTAACAACTACAAATGTTTCAGTGTAAAATAAAATAAACACAAATATTGATTGTATCTTAACCAGTTATGATCCATATTTATGATTGAGAAAATAAAGCGCTTTGTTTCCAACATTAGTAAATAAAGATGAATCTGTACTTTTGCTGTCATGTGATTCACTTTTTTGTGATTAATTGATCACAACTAATTAATGTAATTAATCTATTTATTTGAACATATTTCAACCCAATCATTTCTGGATTAAAAGACACATTTTGAGGTATTTTTCATTAAAATTTTTAACATTGTAGCAAAAGATCAAAATACAACAAAAAAAGGGATTAATGAAGTTTTTCTTTTGTTACGAAAGACCTTTTTCTTTTATACCACCAAGTTTTTTTTTATACAATTTCAACTAATTAGTAGAAAAAGTAAAAGAAGAATAAAATCTGCTCCAGAGTTTTTTAATTTAACATCACAAAGCAGAGGGACGTGTTCCTAAATATTAACTACATACTTCCTATTACTACCATAACACATGTTAACGTGTTTTTTTCACCGTTTATTACAACAGCGTGACAGTAGAAAAGACGCGAATGATTTTATGGTTTCCTTGAAGCTGTTTGATGATTGTGATTGTGTTTACGACTGGAATGAAGCTGAAGTGAATAAGAAGGAATTAGACACGAGGAGGATTTCAATTATTTAGACTTTGGACTTTTCTTCCATCATCAGTGTTAGGAGGTGAAGTTTCCCTCTGAAATGATGCTTTGCTTCTCATGACGATCACGTTCCTCAGATAGGAAACAGCGCAGTCAGTGTGCGTTGTAGCTGTTACCATGACAACAAGACACACCATGTTTCAGATCGTTCGTTCTTTGTGAAAAATGATTGAAACCTAATAAACAACAGAATGGAAGTTTGGAGAATTGATTGATTTTTGTTGTAAATGACCATTGTACCGGCGGGATAATGCGCTTCCAGGTGCGCATTATCAGACGTGAACGCTTGGGTTAGTCTGATACCCTTCTTCTACATGTAGGTGCGGTGAAGCTTTGTGACAGAGTGAAGACGAGCGCTGGAATGAAGTAAATGTTTTATGTCATTCTCTGACCGTCTGCATTGCAGCGCTGCATCTCTGTAAACATGGATTTCACCTCCTATCTCCACATCATGTCTTTTTTAGAGCTTTTTACCTCTGATCCTTCATTACTGTGAAGTTCAGCAGAACTTGTTCTTACAGGAGAAGCACAGAAGTATTTATCTTTAGCTAGAACTGAGTTGTACTGTCTCATTCCGGTGTGTGACGACAGTAACCGGGAGCCTCACTAGTTCACGTCTAACAGATCTTGTTGATTTGGTGGGTCTACAGGGTGTAGAGCTGATCATCTCGGTGTGCTGCCCACTAGTGGTTGGAGGTTGAAGTGGCAAACTCCAGTCAGATGCTGAACTACATGTTTGCTCAAAAATAGATAAATATTGTCTTTGCAGAGTTTTAAATCGATACAAATATCAGTAAGTGGAGTATTGTGATATTTCACTGGATCAGTTTTTTCTTACTCCCACAGTAGATAAGGTAATTGTGTATCTTTGTGATATGCATCTCCATACATGGTCCATAAATCAATACATTAAGGATTCAGTGAACTTTATGGTGATACGATACACTCTGATTCTTTAAGTAAAATCACTAAAATCTAGATGTTTCTTATTGATATGTTAGTTAAAGCTATAAATAATAATGTATGTCATTTGACAGAGAAATGTGTTCAGGTCACGACTTGGAAGAAGCAAGCTTGTGATTGGACATCTTCTTGTTTGCATCGCATGAACATAAAAAGACAAAAACCAAATATCTGGTGATTTGTTTGGACTTGAAGGAACTACAAACTTCCCGACCAAAACATTCTCACTCCCAACTCCTCACTCATTGGCGTTTGGTTAAGGACCCCTTCGCCTTCGCGTCCCCAACTCATCATTTTTTGACGTGCAGCTGCTCATAAATAAAGTCCAAACCCAAACCCGGCACATGGTCTTTGGGAAGCAGCCAGGACCAGTACCCTGACCCGGCACCCGACCCGACTGGTAGCGGATGTAATGGGTTAGGGTACCGGTTTGCTTCCGGTCTCTGTGTTGATCTGGTTCCGCTGGACGTTGGGGAGAATCTTGGAGACTTGGAGGGTCCTTAACCAAACATCAGTATCTGCCGGTCTGGAAGTGAGAATGTGTTGCCCAACCACTTTCCAAACATCTATAGCTCTGATTCCCTTCAAAGACTTCACCATTCTATAGTTTAAATGTCTTCATTTGTTTGTTTTTATGAATGAAGACTCTCCATTCCAACAGATCCATGTTTCAGTAATCAGAGTAAACGTTTTCCAGCTGAAGCGTGTCTCTGCGGCTCTTCAGTGATTTCAAAGGATTGAAATCTGTTTTCTGGGATCAAAGGACCAAGGTCGGCCTGTGATTCATCTGACCTCATTTGATTGGCTCTCTCACCAAACAGCACTTTGACCTTCAGGACTTAGAAAAGCTTTTGATAGAATTGTTGGTCCAATGACTTTTGTAGCGTCTGCCTGATGACAAAATTGCTAGAATAATGAAAGAAGAATTTGAGCTGGCTTTTTTTAATCAAAGTCTGGCCGTGTGAAGTGTCTGCCTTCATCTGGACGGATTTATGAGTTGCAATTTAATTGGAGGGAATTAAAGGATATTTATCCTCTAATATCCATCAAATTAATCTCTTTTCCCTCCTCTCTCTTCTAGGACGTCAGAATGGCTTCCAGGATTAACCTCTGCTCTTGGTAGAACGTCCCACAAGTTCACGTCTGTTTGAACGACGTCTCCTGATCCAGGACCTCCCACGATGTAAACGCGTCTGAACCTGTTTTTCCACTCCCGGCTGTCGGCCATGAACCTGGAAGGACCTTCCTGGACTCCTCCTTCCATCGCTGGGATTTGATTCGTCGTTTGGCTCGGACCGCTGCTCAGGTCTGCAGCGGTGGCTGTTGGTGGCAGCTGCTGCGGCCGTGGACCCCGCCCCCTTGGACCGCAGGGATACGTTTACAAAAGCAAGCATGAGGATATCCATGACCTGCTGTCTTTGCCCATTTTTGGTCTGCCTCTGCTTCATGCAGAGATGCTCCGGGGCCAGCCACCATGTCCCCACCAAAGTGCCCTCCAAGAACCAGACCAAACTGGCCAATGGGGAGACGGAGGTGCACCACAGGCCTAAGCGTGGCTGGATCTGGAACCAGTTCTTTGTTTTAGAAGAACACATGGGACCAGACGCTCAGTATGTGGGAAAGGTGAGTTTCTCTCTTCTTCATTCTGTCTCTTATCGTGAAATGAACTGCAGAGTCACGTCTCCTCCTTTTTGTGCATGTTCTGATATTAAGATTCTGGTCTTATTCATGACGATATGAGATGCCTTTCTAGCATTTCCAATATCTGGCTGTTCCTCCCCGAACCGCCCAAAAAATGTTTTATTCTCAGTAATTAAGTAGTGCCTCTGAGCACATCTGCCACTCTGGGAAAGCAGCCATGCAGGAGTATTAAGTTTGAACATAAGAATAGCCCCGTGCATTAAGCTATCTTTGAGCTAAAATATTCGATTTGGTCTCGCGGTTGGAAATAAACCCATCTTTCATTTTGCACTGAGAAATGAACCGCTACGGTATGAAATTGGACAGAAGTAGAGTTGGGACCATGAAAAGGGAGGGCGCTCTCTGTAACTGTAGTCTGCTCTCAGAATGGCTGATACCACTTAAAGAACAAAATAATGTGGTTGGTGTTGCTTTGGTCGGGCAGGGTTACTTCCTGGGACTTTCAGTTTCAGCCGGAGGGAGCTGGTTAAGTCCTCCCCAGCAGATTGCCCGCCCTTATCTCCTGAAATGTGAAAATGTGTTTCTCCACTGCAGTGATCTTTATTCTAGGCACTCACCCGCAGACTAATCCTCAACCGCACTTGGCGAAAGAGAATGAAAAGACAGAATGCTTCTCTGGCTGCGCGCACGTCTGGATTTCAAGCAGAAAAACTAGAAGCTTAATATGCCGGACAAAGGTTGAGGGAAAAATGCAAACATGACTTTTCACTCCAGATTTCTGCTTATTGAACGGAGGGTTTAATCGCCAGGCTTTGTTTACAGCTGGAACCTGTTTTCCCTGGATTTTCGGAGCAATAAAGAGGCATGAAAGCCCACTCTACCAAAAAAAACAAACCCCTGCATCGACGAACGCTGCAGCTCGTTAAAAGCTTCTCAGTTCTGCACAGAGGTGTGCTTCCTTTTGTCCGGACGTGTTGCTGCTTTGCTGTTGATGCTTCTGCCTCCGGGTTTTGCTGCATACATACATGCACGGGATTGGACTAAACAGCTAATCCAGGACGATAATAAAGCACTAAGAAGCAACATAAACATTATTAAGGAATCAATTTGACATGCATGTTTAAAGTGATGAGGTCTCCAGATGGCAAGCACAAAGCAACATTTAATTATGTGGGCTGGGACTCGAGCGCTGTGTGTCCAGGAGACAGAATGACCCTTAATTAGACGGAAGCAGCTGAGGAGGAGGATTAATGCACTTCTCCTTATTGTTTCTTTTTCCCGTTTTCCTCTTCTTGTTGCTTGATTAAAAACTCGGGACAGGAAATGAGCGGCCGAGTATTTCCAGATAATTGGTTCATCAGAAGATCTGCAGGATGAGACGGACGCTTCACCACGAGGACATCCACGGATACGAACAGGAACTTCTTGGAACAAGCGGAGCGGCCAGTTTGTCAGGAAGATTTGAATCCCTTTGAGGGATCCAATAATCCCCGGTGACACCTTTCTGGGGGGCTGACGCATTTGGGAAATGACAGCTTCGTGCATGAGTGAGGAGCAAAGGCTCGGTCGGGGACAGGCCTCGTCCAGATACGAGACAGGAGACAACCCATTCCCCCGCCGGGAGGTGTGAATGTCTTCATGTCACTCCGCTCATCTCGCCGCTTTGAAGTCATCAGACAGGTTAGAGATTGGATGGCAATTTTTAGAAAACCATTCAAATTCCCGAACTATGAATGTACTGAACCACCCTCTGTGCCTCAGCCCGGGAACGGGGCGCATCCATTAAATCGAGGAAGGAGACCCCTGGTCAGGAAGCCTCTGGGTATCAGCGGGCGTCACGCCGTGGCTAATATATACAGTTCATAATCAGATCATTTGACAGAATGGGTGCTCCTGCCCAGCCTGCTGCTCATCCTGTGTTCATTTGTAGAGCAAAGTGGCATCTTTGAAGAAAGGTGCTTAAATGTTTTATTCATGCTTCTAAAAATGGATTGCACGGTGACAGAATCAGGCAGCGGTCCTTTGTGTGTACAGTAAAAGCTCAACCGCGGGAAGTACGAAATAAATAAATAATAATAAACTTTGTACTTTCTATTTTTATTTATTTATTTATTTTTGGCTCAGACTTTGCAAAACACGCAACAAGTTCTTGTAAAATCTGTAAATGTAAGTAAACACTATTTTCCTGCACTTGACTTCATGGACTGTAATATATTTCTACTACGATTTAGTTTTAAAAAAACACAAAAAAACCCTTAAAGTATTTGAATCAGAATCAGAAATATGCAAAAAGTTAAAGATGTTGATAAAGAAGAGATGAACTCTTCATTAAAGTTCAGTTATCCATCCTGAAGTGAATGACTGCAGCTGATCAGCTGCTTATGGAGCCTTCAGCCTTTTATGACCGTCGACCTCACACTCTGGAGTTTATCTACTGTCGATGTGAATCTATGTAATCCAGATCATCATCAGAACTTATATAAATGATCTAAATATATAAACAAAAGAAAAGAAATAACATTGAATTAGTCATAGGTGTATAGGTATGGAGTGGGGGTGTGCTTTGGCAAGAGTCTGGAGATACGATACATGTCCTAATACTAGGGGTGTAACGGATCACAAAACTCACGGTTTGGATCGTGTCACGGTTTTAGGGTCACGGTTCGGATCATTTTTCGGATCAGTAAAAAGTAAAAAAATGTAAAAAATGAAAAAAACAAAACGAAAAAAAAAAAACAACAATATCAAACCTAATTTAATTTTTGGAAACAGTTTAACGCATAAATTCAATAAGCATTTAAAATACCTCACACACACAATATTTACATATGCAACAACAAAACATCTGCTCATTGAAGCCTATTTATTAAAACAAAACATATTTGTACTTTGAACACAAACAAAATACTAAAACATGTAGTTTCTGATGACATTTACATGTTTTAGACCAAATCTACAAAAACTAAGAGAAAAGAATGATTAAAAATAGTGTTGAAAACACCAAATCTATCTGGATTATCCTTTAAAATTAAATCATAAATAAAACAGTTACAACATTTTTTTAGTATTAACTGCTTTATTGAAACTAACTGTGGGAACATTTAAATGTTTTAAATGATAATTTTCTGTAAAACGTGGCACTTCTATGTCAGCTTTTCCTGGTCAATTTTGACATCTCTGGCTTGCCATACAAATGTTCCGCGATTCCACCGGAAAGCCCGTAACGGAGCTTCCATTCGATGCGAACGGACAATTGGTTTAAATTATGCTAGCGCGAGGTGTCCGCGTATGGGGGTGGTGTTCGAGCGGTCCGCGGTACACACGTGTCCCGCACCGTGGCCTCTGATCCGTACGGACCACGGATTTTCCGTGATCCGTTACACCCCTACCTAATACACACGTCAGGTACGGTACATATCATTTTATGTAATGATTACAACATTAAGTTTGCTCTGTGTGATCTCACTCGTTTTTACAAGAATCAACATCATTTTTTACGGCACCAGGACCGATTGTGCATAGAGGCTTATGAGTTTACATCTCAGGTTCTTGTGAGATCTTGTAGTTGTTCAGGTGTGGATCTGCAGAAAGAGACTTGCTGTGGTTTGATGCCGACCAGCTGTTGAGAGTTTAGGTGGAACTCAAACGTAAGAAGGTGAACGTCATGGTTGCTTAGAAATGATTCATTAAAAATCATCTTTGTTGCGTTTTAAATTGATACAAGTATCACCTAATGAAGTTTTGTGATATTTCACTGAACTGATATTTTCTTACATCATTACTCTGAAGCCACAAGGAGGTCCAAGTCTGTCAGTACACGTCCTGAAAGGTGAACAACAACATGGGTACTATGATAAAACGAGGTCCACCACGACATGCCTCCAAAATATTATTTTCTTGCTCATTTTGCTGCTGAGCGTCAGAAAAACAGAAATATTGGCTGGAAGTTGGAATCCCAATAAGAAGAGAGTATTGAGAAGAAACTCTCATCCCAAAACTCTGGAGCAAATGTTAGGAAGAAAATAACATTTTTTATTCCAGTCGACCATCTCAGCGTCCCTGTGGTGGAGTGTCCGCCCTGAGACGAGCTCGGGTTCACTGTAGAGTCATCCTGAAGGCTAAAAATGAACCCTCTTTGACTCTCAGCATTGAGGGGTTGGATTTGGGGGGTTAAACCACCAAATGGTTCCCGAGTGCGGCTGGGCCTGCAGCTCACCACTCCCCCGGGGGAGGGGCTAAATACAGAGCCCAGACTTCACACTCCCGGTTTCTGTGACAGCTGATGGGGCTTCAAGTTTAGCAGATATGCAGTTTTTCTTGTTGTCTGTATTTGTTGATCCTCAAACCTTCAGAAGGTTTGGATGTTGGACGTGAGCCGTTGATGCTAAACACCTTCAAGATGATCAATCTTCTGAGGTTTCTAGTGAAAGAGTAAAATCAACCGACCTGTTCTTTTCTGTCATTACGCATTTGAGTATAGGAATAGGGGGCGGAGCCACTAGATTGGTGTTTTCCAGGACTCTAATAATCTCATTACTGCACATCAAGATGGAGGCCCCGCCCCCAAGGAGACAACAACTCATTCTCTTTCTCCCCACAGATGTCAAAACAGAGGACGACTATTAGGGCGGCTCTGCGGTTTGTGTCTGCAGCCCGCCCCTCATCGCCTCCTCTTGATGTACGGTCATTAGGCGGGCGGTCCATCATCAGGGTTGGCTGTGACTGTTGCAAATCAATCAAGGAGAATGGGGTGCTCAGAGGAGTTGATTGGGAAGGAGCATGGCCAAAATGTGGTAATCAGACAATCAAGCACACCCACACAAAAAGTGATTAAGTCCTCTTGAGTGAAGTATAAGAGTCGACATTTAATCAAAAACAAACCCGCCCCCTCGTAAAATATGAAGTCAGGATGCGGAATGTCGAGAACGAGACTCCATCATTCCTCCGTGTGCTGAAGACTTTCACCTTCAACTCCCATTCAGCCATTAGCAAGGTTTTCCTTCAATATCAAAGCTTTGCAATTTTAATGAATCTTTAAGAATATGTCACTGTGTTCATGTAGCGCGCTGGAGCGCTTCATAAGGAAACATTATGCACTAGGGGTGTAACGGATCACGGAAAATCCGTGGTCCGTACGGATCAGAGGCCACGGTTCGGGACACGTGTGTACCGCGGACCGCTCGAACACCCACCCCCCATACGCGGACACCTCGCGCTAGCATAATTTAAACCAATTGTCCGTTCGCATCGAATGGAAGCTCCGTTACGGGCTTTCCGGTGGAATCGCGGAACATTGTACGGCAAGCCAGAGATGTCAAAATTGAGCAGGAAAAGCTGACGCAGAAGTGCCACGTTTTACAGAAAATTATCATTTAAAACATTTAAATGTTCCCACAGTTAGTTTCAATAAAGCAATTCATACCCAAAAAAAATATTGTAACTGTTTTATTTATGATTTAATTTTAAAGGATAATCCAGATAGATTTGGTATTTTCAACACTATTTTTAATCATTCTTTTCTCTTAGTTTTTGTAGATTTGGTCTAAAAACATGTAAATGTCATCAGAAACTATATGTTTTAGTATTTTGTTTGTGTTCAAAGTACAAATATGTTTGTTTTTAATAAATAGGCTTCAATGAGCAGATGTTTTGTTGTTGCATATGTAAATATTGTGTGTGTGAGTATTTTAAATGCTTATTGAATTTATGAGTTAAACTGTTTCCAAAAAATAAAATTAGGTTTGATATTGTTGTTTTTTTTTTCGTTTTTTTTTTTCATTTTTTAAATTTTTTTACTTTTTACTGATCCGAAAAATGATCCGAACCGTGACCCTAAAACCGTGACACGATCCGAACCGTGACCTTTGTGATCCGTTACACCCCTATTATGCAGGTTTAACGGCGGGAAACTTTGACGTCAGCACCGGATCAATCTGCAGGATTGGACTTGATCGTCTGCTCCTCTCTGCCTCCTCCTCACGACGTCTGCTGAGTTTTCCTGCATCTCTGATGAGAGACGTACCAATGAGGGAGCAGGGACAGACGAGGCCAATTTAGACTGCAATGATGCCGTCCAACCACACACACACACACACACACACCGTCAGGATGTGTACAATGAAGGACAAAGGCAGTGGAGACAAAGCAAGGTAAAACAGATGAAGGTCAGGCTGCTTAGCAACTAATAATACACCAGGGTTGCTCTCAGTCAAGTGGATCTTCTGGAGTGCTCTGAAATTGGGAAGATTGCGTTACATGTCATGCACCTTGTTTCCAGGAAGCTGATACTTTCTCTGCTCCATTAAAGTTCTCAGACAGACTTTAAGTGTATTTTTTGACTTTGGCAGGGGGGGGGGGTTGTCTTGTTTTGCAACCACTTCCACGTCTTTTGGCTGATTGGAGGAGAAGCAGGTGGCTACTCGGTTCTATATTTGCTCAGCAAACAAATTGGCAGGAAATGTAAGACTGGCATCGCAGTCGAGTCTAAACTAATAATAAATGCAGAAATGCTACATCTTGTTCTATCAGTGGAATCTGTTTTCTGCTGAGGGAGATCCAAGGTTGACGCCTGGAGGTCCAGTTGGACTCCATTCATTCAAATGAAAGGCTCATTCTGCTGCAACTGATTCATCTGGGTTTGCAAAAGTATTGTCCAACAAGGTTTAAATTCAGCTGCAGCTCCAATCCTTTTTCCTTACTGGCACATTTCTTTCAAAGGTGAATTTCAGAAGCAATCTCCCAGCAGACGGGAAAACAGAACACATCTGCAGCCAGGTGGACGGAAAACACGTCAGGAGCTCCAACCATCCACAGAACGCACGTCACGGGTTTCAAAGATCATTGAACACGTTCAGCAGTTCATATGTGCAGCACATGATTACATCCGTGACCCAGATCACAGAAGAATTATCAGACGTCACTATTTTTATCTCCGTTCTCAACGTCAGATGATAGAAAACTCTTTGGGATTAACAGTCGACTCTGTCTAAAGTCTCACTTCCTGTGATTCTTATTGCTGAAACGAGATTTTCTTTCACAGATTTTGTAAATGTGCAATACTTGATATTTCTTTTACAAAAGATAATCTCAGAGAAGCAGATTTGAGTCAAACTCTTTGAAGCCAGTTACCTTCATTAATCCTATTTAAATTTAGATCAGCTTTGATAATCAAACCGCTTAGACGTCCTTACAGTTTATGTGGCAAAGTCGGCCCATAATAATTATTAATTTCAGACGGTTTAGCGTAAACAAAACCTCAGAATTTATGTTCTCCGGTCAGGTTCAGAGAGTTTAGATCTTTTGGATTTATATCTATACTGATTTTTATCAGCTAAAACATTCCTTTATCAAGTTTCCATAGAATAGTCACTCTTCCAGGTGAATTTAGCTCACACGTTATTATTGAAATAATTAAAGAATCTCACAATTAATGTGAAAAAAAAGCAAAAATCAAATTTTATGTCATTGTTTTAATGAATGTGATATTTCTCCGAGGCTCTGACACGGTAAATGAAAGGCTCTTTAAACGTGATTGTAAATGGCAGCTTTGGTTTCAGGCCGAGCCATTTCCAGCATCACCGCAATGAGTCAAATTACTGTTTAATGTTGCAGAAACGGTGATCCGCGGCTTCAGTCCACGTTTTCCTGCAGAATCTTCCTCTGAAATTATCGACTCTGACATCTGACAGGCGGTGCAGGAGTTGAACTGGTTTGTTGTTCGTAGCAATTAGCCCGTGAACACAGAGGTACCCTCAAAAGCCAACACACAGATGCCTGGCAGCAGAAAAGTGAAGATACTCTTTCATCTGGGCTGCTACATGATGAAAATTCTCGAGCCGCTCTCTTTGAGCTGTGAGTGCTGTTTGCTGTGAGGTTTTCCAGCCTCAGACTCTGCTGATTATTGTTAACGCCTCACAAATGCATCTCCAGCTGCCAGCTGCCAGCCACACGCCATTCATCTGGGCCACTAGTCTTTAATAAAGTCACCCGTACAGACAGAAGGATAAACACAATCCCCTGTTTTGATGCCCTGTGGATGAAATGGATTTCTCAGAGTCTTTGTGGAGAGATGACAAAACAACGCGGTTCCAGAGGTCGTATATCACCTTCGTCAAGGAACTCTGGCATTCTCTGATCAGCCTGGGTGGCACTTCTGATACGTTTTCTGTTATTTATTGTCTGTCTACGCAGTCATCCCTCTGGTCAACACAATCACACAAGTGCACACACGTACTCACAAACCTGCTTTAGGGGGTCCAACTTATTTTTTGTACTAAATTTTGGAATTCACGATCATGAAAACATGCACAAACGTGTCCATTCACACACACACACATAAACACAGGTGCACATGAGCACAAACACATACAAATACATGCACACACACATACTCACAAACATGCTTTAGGGGGTCCAACCGATTATTTTTATTTTTTTTTACTAAATTTTTGAATTCACGATCATGAAAACATGCACACACGTGTACATGCACATGCACACATAAACACAAGTGCACATGAGCACAAACACATGAACACACACATACTCACAAACCTGCTTTAGGGGGTCCAACCGATTATTATTATTTATTTTTTTACTAAATTTTAGAATTCATGATCATGAAAACATGCACATACGTGTACATGCACATAAACGCTTAAACACAAGTGCACATGAGCACAAATACATGCACACACATACTCACAAACCTGCTTTAGGGGGTCCAACTGATTATTTTTATTTATTTTTTTACTAAATTTTAGAATTCATGATCATGAAAACATGCACATACGTGTACATGCACATAAACGCTTAAACACAAGTGCACATGAGCACAAATACATACAAATATACGTACAAATACATGCATACACACATACCCACAAGCCTGCTTTAGGGGGTCCAAATGATTATTTTTATTTATTTTTTTAAACTAAATTTTGGAATTCACGATCATGAAAACATGCATACACATGTACATGCACGTGCACAAATAAACTCAAGTGCACATGAACACAAATACATACAAATACATGCACACACACATACACACAAACCTGCTTTAGGGGGTCCAACCGATTATTTATTTATTTATTTTTTTTACCAAATTTTGGAATTCACGATCATGAAAACATGCACACACATGTACATGCACACACACACATAAACACAAGTGCACATGAGCACAAACACATCATACAAACACATGCACACACACGTACTCACAAACCTGCTTTAGGGGGTCCAACTGAATTTTTTTTTTTTTTTTTACTAAATTTTGGAATTCATGATCATGAGAACATGCACACGTATGTTTACACAAAACACACGCACAAGGTCAAACATCACATGTTCTGTGTAAAAGAAAGTTATAAAACTGTTAAAAATGACCCCACCCTCAGAGATTTCATGATCTTTATAAACTTCAGACTTTTTGGTGGGATTGTGGGAGCGGATTATTCAACAGGATACTGCTTGTGGCCTGTTTGATTGTATTTATATTAGCCTCATAAAGGGTGTCTGGAGAATTATAAACACCCCTCTTCAACAGCGCTGAAGGAGACAGAAAGGGGGCAACGGGAACGAGAGAAATCCTTAATCCCAGATTCAATCTAGTGAGCTGCACGCCATGAATAAATTGGTTACCAGAAAGCTGAGTTAGAGAAAACCATAATCAAATTCAAATTGCTGCATTTAACTGTAAATCCAAGTTGAAAATCATTTAAGGATCAAAGTAAAATCATTTAAAGTTTTTTTATTCAGTCTGCCAGGAGCCAAAGCGACCTGGGACGTCTGCAGAGTCCTCGCCTCTAAGCCTAATTCCTTCAATGGATTAGTATCTAGTGAGGCTCAGCAACATCATTCCAGCTACAATCATGATGGGGGGGTCTCACCTCCTGAAAATCACATCAAGTTTCTTTGATTGCAGCTTCTTCAGTCAAACTTTCTGGGATCAAATGAAACGAAATAATGTTCCAGCGATGCAACATATTTATGTTACGGCTTTATGGTAGATTGAGATGCTGAAAACTTTTAACAATACATTATAAAGTACTTATTTTAATCTCTTGTTCATGTCGGTCACAGAAATCTGTTGATTCTATAATTTGACATTTGCAAACATTTCAACACGGCTACGATCATAGAAACCAAAGAGATTTTTACACTTTGGATTTTATTCTTCAAAGTTTTATATTCAAATGATTTCAAGATAATTGGATCTGATCTAATAACTTCAGTTAATAATTACTCTGTCTAATGAATCAAATGTGACATAAGTGTGTCTTTGTTTTCTTTTAAATCAATCAATAATGGGTATTGTGAAACATTTTGGACATGGAGTAGTTCTGGTGAGTTTCATAACTTCATAGTGTGAAAATAAAATCACGTTTGACTCTTCCTGAACGCAGACTGAAGTCTAAACATCTCAACACCCAGAACCTCCTGGCAGGAAATGGAGGAAAACTGTTCCTTCAACAAGCAGATTACTAACCCTAAACTAATACTAGCACTAACCCGACACTAACACTAAACCTACACTAATCCTACACCAGAGGTCTGCAACCTGCGGCCCCAGGGCCACATGTGGCTCTTTCATGTCTCCATGGTGGCTCTCTGGCTGAAGAAAAATAAAATATTGGAGATTAGCTATTATTTGCAAAATAGTAACTTTTTGGCTAATGTGTTACCTACTGGAGTTTTTAGGCTAATTTAGAATTTTAGTTTCTAGTTTAGCAACATGCTAACGTTTTTGGCTAAGTTTTCTGAGAAATTTTATGCTAATTTGGAGTTTGGCTAATATTTTAGTAAAATGCTAATGTTTTCAGCTAATTTGTTATCTACTGATTTTTTTTTTTTTTGATAATTTAGAATTTAGCTTCTATTTTAGCAACAAGCTAACTTTTTTTTGGCAGATTTGGCCTTTAATTAATTTTTTATGCTAATTTGGAGTTTAGCTAATATTTTAGCAATATGCTAACATTTTTAGCTACTGTGTTATCTACTGGAGTTTTTAGGATAATTTAGAATTTTAGCTTCTAGTTTAGCAACATGCTACCGTTTTTGGCTAAGTTGTCTGAGAAATTTTATGCTAATTTGGAGTTTGGCTAATATTTTAGTAAAATGCTAATGTTTTCAGCTAATTTGTTATCTACTGATTTTTTTTTTTTTGATAATTTAGAATTTAGCTTCTATTTTAGCAACAAGCTAACTTTTTTTGGCAGATTTGGCCTCTAATTAATTTTTTATGCTAATTTGTAGTTAGCTAATATTTTAGCAATATGCTAGCATTTTTAGCTAATGTGTTATCTACTGGAGTTTTTAGGCTAATTTAGAATTTTAGCTTCTAGTTTAGCAACATGCTAACGTTTTTGGCTAAGTCTTGTGAGAAATTTTATGCTAATTTGGAGTTTGGCTAATATTTTAGTAAAATGCTAATGTTTTCAGCTAATTTGTTATCTACTGAATTTTTTTTTTTTGATAATTTAGAATTTAGCTTCTATTTTAGCAACAAGCTAACTTTTTTTGGCAGATTTGGCCTCTAATTAATTTTTTATGCTAATTCGGAGTTTAGCTTATATTTTAGCAATATGCTAACATTTTTAGCTAATTTATTATCTACTGGGGGTTTTATGCAAATTTTGAGTTTAGTTTTTATTTCAGCAACATGCTAACATTTTTTGGCTAGCTTTTTTGCTACTAAAGTTAAAAATGTAAACAAATACCTTTTTGAGAGATGCTAGTTTCTTTTTATACATTTTTTGCTTTTGTTTGTGCCAAAAATAGACATTATTCACATTTATTTAAAAAAAAAACAAAAACAAGGTCATAAATGCAAATCCAAATTTCTTAAAGTAAGTCATTGCGGCTCCTTCTAGGTTCTGATCAGTAGAAAACGAGCCCAAATGGCTCTTTTACTCTTAAAGGTTGCCGACCTCTGCCCTACACTAATACTAACACTAACCCTACATTAACACTAACCCGTTACCTTTGAAAAGATATTGTTCCAGTTTTGATGGAAGTTTATGACCAAACGTACAAATAAAACGAGTGAAATAAGGACATTTCTCTTTTTATAGTATTGATTATTAACACGATCCACCATTCGTTTAGCTTCCTAATTAAACCGAATCTTTGAGTCTTTTTTTAATGATATTTATTGATCTGGACGGTCGACTCTCATCAGGAATCAAGCCTGGAATTAATAGCAGTTTTTAATCTAGAAATTCACGTTTTGATTCTAGATTCCATTCTCTGTAGAAGCTGATGAATACATTCTGTTCATGTACTATTGAGAGTACCTTTGGTGAGTTCACTTACTGCTGTAATGTTCTGTAAAGTTCACTTCTCTCCAGTCTTTAATGTTCCCACAGCAGCTCGTAGTGATAGATTGCCTCTATATTTAGGTTAGCAAACGAGTGTTCGGTCTTCTGCAGTTTTGTCCCAGATTTGATTGAAAAAAGCTTGTGCTTTAGTTAGTCCACTTAAGGAAATACACTTCACATGACAAAGAGCTTTAATGTAATCTATAGAAGTCAATGATTTGATTGCTCCAGAGCAGGGGTTCACCTCAATCTGAGCCTCATGGGAGGAGAAGACTGAAGTAGTTTGGACATGTGGTGGACTTTCCATCCCGCCGCCTCCCTGGTGAGACCTTTTGCTAACGAGGAGGCCTTGACACCGTTCAGGGACTCTTGTGTTTTCCTAAAAGCAACAAAGAAAAGGTGCAAACTTCCTTTTCTGTCACTTTCTTTCTCCAGGTCAGAGGAAAGTCTGATTCTCATTTTACAAATAAGCTCATGTTCATTGAAGGACTTAATCCAATGTTGTTGGCCTCTAAGGTCGTTATTTAATGTTTTTCAAATTAATTTCCATTCACAGAAGAAGGCATCCCTGAGGCTGAGCTGTTTGTTTCTGGAACGTTCTTTTTAAAAGCCTTAATGCTCCATTAAACATTCGAGTACACGCCTGGAAGTAACACGCATGTTTTACTGTTGGAGGTGGACTCTTCTGCATCTGCAGTCACTACATGGAATGGTTCTGTTCTGTTCAGGCTGGAACCTGAAGGTTTGATTCACATGAATGATCTGATGGAGGCGTGCTCAGGTGTTGATCAACCTGAACATCAGAAGTCCATGAGGTCATTGTGAAGACGTCTGAATGAAAACGCCATTTCTCCATCAGTAACCTGTAAGAGGAGAGCTTATTGCAGGAAAAGACAAAATCATTTAAAGTTGTGAATTCTCTGACTTTAAAAAAATATATATACTTTTAAGATGTAAAACCCAATAATGCGCTTTGATGTCCTTTATGTTTTGTTTGTAGAAATGGAGCTCGCCAAGCAAATGTTTGATGTGACATGTAATAGCTTCTGGATGTTTTGTTAAATGTGTTTTGAAGCTTTTCTAAAATAAATTGTTAGCTTTTATCTTGTTATTTTTCCTTTTTACTGAACCAAAAACAATCTGAGCTTTGACTCTCAAACCACGACACGATCTGGACTGTGGGATCCGCTACACCTGGAGTTCATGTTGTTCCTCTGATTGGAATATTCTCTTGATCAAACCTGGAGACACATTTGAAGTGAAGCCATTGGACGATCGGATCTTATCACTGAGCTGTTTGGGTTTAAAAATCCTCTAAAGATCTGATTTTACTGAGTCGATCCATTTAGTAGAAGCTCAAAATTAGAATAGAATAACAGTTTTATCATCTCTTATACTTTACTAGATATTTTGTATTTTATATCCATCACATATCCGACCCTTAATGTATCCATAAATAATGTAATAGAGAGGTTGGGTTACTCTGAAGAACCAGAATGAGGTTCTTCTGGTGTTCACTGTGACAGTTCCCAAAGGAAAAGTATGACTTAATGTTTTATATGAGTAAAAATTAGATTATTTCTATAATAATGTGTAATTCATTGTAAATGATGTTTAACTCAGGTCATCATCCTTTTAGCATTAATTATGGTTGATGTTTTTCCATCTTTAACGCTCTTATAGACATTTTCATCCAAAGCTTTGATTTCTACATTTGAAGAAGAGATATTGAATCCCACTGAGTTCACTGTTTGAGGGTTCTAGAGACCACTTTAGAGAGAAGTGAGGCTGAAGACGTTTCTTTTAGATATGATGCACTCTGCTCATCATGTGAGTTTTTTAATAATAATTACTCGTCTTCTGAGAAATCATTGCAGTTATTAGAGCCTCATAATCGACTTTTAGACTTCTGATTTGAAGATCCTCCACATCGATGCACTCTGGGGTTTAGAGACTCTGCAACAAATGAAGTATGAGGAGAGGTTGGTTGTGCTTTCTTCTCACACCCTCTGTCTGGTCTTCCTTGCAGCTTCACTCAAACTCAGATAAAGGCGACGGATCTGTCAGGTACATCCTGAGCGGAGAAGGAGCTGGGACTATATTTATCATCGATGAGGTGACGGGAGATATTCATGCCACCAAGAGCCTAGATCGGGAGAGGAAATCACATTATGTCCTGCATGCTCAAGCTTTGGACCGCAACACGGAGGAAGCCCTGGAACCAAAGTCAGAATTCATCATCAAAGTGCAAGACATCAATGACAATGCACCCAAATTTCCAGATGGACCCTTTGAAGCTACAGTACCTGAAATGGCTGAAGTGGGTGAGTAGTGCTGCAGAATCTCCTTCAAATAATCTCTCTCTCTACTGTTAATAGCTCTAAGCTTTTATTTGAATAGATTGAAAGAGGGAAATGTTGAAAGCTTCAATTGCCGCTTTTATGAAATTGACGTTTATAATCCTCTTCTTGCCTTGAGTAAATAAGAAAATGATCTTGGGAACTCGACTCTTTGTGCATGAATGTAAATATAATGTGAAAAGCTCCTTTCAAACAGCTATTACCTGGCGCAGCATTCTGATGCGCGTCCTCAGTAATAATGTCCTTCAGTGTTTGGTCTTTGTGAGCCGGCCAAGTCCTCTTTTGCCTCCCGGGTGAACAGGTCTTTTAAAGCACTCGATTGTGCCTCTGTAGCGATCCCTGCCATCTGGACTGCTGAGTTCTCTGCATCACGGAGGAAAATAAAGCTTCTATTTAGCTCCACTGAGACCTCCACTCCTCAGACGCCGCATCATGCGGCCAACATCTATGTTTTATTTCTTTGTTGGCCGGGTCTGTTTTTAGCTCAGATGAACAAAAGCCACATTTTCTCAGTCCAGTGGATTCTGCCTCACAGCACGATAGCTCAGAAATATGAGGCTGTAATATTTCAAGAGGATATATAGAACGTCCGAGCAGTAGGCAAACTGCTGTCAGGAGGGGGGGTTGTGCGGATAAAGCAGAAATGTTCTGTGTAGAGAAGCTGATTCAATCATTAGAGAGAATAGATCGGCCAATCAAGATTCATTTCATTAATCACAGATCATTGTTTCTACAGACCTTCTTCTTCTTCTTCTTATCATGAACTTCTTTGGTTTTCCTCTAAACCTCCTTCTATGCAACTCCTACCTTAGCATCTGTATAGTCTCTCCTCTCAATCAATTAATCAATCAATCAATTATAGTTTCCAGGACTCCCACACGTCATCCCACAGCGCTCTGCGGCGCAGTCGGGGGAGGGGCCAAGAAAATAGAGTCACCAAGGTGTTGTATCCAGGAAAAAAGGTCATGGAGAGGAGTGCAGGTTTCCATGACAACGGACCCTGCTATTCACACCTTCAGCGGATTGTTTTGGTTCAGTTAAAGGGAGCTAGGGCTGCCACGATTAGTCGACTAATCGATGACTAATCGACTATTAAAATAATCGACGACTAATTTAATAGTCGATTAGTCGTTACTTTATATTGTATGAAGTCAGATTGTAGTAAAGTTGAAAGTTATAATAGCATTCTGCAGCTTTTTGGAATATTTTGGCATTTATTAAGGTTTTTTAGGCTATTTTGGAGTTTAGCTAATATTTCAGCAGCATGCTAGCTATTTTGGTTAACTTTAGCTTTTTTAAGTTTTTTTTAGGCAATTTTTTGAGTTTAGCTTATATTTCAGCTATGTGCTAGCTGTTTTGGCTAATATAGGATTTTTCCGTTTTTTTAAGGCTAATTTGGAATTTAGCTAATATTTCAGCAGCATGCTAGCTATTTTGGTTAACTTAAGCTTTTTTAAGTTTTTTTAGGCAATTTTTGAGTTTAGCTTATATTTCAGCTATATGCTAGCTGTTTTGGCTAATATAGGATTTTTCAGTTTTTTTTAAGGCTAATGTGGAATTTAGCTAATATTTCAGCAGCATGCTAGCTATTTAGGCTAACTTTGGCTCTTTTTATTTTTTGGCTAATTTGGCATTTAACTAATATTTTAGCTGGTTATCAACTTCAGCATCTTTACATCCAGTTTGGCCATGAACAGATTAGTCGACTAATCGGAAAAAATAATCGGTGATTAGTCGACTATTAAAATAATCATTTGTGGCAGCTCTAGAGGGAGCGAGCCCCTGGCTCAAGAGTTCTGGGTCAGAGATGCTTGTTCAGCTTCTACCTGCTGAATGTCCAGGAGCTGCTTTATGGTAGAATATTCACTGGTTAGGTCCATTTATGAGCCGTAATTCTCTTAAATACGGTTTCCCGCTTCCCAAGTGAGACTTTGATGCGATCCATGTCTTCAACCCTGTCAGTTTGTCATTCTGAGTCTGTCAAAGCAGCGTCTCCAAATCATCTCGATCTGCTTTGATGGCCTCTAAAAATGCCAATTTGAACTGATGTGCTTGAACAAACCCGTTCAAAGACTAATGTTTAAAGTCAGTAACCACGCAGGTCCGATAGACCTGAGGAAACTCTCCATAAAACTGTCAAATTAAACTTTAACTTTAAATAATAATATAAAATCTTCAATCCAGTATTTTTTCAGGCTATTGCTGCTTGTTTTTAAAAAGTATTCATCCTGAGTTTATCTCATAAAAAGACAAAAGAAACTATTTTCCAGAAATACTTTCTCCTATCAAGAATGAAGCTGCATCACAAACTGCATCACTGGTTGCTCAAAAGTAATCAGTCAACATTGATGACCCAAAGAAAGAATCAGGAACTGTGAAGGGGAAAATAATTAGCCCTTCTTTTTTAGGCCCCGCCCCCTCTTCTGCTCTGCGGCGTCAAATCGGCCGTAACAATCAGCTGTCCTCACACTCCAGAGCTCTAATCCCCCCCAACATTTGTCAATACGGGGGCTCCCGAGTGTGGACGGGGGCTGTCTCGGAGCGAAGCAGCTAATTGGTTGTGATGTTCTTTTTCCTGTCCTAATTGATTAGCTGGGCTCCAGCCAGGTGATTCCGCTGCTTCCTCTGCTCCTCCTCCTCCTCATCTCTGCAGAGTTTACATGGAACATGACAGGAGGACCAGCTCTCTGTCTTCTCACCTCCAAACAAACTAGTTTTAATGAAATGCTAAACTTTTTGGAAGATGTTCCAGGATAGATTAAATCTGATTAAACTGGAATGGATCAGATGAAACTTCGACTATTTTTAAATCATATTATTATTGTCAAGTCTAATTATTTAAAATTAGACTTATTGGAAATATTATGATTTTCTTTGCAAAACAGTGAATTAATTTTATGTTCTTTAACACATTTATATTAAACGTGCTCAGCGGTCGTCGACTCCGGATCCTGCAGGAAGCTTCAGCGCTTTAGCGGTTATTTACTCAGAACGAGGAAGTGAGGAGGTCAACCGCTTCTGATTGGTCAGATGGATGTCAGAGAGTATCATGTTTGTCCTCCGTGACCTTGCTTTCATCACCTTTCCAGTCTGCTTCATGACCCCGCCCCCTTCCACTCATCCATCTCTGTCTTTAAATCTCCAAACCCATTTGTTTTTATCACTGATTTTAACTGTTTTGGTTGTTTTACTGTGATTTCAACATCATTGATGATCAAATTAATTCATTAATTAATGCAAACAAATGCACTTTTAGGTCAATGATTTCTAGAACGAACATTTTCCTCTAAAGGTAAACATGTTGGCAATGAGAGTCGCATAAGGTCAAAGGTCAAAGACGCGTCCTTATGGATGTCTCAAAAGGACGCTGGTATTAAATCCAGAATGATCGTCCTCTGAACTCGATACGAGGAGACGGTCGAGTCTTCAACATTTCATCCTATCCTGGCATGCATCCGTCTCTCACTTATCCAGCAGTTATGCTGAAACAGAAGTTACTCAGAGTTATTCAAACCAGTCTGAATTCTGATTTACAAAGATTTATTTCTGAAACATCACAAATTATTCATAAAGTTTCATTTAAAAAAAACAAATCAGTATTTTAACAAATAACCTCAAGATAGTAAAACATTTATTTTGATTATAAATGATTAACGTTGTTTTTTTCTTTGATTTTTTTGATCGGTTTGTGTCTCTTGGAGAGCAACGATGTGACAAGCGCACCACTCCAGGCTTGAATATTAAAAGCACATGTTTTTTTCATGAAGTGTTAGTCATAAAATGTTAAAGGATTCAGGCTCCAAAAAAATAATGTTTCCTTTAAAAGTTGATGATGTCTGAGAAACTAACACAGAATTCTGTCTGAATTTGGAAAATAACAGTTAAAATCATAAATATTAGAGGTCAGTTTGATGCTAAAGTTACATTTAAGTTCATTACTTTAATCATCGGGTTTTGGTGAAAAAATTGAAATGTTAAAGTCCTCTTTAATCAAACAGAGGACTAAACAAGTAACTCATTACTGGGATTCAGTAATACTGCATTTATAAGTAGTTCTAAGTTACTCAGATGCTGAGACGTTCATGCATTTAAGATTAAATGATCAAATATAAATGTTTTTCTTTTGCACTCCAGCATTTCACTTTGATTCAACAGGTTCTGTTTTCATGCTTCCTGATTCACCAGAAACGTGTGAAAACATTGAAAAGACTCGCAGACCTTTTATATCAAGTGTTGTTTTGAGTTGATGAGCAAATTCCCCATCAGAGATGTTCAAATTCATCTAATGAAACCGTTTTAATCATCAGTTATGGAGTTTTTGTTAAGAACAACTCAGTCGTAGTCATCTAACATTTGAGTTTGTGAATTGAAGCGAATTAAAAATAAATAAAAGCATTGTAAACGGTTTAAAAACATTCTTAATGACTGCACTTTTATTCATACCACTGCTCTTTATGGTCACACCTGTAAATCTGTAATTCACAGTTTATTATCATAACTATTTCAATATGAAGCAAACCTCGACCCTCATCACATCAATAGTGCAAGGACAGTTTTTAACGTAAAAACAGCAACAGGTCAGTTCTTCAGGGAACCACATGATCTTCAAAACCTCAGGAAGCAGATCGTCTTTTAATGTCAAATACACCAACCGTGAAATAACTAATAAACACACAAACATGTTAATTCCAAAAACCTTCATTTCCTCCGTCGGTAGACTTGGACAAAACAAAACAAACATTACAACAGGATTTTCTTTGATGGCCCAAACCAGGAGACTGTAACCTGCAGCTCCAGATCCACATGAGGTTCTTTCATCTCTCCATGATGACTCTCTGGCTGAAGAAAAATAATATTATAATAAATTAAAAAAAGAAAATGGAGATTAGCTATTATTGTAGCAACATGCTAACGTTTTTGGCTAAGTTTTCTGAGAAATTTTATGCTAATTTGGAGTTTAGCTAATATTTTAGTAAAATGTTTTAAGCTAATTTGTTATCTACTGATTTTTTTTTAAATTTAGAATTTAGCTTCTATTTTAGCAACATGCTAACGTTTTTGACTAAGTTAGCTTTCTGAGGAATTTTAGGCTATTTTGGAGTTCAGCTAGTAATTAAGCAACAAGCTAGCTTTCTTTGGCAGATTTAGCCTCTAATTAGTTTTTTATGCTAATTTGGAGTTTAGCTAAAATTTTAGCAGTATGCTAACATTTTTAGCTAATTTGTTATCTACTGGGGGTTTTAGGCTAATTTTCAGTTTAGCTTTTATCTCAGAAACATGCTAAAATTTTTGGCTGATTTAATTTACAGAGAAATGTTATGCTAGTTTGAAGTTCAGCTAGTAATTAAGCAACAAGCTAGCTTTTCTGCTACTAAAGTTAAAAACGTAAAAAATATATCTTTTTGAGAGATGCTAGTTTTTTCTTATATATTTTTTTGCTTTTGTTCATGCCAAAAATAGACATTATTCACATTTATAAAAAAAAAAAAAATCAAAAAGAGGGTTATGAATGCAAATCCAAGTTTCTGAAAGGCTAACGTGAGTCAATGCGGCTCCTTTTAGGTTTGGATCAGTAGAAAACGAGCTCAAAAGGTTGCCGACCTCTGACCTAAACAGACACATACAGTTAACACAACACAAACTGACCTTATTGACACGATTATTGATGTCACATCAGTAAATCACTTTTTCACTTCTTTAATTTTAAATCCCTGATTATAATAGTTGAACGGAGTCTAAATTATTGGATCTTCATGGTCTGTTTTAGATGAAACCACACCCTGTTCCTCCAGGAATCATATGTTGGTGTTAGCTTGTTTAGTCTAAAGAAATGCAGTGATGTGAGCAGACCAGCGTCCAGGATTTAGGGTTGAACCTGCAGTTCACTCTCGTACTCATGCATCAGTCGTTCTACAGCGCAGAGTGCTGTATAATCCTGCAGTACAAACACGTGGAACTTCTCACGTCATCATGTTGGGTCAAAGAATCGTGTGATGCTTAACGAGGAACACTGCAGGTGTTAATGAAACCACAATGCAGTTTACTCTGACAAACAGGTGAGAAGTCTGCAGTGATTGAAGTTTAGGATACTCTGCACCTCTCTAAAGTTTTATTTATCACCACGGAGAGCCTTCACTCCGCCTTTACTAATACATTAGAAGTTGACTGTGGCAGCCCCTGAAGGAGCAGCCCAAAGGCAAAGCAGGAGATTACAGAGAGGTGTCTGCGGAACTGAAGGGAGCTTTCACAAACTCTGATCACATCTGTGTGTTAGCAGATTTCTTCTGCCATTAAATAAGAAGCTGCAGGTCTGTGTCCAGCATCTTAAGAAGGCCTTTCTGCCCAGCTCTGTGATCTTCCATTGAGATTCTTAGCATGTTTCTCCATGGGTCTGATGGTTGCTAAGAGATGGACACCAGTGGTTTGGCTGGAGAGAAAGTATTCCTCCTCAGGAAGTAACTTTCTGTGTGATCTTTGCTTTAGGAACCTCTGTACTGCAAGTCACAGCGACCGACTCCGACGACCCCACCTATGGAAACAGCGCCAAAATAGTCTACAGTATTCTACAAGGACAGCCATATTTCTCTATCGACCCTAAAACAGGTGAGTTGGTGCGTCATGATGAAGATAAATATGATGTGAGGCTGCAGCAGGAAGCCGTGTGCATGTGGGGAACATGCTGTTCTACTGCTGCATGTCTGAAACGCTGCAGCATAGCTGGCCCGCATGGTTCAGCATGCATGGTGTGCCCAGAACCCTCAGCGGGGGTCCAAACACGTTTGTGGAGATGTCTTCAAACGCCGCCGCTTTCTTGGCTTTGAATGGGTGAGAGCGTGCAGCGATGGCGTTCTGGTTGAATCCATCAGATGTTGATAGTTGATAGGATGTGTTACTTTGAAATCACTCGTGTCTGAGTCAAGGCCCGGGGGCCGGATCCGGCCCCCCAGATCATTTATTTTATTGTTATTAATGACCCGATCATTTCTAACTTGTGTAATTTTGACAAAATATATTTTATTTAGAGTCAAATATTGAAAGTTTTTTAAGGTTTAAGTTGATTTATTCTGGAATAATAATCCTGACTTTTCATTATTCAGAATAATAATAATAAAAAGTTACAGTTTTACTGTTTTAAAAATTGTATTTACCAAAATGTTTGAGGCTGTTTTAGAGTTTAGCTTACATTTCAGATATATGCTGTTTTGACTGATTTATTTTTGTTTTTTATGCTGTTTGGGGTCATTTAAGCTTTTTTTTTAGTTAAGCTTCAGTTCAGCTTCAGTGTTTTTAACTATTAATTTCAGACTCTTCAGCAGCCAATTTCAGCTCACAGCGTTCACACTAGCATTAATGTTTATGTATCTAGTTCATAATCATGTTTAAAAAAGTTATGGTTTTAAAGTTTTAAAAATGTAGTTTTAGAGTGTTCAATGAATGTTGATCCTGTTCGACCCGCGACCTCAGGTGTGTTTTGGATTTTGTCCTCTTGTGGGATTGAGATTGAAATCCATGATTTAAATGAATCAAATTGAGTTTTCTGTCTGTCTGAGGTTTCTTGGTTCTGATGTTTCTAGGTTCTGATGTTTCTTGGTTCTGAGTTTTCTTGGTTCTGAGGTTTCTTGGTTCTATTGTTTCTTGGTTCTGAAGTTTTCTTGGTTCTGATGTTTCTTGGTTCTGATGTTTCTTGGTTCTGATGTTTCCTAGGTTCTGATGTTTCTTGGTTCTGATGTTTCTAGGTTCTGATGTTTTCTTGGTTCTGATGTTTCTTGGTTCTAAAGTTTCTTGGTTCTGATGTTTCTTGGTTCTGATGTTTCTAGGTTCTGATGTTTCTTGGTTCTGATGTTTTCTTGGTTCTGATGAACATAAACAACCGTTTGGATCAGGTTCCAGTGAGACTGTCCCCGCTGGTATGACTCCAGTTTTTGGTTGAATAGTTTCTGTGTTTCCGTGTCTGGTCTCAGTGAAATCATGACAGTGTTTCTGATGCTCCACGCTACAGATCTGTTGAAAATAGAACGCTCGGCCGTTCTAGAATGGCTTTCTCTCATTGGTTGATAAGCGGCGCCGCACAGATCAGACGCTCGCCGTTCTCCGGCTGACGCTGCATCTTGTCTGTATTGTAATTGGGCGTGGGGGGTGCAGAGGATCTGAGCTCCACCCCCACGCCTTCATTTGAACAAGCCGACCGTTGTTATCTAGCTGCTGGCTGGCCGCTCTCCTCCCTGAACGGAGGAACGGGGGGGGGGCTGAGCTGAGCGGCAGCTGCTCGTGACCTCTGACACTCAGGTCTTAAAGCGGTTTTCCTGGCGCGCGGCCACATGAGCGCCGGCTCCTGCGGCGGTCTTTAGCTCGCTCACCTCCTCGTGCTCACCTGCATCCCATCATGCTTCACCTGTAAAGACGCCGTTCACGGAACGATCGGGAGTCGAGCACGTGCCGCCGCGTCCCTCCTGACCTCGCTTTGGCAGCTTCGTCCTGCAGGCGGGAAGGATCATTCAAGGACGGGTTAATGACGGCGTTTGGCGGCCACACGGCCAATGGAAAGACTTGACCCAAATCCTCAGCTGGAGGCGGGGCTAACGGTCGTACCTGTCTCTACTTCCAGAATATTTGGGTTTAGTACAATCCTTCAGATCCGGGAGTGAAAGAAAAAGATGGTTAATCACTTGTAAGGTGTTGCTGTTTGTCAGGTCCTTTATGAATAAAACAGGACGTTAGTTTAAAAGGTTTGAAATCCCGTATGAAATGATCCGAGTTTCCTTTCATTGATCCGGTTCTGATCAGATGGAAACTCGTCAAACGTTTGGTTGAGTTTAACGTTAACATGTTCATGTCATTAATGCTAATTAATTACACTCCATGAAGCAACAGCCTTCCACCGACATGCATTCATGTAAATAAATATTCAATCGTGTTTTAGGTTTAGATCCCTTTCTCACAAAAAACTGACTGCTTGAAGGTTCGATGTGTTTCCACGGCAACGCGTCGCTGAAAAGGAAAACATATAGATGCTCTCCTCTTAAAGTTCACGTCTTACCACTTGTTCCTCTGCAGAAGATGAAGAAAAGTTTGTTTTGTGACTAGAACTTCTTTTCCGTCCACACCCAGCAGCCAATCAGAATCGAGTATTCACCTGGACCATTTGTGTTGGTTTGTTTCTTCTGGCTGCAGACATAGAAGTCTTTAGAGATCTAATTATCTTATTGTTGATGGGTTTGTTCTCTCATTTTCAGACAATAAAAATAAAGGAGACATTTCCCTCTAACCTGTTCTTGTTCAAAAACCGCATACTGTCATGTAAAATTAACCTAGTATAACATTATTATTAATCCTGATTAATCACAATCCAAAAGTGTGATTAATCTGTTATATGATTGACAGCGCATATTAAAAATAAATATTCTAGATATACAGTTTATGTGTGATTATTAGCTGATAAATGAAATCTATGATTGATTACTTAAGCAACAGTGTGTAACAAATCCAAAGATTAATTAGTTGTTTTTTGTTTTTTTTCAACCTTCAAAATTCTTCAGATAATTTAATGGAAGAATTTGGATTTTTTTATATTTAAATCTCTATGAAAACAGCTTTTTTTTCTTTTCATTGAGGGAAGTTTATAAAAAAATGAAATAAATGTAGAAACTGGAGAAATTATTCAGCATTTATTCAAATTGGGATGAATCATGTTTAAAGTGAAATGAACCTTTTCAGAACTTTGGCAGGAAAACCACGTTTGGCTTCAGTCCTACAACACATCCAGCTGCACAGCGAGCCCACACAACTACTACACCACCACCATACCTGGCAGTTGGAAAACAGAAATATTCCATTAACTGTTTCTCAGGAATTTGGTATTTTCCAGGTTTGTTTACAGTTGTAGAAATGTGTATAATTTAGATTTAAAGGTAGCAGAGCGTGACGATGTTTTAAAGAGAAAAGTATTCATTCTAGTAAATCAGATTACCTGCAGCAGACTGCTCCTGATCATCCATGGAAGAAACACACCTGAACCTCTGACACATTTATTGATGACGGTGGGACGCAGCATTTAATGTGGTTTGAAGCCGTTACAGTTAAAGAGAGAGACTGTACATCTATCAGAATATACAGTCAATGTGGTTATTCAGAAATTATTCTGTTGAATGAAAAAAGTTTCAACTATAAAGAAAAAGTACTTCTGACTTTAATCCATTTCCAGTTCAAGTCAACATTTAAAGAAATCCTGTTTTCTTCTTCTGCTGTAAAGATTTTCATCATTTTTTATATATTTTTTACATATACAGTCAATTATTTTAAAGCTCCAACCATGATAATCTAATACTTTACGCTGATATTGTTTTTAAATGTGTTCTAAACATGAATTCTCTGTTTTTCATGCTTGTTTTTGGTCTGTTAGGATAAATGGATTCACGATCACTGTAACATCAGTTTATCTGTTAACGTACGATCCCGTCTCACATCAGGATGGATGCTTGTTTCTGTGCAGAAAACCCTCAAACATATTTCTGAATCTCAGAGTCAAAAGACTCGTTTTCCTCCGAGTCTTTTCATCTCCTGACCTTTGGCTTGCATAAGGAAGAGCTTTCTGCAGCGCCGCTTTTCATTCTTCCTGAAATGAAAAGACAGAACAGAAATCACGGCCACCAGAGTTGAAGATGTAGAAATATGTAAAAAAGAGACAACAATCATAGAATGAAGAGCTTTGAAAGCATCACTGTTCAACTGCTCTGTGAGAACATTGAAGTTCAGGGTTGAATGTGGGATCTTCATCCAGGTGCTCTGCTTTCTAACTCAGGTGACTTTAGGAAACATGATAGTTTCAAAGGTGATTCAACCTCAGAAATGCATAAACAGTCTGTTAACACTGCACTGAGTTGATCTATGAATGATCAATAATGAAACTTTGAAGCTTTGATGTTCTTGAATCATTCTAACGTTTCTGAGCGTCCACTTCTGGAAAACTGTTGATGTCATAGTTTTCCTGGTGGGAATTCTGAGTTGACGTGAATTACTGTGGAAAACTGAATTTTCAATGATTAGAGATGATTTCTGGATTCATATGAAACTGTTTTCTGATGATAATCAATGAATATGACAGACATGTTACTGTTTACTGAAATCATGAAAGAATGTTTTTATGGATGAATCAATAAACATTCAACGCTGCTGCTTAAAGAACCTGCATTTGATCTGATCGGATCAGAACCGGATTACAGAAATATGCAAAACTGGTAAATGAAGTTACTAAATATGGGTAGGATTATATAATATAAGTTTGCTTCTTCTCACTTGCATTCAAACAATAGATCAAAGTCTACTAGAATTGAGTTAATAATTACTGTAGTTCATGAACCAAATGTGACTTAAAGGTGTCTGTTTGATTTTTATATTTCATTATTTCTGTTGTGAGTTTGAAAAATCTGTTAGATTTTTTGTCTTTTTTTTGTCAACAATCTATGCTTAAAATAAAATAAAATCAATCAATCCGTCCATTAATCAAACATTGAAATCTGTTTAAAACAATGATCTTTTTCTCATAGAAACCTTTAAAGTTTTCCTGCATTGTAATAAAATCAAAGTTAAATGAATTTATTTATGCCAATAAAAACAGCAGAAATAAAATCGTTGTGGATTATAAACCACCAGCATGAAGCCCAATGAGGACAATTTACTTTGTGATATTGGGCTATATAAATAAAATAGAATTAAATTGAATTGAGTAGATCGTTTTCATTCTGTTACGTCTAAATGTTCCTGTTTTATATTTTGAGTAAAAATTCAACTTTCTTTATGTTACACATTTCCTGCTACAAAGCATCTGAAAATGCTTTCCACAACAAAATAAATAATAGTAAGATAAGAAATAGTAGTAACAATAGTAACAAAACACCTGGAATGGGACATGGTGAAGATAGAACCAAGCCATATTGAATCTTACTTTATTAATGTAATTGAAAATAAAATACCAGAAAACAAGTTAATATCCATACTATACCAGAAATTGATGATGAGTATGTCAGATAATACACAACACATTAAAACTCAATGGGAACTTGAAATGGTTGCAAGAAAGATTATTACTTTAAACTGGCTTAAATCAAATCCACCAACAATAATTCAATGGATACAAAAACTGAAACAAGTTTATATGATGGAATACTTGACTGCCCAGCTACAACTAAAAATGGATGTCTTTTTGAAAAGATGGGCTGGAGTGACTACTATTTTTGAATGACATCTACTACATCCTAGGTATCAGCTCCCATCCTAATTCCCTTATTTTGACTGTTAATATTTCTGGTCTATATATAGATGTGTAAGTTAATGTGTATGGATGGATCTATGTGTGTCTCCACATAGGAAAACTCCTAATTGTCTATATAATTGTTTTATTTAATTTTTTCTCTCCTTCTTTCTTTATATTTATATTTGTAATATGCCCAATCTCAACGCATGTTTGTGTTTACTATGATCTTGAGAATTGCCTGTATTTTTTTTTTTTCATATTACGGCAATAAAGTTCCAAAAAAAAAAAAAAAGAAACAGTAGTTGATGGTGAATCACAGTAAAAACGAGCTTTAAAATTTGATGAATTTGGTTTATTTGTTGATCCTGTTTACATTTATTGTAGATGCTTAGACATAAACATATTAGAATGCAAAGAAGACCAGTTTGGTTAGAGTCAGAGTCAGAGTTAGAGTCAGAGTTAGACATCTTCCTGCCTTTTATCCTCGTTTGTGTTTGGAGATAAATTTCCATTCATGTCAAGGATCTGGATGAATTATGGAAGCACAGATCCAGTTTTGTTCGACTCTTCCTGCCTCCCAGAATCCAAACATTCATTTGTATTTCTGATTTAACGTGCCCCCCCTGTCTTTGGTCTTTCATTCATGCGAACCTGCAGTCAGGACTTTGAATGGGACAAACAGAGAAGAGAGTAAACGGCGAGTAACTGTGACATCAGACTAACGATGACGAGTTTCATCCTCTGGAGGAGAGAGAGCAGAATCTGAAGCACTTTAAGGAACTTTGAAGGCAGAACAACAGAGAGGAGCAGCAATTACACAAGTCAGAGTGCAGCTGCTGCTGCTGGTTCTATACTACCAGTATAGACACAAGTACAATAGAAAAGCTTATTGTTCTGTGAACACGGCCATTATTTAGACCAGTTATTGTGTTATAAAGCTGTTATTAATCTAAAATCACAAGTAAACAGATAAAAGTCCTCTTCTGTGAAGAGATCAGCTCTGCTGAGCTGTGAGCAGCTCCACTCTATTGTAGAACCAGAGCTCAGGTCTGGAGCATCAGGAGTTCAGCCTCCAGGCCTGGATGGAGGTTTCTAGAAACGCATGTTTCCTAAAGAAAACGGGGAGACGGAGCTTATTATAAAAATGTCTGTTAGCATCATTAAAACCCGCCGCCTTATTTAGTAACATATATACATGTGAGCTCCAGGCCACAGTGGCTGAATGCAGGCTTTAGGTGTTGCCTAGCAACGCCGTGATACCTCACCGTTTGAGAGAGTCACTTCCTGGTGAGTTCTATGTTAATTATTCAAATTAAACCACGTCGTTTTAAGATTGACTTTGATTCTAATTAACATTCAGAAATGTTTTAGTTTCATAAAGTTGTCCCATAAATCTGGGGTTCGAGTCCTAACCTAGTCTGGAGTCCACTGACCTGTAATAGTCTGTTCCATAGTAATGAACTGTAAAAAAAAAAAAAATCTGAATGATTTATTTACTGTCTTAATCTGGAGATTTATTTGGTAAAACCATCAAAACTGTCTCCCCTCCGTCTGTTTCTGACTGAAACATTCCTGCACAGTTAACTCAAAACAAAGACAAAGAAATGTGCATTAAACAGGCAAAAGCAGAAGTCTTTAATCAAAATATGGATTTATTGTGACAGTGGTTCCCACACGCGGAGTAATGAGCGCATTGACCGGCTCTCTAATGTTACAGGGACTGGCTGGATCCATGTTTGTTATCGTAGTTATAAAAGGACAGTTTGGTGATGGATTCATAATCTTATTGAGCTGAACTGCCTTACATGACAGGTGAGGAGACGGGTTTTAGACTCAACTTCTACTGTTGAGGAGAAATCTGACATTTTAATGGATTCTCTATAAAAAAAAAAAATGCTGCAGATATTTACAGATATTATATCTATATATATATAGAATCATGAATAGATTTGACCTTAACTTTTCTGTCAAAAGTGAAGTGAATGTTGATGTTTACAACAACAGGACATGTTCAGGTCACTCCATGAACCAGAGATCCGGTCTGAGTCCCAGAACAGATCAGAGACTGATACCATGAACCACCAGCCACAGTCACATCCACAGTCAAAGCTTCCTTTGTCATTTTTCTGTGTGAATAATGAAAGTTAAGAGCGTTAATGACCCACACATTAAAGAGCAGGCTGCTAACATTTCCCTTTTGTTGGTGAGGATCTGTGAGCATTGACAGATACAAGGACTCTCATATGAAAGGTTGCTTTGAATATTCTCAGAGCTGTGACCGTTTGACCTTTGAAAAGGTTATGAAGTTCTACCTCAGTTCCTATGCTTAGACGTATAACGTAAAGAAACGGTTTCATCTCAGGAATACTAAGAAAGCAGATGAGAAAACATCAGTTTGTTCTGCAGGGACTGCAGCCTCCGTCCAGAAACATGCTTCACGGGCTCATTGGTTTCTTTAAATTGTCTCTTGGTGTGAGTGTGTCAGGTCATCAGACAGGTGACCTGTCCAGGTGCCTTCACCCAGAAGTGGCTGGGTTAGGCTCCAGCAACCCTGTGACTCCAAAAGGGACTAAAACGGTTTAGAAGATGGATGAATGGATTGTTTGCAGAATAGTGTTGAACCTGTTCTGCATCCAGGTTGTGAAGCTTGCAGAATGTTATTTTTTGGCTCAATCTTGATATGAAAATAACAAATTCACACTAAAGCTGCAGGATGCACGACTGCAGCATTGTGTACATGTAGGGTCATGTACAACTGTAATATTGTGTTATATATTTTGATCCGTTCCTGCATTTTAGAGTAATCCTCTAAAAACCTGTCATCTGCAGCCCCTCCCATACCCACTAAAACGAGCGGTTGGAAACGTGCTGACTACAAAACAACGATAAAACACAAACTGTGTCCACCAACTACCGTCCTGTACCAGGAACCACTCTCAGACTCATCTGTTCACTCCGAGTTCTTCAGTCTGAACACGAAACGAACCGAGTGCGGAACGACTGAACCAAAATGGCGCCCGTACCCGACAGTCGCGCGATGCAAACACGGTAGAAATGAGGAGATCGGTGTTGAATCTGGCGCTCAAACAGACGCTCAAATCCATCACTAAATAAACAGTTTGAAGAAGTTAAAATCCTGCCAAGCATTTGCAGACCGCAGCGCGCCCATCTTTCTCTCCTGTTTTGACCCGCCCCCATATGCTGCCGGCCCATGACTGAGGAGATCTTTAGTCACGTGGTTTTGTTTACAAAGTTTGGAGACGCTGAGAAGACAGGCTCAATGATGACGTTGTGAAACCAAAAGGCGGAGCCTCAGAAATCGAGTCGTTTTACTTCCGTGTATTAAAACGATCCTCAAAAAAAGAGTCATATCTCATAAATAATTTGTTTTTCAGTGTTCCCAATGTAACAAATGATCATATGGATATAGTTTACTCTGAAAGGCTGAAGAAAGTCATGGTAGGGTCTTTAAGTTTCTGATACTCTGTTCAGAATCAGCTGGAGGTTCCTCACAGCAGCTGACACGTTCAGGCAGGAAGTGAGATAAAAACGGGACGTTTCACAAAACTTAACTGGATTTTAAATGGATGCAGAAAAAAAAAAAAAAAGATGTTCAAAACATGTTTTTTCTCTGAAGAATCTCTCGTCTGTTACTGGGATTTCAAGTTTCTCCAAGTATTCTGATGACTTGTTCACAAGTGAGAGGATGGCAGACTGAAAATGGAGGGAGAAGGTGGTGGAGATGTGTCAGACGGAGAGAAAATGGGACATTTTGGGTGCAGAAACGGGATGTCAGGAGATTTGGAGAAACGTGAGTGAAACCAGTGTTAATTGGTCAAAACCGTCATTATTCATTATTCATATTTTCTCTTAAGTGCATCTCCAGCAAACGTGCTGCAGCCTGGTGAGATACAACTCAAAACTTAATGAATAACAATGAGAACTTCCCGCGCCGCTGCGGTGTCAGGAAATACAAGGACAGAGATGTAAAAAAGCTCCGTGACATGCTAGCTCTGTCAGGAACATTGCAGAGGATTTACTCCATTACACGGTTTGCAAATCTTAAACCTGCAAGCCAGCAAATTCAGCGGACGCCGTCTGTACACGAGGAGAGGCGGAGCTGAGCTTCATTTATCTGCTTTACAGCTGCATCCTAACGGCTGTCCCGCCGTTCTCCGCCCGGCATCCGTCACTTAACTCAGCCAGACATCAAGGCTGGTCCTGTTCCCGGTCCTGTCCTTCTCCCAGTCCTGTTCCCGGTCCTGTTCCTGGTCCTTGTCCTTCTCCCGGTCTTGCTCCCGGTCCTTCTCCCGGTTCTGTTCCCTGTCCTTCTCCAGTCTTGGTCCTTGTCCAGGTCCTTCTCCAGGTCCTGCTCCCGGTTGTGCTCCCGGTCCTTCTCCCGGTCCTTCTCCCGGTCCTCCTCCCGGTCCTCCTCCCGGTCCTGTTTCCTGTCCTTCTCCTGGCCGGTCCTTCTCCAGGTCCTGTTCCTGGTCCTGTTCCCTATCCTGCTCCCGGTCCTGTTCCCGGTCCTTGTCCTTCTCCCGGTCTTGCTCCCGGTCCTTCTCCCGGTTCTGTTCCCGGTCCTTCTCCTGGTCCTTCTCCAGGTCCTCCTCCCAGTCCTTCCCCCAGTCCTTCTCCCGGTCCTTCTCCCGGTCCTCCTCCCGGTCCTGTTCCCGGTCCTGTTCCCTATCCTGCTCCCGGTCCTGTTCCCGGTCCTTGTCCTTCTCCCGGTCTTGCTCCCGGTCCTTCTCCCGGTTCTGTTCCCGGTCCTTCTCCTGGTCCTTCTCCAGGTCCTCCTCCCAGTCCTTCCCCCAGTCCTTCTCCAGGTCCTTCTCCTTGTCCTTCTCCCGGTCCTCCTCCCGTCCTGTTTCCTGTCCTGCTCCCGGTCCTGATCCTTCTCCCGGTCCTTCTCCCGGTCCCGGTCCTTCTCCCGGTCCTGGTCCTTTTCCAGGTCCTGTTCCCGGTCCTCCTCCCGATCCTCCTCCCGGTCCTCCTCCTGGTCCTTCTCCAGGTCCTTCTCCCGGTCCTGGTCCTTTTCCAGGTCCTTCTCCAGGTCCTTCTCCAGGTCCTTCTCCCGGTCCTGTCCCTTCTCCCGGTCCAGTGCCCCTTAACCGTCTGCGCCTCTTCCCACTAAGACAAACCACACGCCGTTCAGACCTCCGATCCCCTTTGAATCCTAAATAGGCTAATTTCTCAGTTGATGTGGGATTTGAGAGAGCTGGAGTTTATTGAAGGAGCTGACACAGATCAAGACCTTTTTCAGGGGTTTTGGAGTTAATAGAGGAAGTCTTAACTCTGCTTGAATCAGAGGAAGATCTGAAACCTCGCCAGTCGTTTGTGATCAGATCAATCCGGTCCTGATGGTTCATACAGTGAAATCCAGATCTGTTGAAGTGACGAGTCATCCTCTTTTTATTCTTCAACAGCACACAGGGGGTGAGACTGCAGCGGATGGGCTGGAGATGGAAGAGCGCTTTAGTAATCTCCTTTAATCCTTTTTGTTCACCCCGGAGATTGTTCTCCTTTAGAAGTTTGCAGCCAGACAAAGGCCTGGATAGTGTGATGGTATCAGATCTAATAGACTTGGGAGGTTGAGGAAAAGGCTAACCACCACACTGTGTCAAATTGGCCCAGGTTTAGGGAGCCGGGTTCTTTCTCAATTATTTTCTGAATTAGCGAGCGAGCTCCGCCGGGGTTTGGCGGGGCGGGGGGGGGGGGGGCTTAGCGATGGTCAGGAACGGCGGTTCAGGTGTTTCTGTGCGAGGACCCACAGTGCTTTCTGATGCTTTAAAGGAAAATCAAAAGTTGGGCCATTTCCAAAGCGGTGCGTGTCTTAACTACCACAGGTTTAGTTATTCTGGGAGCGGCGCTAATAAAAAAAGATTTACAATAGATTATGGAGCTAGCATCATTACAGCTGAGTGTTTAGCTGCACTTTGATTAGCTGTGGAACAAAGAAATCTGCTGATCCCTGCTGTTCTCTGGCATTTTGAAAAGAACATTTTTGGGTTGAACGTCTTGAAATATTTTATTGAAAATGCCGAGCGCTTTCGCTCTCTGTGGGGGGGCGGAGAGAATGTTGTGTTTTTAAGTCATTGTCATCATAAAGAGCAGCTGACTCCAGAAACACGAGTGTGACATCAACCATGGAGCATTTCTGCTGCACAGAGAGGGAGACGCTGCAGTCGACTGTCTGATCGCTGCTTTTTCAGTTATTTTCTATAGATTTCGGTCTTCTGAGGAGAAAAGTCAACTTTTGAACTTTGACTCACTTAAAGCCATCATCATGACGGGACAGTGGGTCATCTGTCATTAACGGAGTTATTTTGAGTCTGTGTTTATTAAGTAAGAATAAAAAGTAAGTTACATTTGTCTTTGTAACTTTTAAGTATATTACAACTAGAGCTGGGCGATAAAATGATAATTATTGATATCGCGATAGAACATTTTTTCGATAGTAGAATGAGTCTATCGCGATAGACTTTTATTTTGAAGGGTCCGCAAATAACACTTGCTAGCGAACAGTTTCTCCTATTTGACGAGTAAAAGTTAGAGAGTTAGTCTCCACAGGGCGAATAAGTGTTTGTATCTAATTATTGTGTTTCTTAGCTCTCATTTCGGTCATTTTTTTGGACTCCACTCCGCGTCCTTCGTCTGCATGAAAGGTAAACAAACGAGCCGACTTCTACCAGCAACCCCCGCTGCAGCTGCGTACCTCGCGCCCCGCGCGCTTTATTACAATCGTTTGTCCACGCCGAATGCATTTGGCTTCAAATTAATTTACTGTACACTGTATTAGTTTTAACAAGCTTCAGATTTGATGCTTGTCGGTCATCAGAAAGTCTGTTGCTGAGTGTGGGAGAAGCTTCCGTCAAAACTTTTCTGGAACTCTTCGTGAAGAACGCGGATACCGAGAGATTGATTTATTTTGAAGAGCTGAATAAAAACATCTGTACACATCTCTGTGTCTGAGTTCAGGAGACCTTCCAGTGAGGAGCGGCCGCTGTTGCGCTCCTGCACCCAGCTGGCAAGAGCCAACAGGTAAAGCTAAGGCAAGCCGTTTGGGTCAAAATTCACCAGGAAAAACGCGGGTATGGCAGTTCGTCACCTGGATATGTACTATGGTTAATAATACTTATTTGACATATTTAAATGTTGTCACAGTTAGTTTCAATACAACAATTAATACCAAAAATAATGAAAGTTTAATTTCAAAATTGTAATTTAATTTGGTGGGATAACATATGAAGCATTCCTTTCACTCTCCAGACATGTAATCAGAAAATACATGTTTTGTTTATGTTCAAAGCTAAAAATGTGTGCGTTAATGCTTTTAAGTACTTTTTTTAAACATATACTTTTAACTTTTAAAAAAAAAGTAATTTTTGGCTTTTATCTTCTTTTTTCTTGTTGTTTTTTTACTTGTTACTGATCCGAAAAATGATCCAAACTGTGACCTTAAAGCCGTGACACGATCCGAGCCGTGTGTTTTGTGATCCATTACACCGCTACTAAATACAACAAAAATAATTTGTAGTATATTAATACATTTTTATTATATGAACCCTGAAAACATTAGAATTTATTTGTAGACTTAATGCTTTTTTTTTAATGGAACTGAAGAAACTGTTTAGTAGTCTAATATAAATAAATATAGTCAAATATAGTTATTTGGTTTATATCGTGATCAATATCGTTATCGCGCAATATGTAAAAAGCTATATCGTGATATAAAAAATCCCATATCGCCCAGCCCTAATTACAACCGTAAAGTTCTGGAGAACCACAGACCAGTAATGAGAAACAGGTAAGAGGTTTTAACTCTTTAACAAATAGACCTCCAAATGTCTGCTGGGAACTTTTTCGACCATGAACTTGGCGGGCCTAAAGATAACCTTCGGTGGGCCAAATTTGGCCCGCGGGCCCCACTTTGGGCACCCCTGATCTATGGTGAGGTTCTCACCAGGTGCGGAGCGCCACGGTCCTCGTGGAAGGCTGGCGCCGTGCAGCAGATGGTTTTGGCGTCTGGTCTGTGTTCAATTCTGACTGGAAGTTACATCAAGATAGAGGAAAAAATCAGATTTATTTTCAAAATATAACATTTTTTTCACAATAAAACACTGCGATTGACACGTGATCATATTTAAGGATCTGAACAATCTAGCATGAGAACAAATACAAATGCAGAATTATATTACTACTAGAATTCATAGTTTTTTTAAAGGAGTGACTTTGGTATTTTTTTCTTCTATTGTTGAGAAGAATTTCCATTCAAGCTCGTGATCTTCAGAAAGCTGCGATGACCCTGAGCTCCTCAGAAGAGAGCAGCAGCTCCGATCCTTCAGCTCCGTTTCATTCCCGTCTTACCTGCTCTGCTGTTGTTGCTTGTTAATCGTTCACACCTGTTTCCTTTCATCGCATCAGCTGGACCAATGAGCAGCTCAGAAAGATCCTGGTTTGACTTTGGTTCAGCCAGACTCTCATCAGGTCGTGGACGATAACAGCAGCAGCAGCAGCTATGGATCTCTGTTTATGTTTGTTCTTCCAGTATTTTTATAGTTTCTGATGATAAGTTGAATGTATTAAAGGAGCCAGCTTCGTGTTAATCTAACTTCACACATTTGTATTTATGAGTAAAACTGAGACATACGTGATGAAAGTGATGGAGGCAGACATTAGGATGTGATCCAAGTTCTTTCTGGTTCACTGGAAAACATTAAATAATAATAATAATTGTTATTATTACTTTTATGTTATGTGTAGATCACAACATAATAATATATCATCCCTGGAGGCAGAGAGGCGGGACGTCGCCCCTTAAAAATGAGGCCAAATCCATCCCCATGTTTCCGCGTTACAGGAGCCTCCATTTGGAGCCGGACGACAGCCATTGGTCCAAATGAGTCACATTACTATGGCAACGACAGTCGCCTGTTCAAACGCCACGCCTCCTCCACTGAAAACAGCTCGGGATAATCTGTCAATCATACGTTGGGGGTGGAGCCAGCGGACACCACATGCTTTTATGGAGGCATCTGATTGGTCAGTTTATAACTTGAATAACTTGGAATAGGGAAATATCTTTGAATAAACGGAGATTATCAAGAAGGAGTTAAAACGGTCGGACCGAGAGAATGACTGACAACAGCTGTTCATTTCTGGGGCGTTGACTTCCTGGAGCCAGCAGGTACTTCCTGTTTGGAACGCTGACTGAATCTACAGTCTGTGGGACTGTCTAACGTCTGGGACTCCCTGTCCCGGTCCAACACGTCCTCACTCCCAACCCGTCACATTTTGATGTTTCTCCAACTCATGGGTTTGAGATGTACTAAAACTCACAGGTCTCCAACCTCCAGACCACAAACCGGAACCGGTCCAGTACTGGGACGGGTGCACACCGCTACCCTCACCCATTACTAGTCCTGGTTCATGCCCGGTACTGCGTCTGGTACTGGATGGCCCCGGTCTTTTGGTATCGGCACTGGACACGTCCCGAAGACCAGTCTCTGGCCCAAACAGGGTGGCTGTGGCGCAGCGGTAGGGCGGTCGACTCCTTATTGGAAGATTATGAGTTTGATTCCCACCTTGCCCGCCCATGTGTCAAAGTGTCCTTGGGCGAGACACTGAACCCCAAATTGCCCCTGGTGGAAGGTTGGTGTTCAGCAGCAGAATGAGTGTGAATGGGTGAATTTGACTGTGACCAACAGCGTGGGCGGTCCTTAACCCAACGCCAATAAGTGACGGTTTGGAGATGAGAATGAGTGGGCCGGTCCCAAGCCTGAATTTGAATTTGATCAGAAAACCATGATTTAGAGCTTGGATACATGTTTTACTTTTATCTCTTAAAATCCAAATACGATCAGAAAAAAGTTAATAACTTGTCCTTTTGTGTCTTTAATGACAAATACAGTAAACAGTTCATGAATCCTGTAAACTTGAAGTGGTCACTAAACAACAAATGAACTTTGTCCACCTCCAGTCTGCTGACTCACATTTAATATGGGAACACATTCAGATCAATAAGACCTTATTACCTTTAAATCAAGAAGAAAATGAGCTCTGATGTGGAACAATAAACAGAGAAGTCATTATGCAAAGCAGGTCATTGAAACGTTTTATTTAGAGTCAGAGAACCTGAAGCCAAAGTAAATGATGATCTTTGAAGGGGGGCCGCGCTGCCCTACTTACCAGCTCTTCTTTTTCAGGCATTGATGAGATTCACAGTACAGCTCTGTTATTCTTCTAGATTGCTATTCATCCCACATTTGCTCTTCTGATTGTGTGTGTGTCCTTGGCACAGAACCGTAACACACACAGCTAACTGCTGCTGGACTTTTAACTCTGTAAGCATTCTTGTTTTTGAGAGGCGTTAAAGCGAGAGCCTCCAGAGGGTTCAGAATGGAGGAGATCAATGAGTTCATGTATTCATAGAAACTCGGCTCATTCATCAAACCTCTTCATATCGGCCCGTTTAAGGTTCCTAATGTTCCGACATCACAGGAGCTGGGAGCGTCGTTGACCTGCAGAAGCTCCGCCCCCTCTTTTGGTCATTAGCTAAATGAATTGTCCATGAATTCCTGTGAAATGCAGGTTGACCTCGGCCACTGCTCCATGTGACCCCAGATCCCCTGCATGGTAATCCTGTTGGCCGGCCTGCTCCTTGACCCAGTTTAAGTCATTATCCTGCAGCAGATCTGATGGAGAGCGCCGCAGAAAAGAGGAAAATTACCTTTAGTGCGACTCAGGCGATCCTCTTCATTCAGTCTTTAAACAGAGAGTTCTCATCAGGCGGAGCGAGTCTTCCTTTGAAAGAGGAGGACATGCAGACGGGGAGGATTGTGTTCTTCCCCGAATAACTTCACCTTCATCACTGAAGAGGTTTGTGTTTGCTTTAGCTTCAGTTGTTTAACTAAACCAGTGTTTCTCAATTATTTTCTCTCACGCCCCCCCCCATAACTTTCTGCTGCAAATATCATTGGTATCATTAGTTAATTTGATCAAGTTAAACAGATATCTCTTCAAAATATTGTATCTTTATTATCATTAAAGGATATTAAAAAAAACAACTTTTAAATAATCTGTTTTGATTGCTTTTTCTTTCTGTCTTTTTAATATTTTTTTAATGCTTCCAAACTTTTAGACAAAGTAAAAACAACAATCTTTCCATGTTTCCCTCCACAGCAGATTCAGTTCTTTTGATTGGTTCACTGAAAACAGGGGCTCTTTCAGCTACCAAGTGTCTTTTTAGGTTGTTTTTTTCCTTAATTAAATTTATTATCAACTAGGATTATGCACAAAATCCATAACTAATGTAAACATGTTTTTATTCATATAAAGTGTATATTATATATATGCTGTTATTTATCCCTTCCAGATAAAATGTACAAAATAAATAAAAAAGGAATAATTATTAACTATTCAATTTTTAACTCTTTATATTTTAAGCTTTTTTTTTTCTTTTAAACATATTTGAAGTGAAAAACACTAAACTCTGCAACCACAATCCAAAATACATAAGTGTGCAAAACCAACAAATAAAGACTTTTATCAAAATAACATTAAGAAAGACAAAAGTTTCTCAGTTATGAGGATGTAATCTGGTTTCTTAATGATCTGTTCTGTTTTAGAGAAGATTCTGCACAGGTTGGTTGTGGAGCCATAAATATAGAATATATCTACAAATATAGAATTATTTCCTGCAGATTCTCTTCCTTCATTCTATCAAAAGTCAAATGGTTCCAGTTTTTTTCCTTCTTTTCTAAATGTAACACCCCCTTGCTATATTAGCTTTAAAAGTGGGGGTATTCTCCCTGAATTCTTAATTAACGGGTGTTAAACTCTTGTTTAATTAGAAATTAATATTTCCTCCCTGTCTGATTTGGGTAAGTGACTAAATCTGTAAAAATAAAACTAACCCAATATTTTATAACCAAACCTTCAAATAAGCGTTTCACATTCTCATAAATAAACACACAGTTCTTAAATATTTAACTATTTATATTCTCATTCATCACAAGTTATACATTAACTCTTTTTTTCCTTTCAGACAGATTTCAAAACAAAAATATTTATCTCCAAAATAAAATACAATAAAATAAAATGGGCCCCAAAATATACCTAAGCCGGCATTAATTGAATCAAAAATAGTCAAACTCAAATGTACCCTCGTTGCAGGCCTGTTATCTTTCGATTGGACGTCTCCTCAATCTTTTCCTGTTAGACTCACTCAGAGAATGTCACGAGGTCCCGTAGCAGACTTGTTGCAGCACAACGATGAAGCACGGTGAGGAACTCTGACGGTCCTGTCAGAGTCAAACTGGAATCCGTAGACGCTCGCGTGTCCCACTCACTCGATTCCGGTGTTCTTCTGCGGTCCCGGGGTTTTCAGTCGCTGCGTTAGCGGCTCAAATTCCAGTCCGATGCAGGTATGCTACGTTAGCTAAGTCGAGCTGACTAGCAGGCTCACACCCACAAAGCGCATCTAAACTTATAAAACTATAAACATGTTACTCAGAACTCACTTTCCGTTCGTCCTCAACATATTTATCAGTTTCTGGAACTTCTTAAAGAGTTTAATTAATTCTTCATCCACGTTTTTCTGCCGTGAGTCTCTCGTCCCCTCCTCATGACGTCATCTCTCTCCTTTCTCTCTTTTCTTTCTCTCTGCATCCTCCAATCAAATTAAGAGTAACAAAAATGTATTCAGCCCTCTGTCTAATCTACCTGGTAACAAAAGCATTCTGACAATCCTGTCATATTACAAATACATTTTCATCCAAAGAACATTAAAATAACAAAAACACATAAATTACATTTATGTAAATTTTTGAATATTATTATTTTCAGAAAATATAAAACATATTCATAAACTTTTACCCTTTCTTTCAGAAGATTTATATTGATGCTAAAATTTAACCAGGGTTACATAAAGATCTCATCTTCTTTACGTTTGTGTTTATGTTGTTTCTTTTTCTCTCCGTCCTGCGTGTAAGTGCCCATGCGCGCGCTCAACTTCTCGTCTCTCTCTTTTTCTCATTTTCCTTTCATCTGTTAAACTTTTTTCCATCGCCTATTTCTGGAAGTTTTGCTAAATATTTCTCCTCTCTCTGTGTGGATATCACTATCACTGACGCTGTCCTCCGATCAACTGTTTAGTAATTAACAAAAATTGCATGATCCTCGGGTTGTCCCGCGCCCCCCCTGCCATTGCGCTGCGCCCCCCCTGCCATTGCGCTGCGCCCCACCATTTGAGAAACACTGAACTAAACCAACATTTTCTTCAGAATCCGGGCTCTGAACCTTCAGGCTCCGGAACCGCATGACGATCTTGTCCCTTTGTGGCTCGTTGGCTTTAGAGAAAACAGTTTAAATTAACGCTATGTTTTGTTTGTTTTAGTTTTGTTGTTTAGTTGTTTTATTTTTAGTAATCTGTTGTTATTGATTTAGTCTTAGACGAAGCTTAAAAATGTTCTTTACTGCATAAAAATGGCAACAGAATCGACTTCATGTGGTTGGAGCCAGAGCTAAAGCATTTTTTATGGATGACATCATACTCAGTCGGTCCAGGCCTCACATACAGTCAGTGACACAGCAGACAGAATGTGGTTTTCTGGAATCCATGAATGGATTTTTCATGTTTGTAGATAAAGACGCAGACAGATTCTCAGAGGACGCTGACGGGTTTAATCCTCCAGGAATCTGCTCAAACGTTCTCATCAACTATTCTGCTCTAAACTCATGATCCAAGGAGTTTAGATGGACGCTGCTCCCAGATGTTAAGTTTTTATTTCTCTTCACGTTTGTTCATCTTGTGTCTCGTTGTGTCTTCATGATCAAATATTCTCATCTTTTTATGAAGTTATTGTTGTTGTGCAGTTTCTCCCATTAACAACTTTTTATTTTCTTTGACAGGATTTGATTAAGAAATGACATCCATGTTACTTTATCAGGTTTAAAAGTCTTGCTTCTTAAAACACTTTTTTTGTTCGAGTTGTCAGGTTATTGTTAAAACATTTTAATTTACTGTTCTGATAATTGACACATTTTAAAACAGTGTTACAACCTTTCTGTCATTTCTATCTTAAGGAATGTTTGTAGCGTGTCTTTTCATGCGTCACATAGATGGAAACGACGCTCTCCGGTTTACAGAAAATCAATGTGAGCAGCAGAACTCTTCCAAACTGCAGTTCCAGAGTTTCTAGGATGGAAGTGTTTTAAGGCGGGAGGAACCGGGCTGCAGGTCAGAGGTGTTTCTGCTCCACATCAGAAGGCAGCTCACTCTCTCTGGGCTTTGGGGAAACCTTGTTCAATCTCTAAAAGAGGTCTTATCGTGTCTGTCATCTTCAATGACAACATGAGTAACAAACAGCTAAAAGTCCTTTTCCCCCTCAGTCAGTGCCTTGATCTTCAGCTCTCAGAGCTTCTGAGTGTTTGTTACTCAGCAGAACAAAAGCTTCTCCTGCAGTTCTGGAGAAAACGGCATCACAGACACCAGAGTGTTGCAGCTCCAACCTTTAAAATCAGCCTGAATGTCTTCATGTGTCCAGGAGTGAAGGTACAGACTCATACATCTATGTAGGAGACTGTAATAGAACTCTCTGGACTCCATCCTCCATCCTCCTTCAGGACAGGTTTCATGTAGATGGAAATCCTTCCCTCACATGTAGATGAAAGTCAAGAGTGTTTGATACTTGAGATTTCAATGTTCTGAATACATCTGAACCAACAGAAATGACATGTGGAGTTCTCCAGGGCTCCATCCTAGGACCACTTCTATGTAACATCTCCATCCAGGTTATAAAGAACAGCATTAGTTACCATAGCTATGCAGATGACACACAGATGTATATTCCAGTGACAGCAGGAGACCGAGGCCTGTACAGGTTCTTGGTAAATGCATGGAGGACATGAATGACTGGATGAATCACAACTGACTTCAGTTAATCTAAACTGAGGTTATTGTCTTTGGAGACGTCACTACAGAGCTTCAATCTATCATCTAAAAACTACCAACCAGACCAGAAACTCAGACCTCCATCTGATAAACACATGAAGACAGTCACAGAATCAGCTGATTATCATCTCAGAAACATCTGAAGGATCAAAGATCTGATGGAGAAACTAGAGCATGCTTTCATCTTTAGTGGACTTGATGACTGGAACAGTGTTTCTACAGGAAACTGCAGCTGATCCAGAACTCTGCTGCTCGGGTTCTAGACCACATCAGTCCAGTTCTGAGGTCTTTCCACTGGTTACCTGTATGCCAGAAGATAGACTTTAAAGTTCTGGTACTGCTTTAGAAATACATGACTGACCTCTTGACCCAGTATGTACCGGCCAGAACTCTCCTCATCTGGATCCTAGAGTCAGAACTAAACATGGAGAAGCTGCATTCAGCTTCTATGCACTACAGATCTGGAACAGAAAACCTCAGATCAGCTGAAACTCTCAGAGGATTTAAAGACTCACCTGTTCTCAGCTGCTTCTGATTCAATCGTTTACATCCGACTGTTTATCTCATGAAGTTCTTCTACTTTCTTTTAACTGTATTTTAATGATCAGACCTTCTCTATTTCTTCTGATTCTTTCATTTAATGTTTTATTTAACGCACTGTGAATCGTCTCTGGACATAAAATGTTCTATAAATAAACTTGCTTTGCCTGAAATGTTGTTAATACCGGTCCTTACAGTACTGTATACTGTGTGATTATTGTGTTCTTATAAATACATACTAAAAATCGTGCTGAGATGTGGGCGTGGCCTGTTGATTGACAGATGGAGTCTGATCATGTGGTTGTGTAGTCAAAGACGCCATCGTGGATCAACTGTTACGCTTCAAACCTTTGGGTCATGTGATTCCAGCATGTATACAGTCTGTGGTCGATCATGTGGGCGTGGCCTTGACCCTTTGATAGTAGGGTAGAATCCTCGGTTCCGGTTCAGTTTGTGTGTTTAAACCATGCAGCGTGCAGCTCCGCCGTTACCATTCCCAGCACACAGCAATGCTATGGAACAGAAAGCGCTTCATGTTGTGTTCATGAGGCAGTTGTCTAAATACGACCACAAATCCAAACGTCTGTTATCAGCACTTTGGAAACTTGCTCGGGCCGTTGTGATTCCGTCCCGGCTCATTAATCTGCAGCATCCAGCAGGCTCCGCTCCTCAACTCTGATAGCAACACTCTTTGATCATGAGAACAGAGTTACCCGCCGCATGTTTTTTCATGAGGCGGAGCTGATAAATCACTGGGCTGCAGCTAATACTCCTCCTGTCCGCCGCCGGTTACTCTGCTACAGATCCAGTTTCTCAGTCGTGGGCAGAGGTGCCGTCGTATATCACAGAGTCAGCTCTCAGGAAGTTCACGGCCCAGTTTTCTGTTACTGTAGAAATGAATGTGACAGAGAGGCTGCTGCATTCTGCTTTGATCTGAGGTTGCATAGTCATTTTAGATATAATAGAGGAGGAAAAAAGGCTCAGACAATCAGAGATGAAAGAGGATATTAGTCTCGGTGTGTCGGATACAGAGCTATTGTTAATAGTCCACAGTGGTCCATCACATCTGCAGAAATGACTCAATCTTATCACTTCTCCATTAACTGACTTCTCTTTCAAAACATTCATTTTTCTTTGGGCCATTCAATCAGAGCGCGCTTTATTCAGTATTTATGAAAGCCTTCTTCCTTCTATCTCCTCAGGAATCATCAGGACCGCCTTACCGAACATGGACCGTGAAGCCAGAGAACACTACACGGTGGTGATCCAAGCCAAAGACATGGCCGGCCAGGTTGGGGGGCTCTCCGGTTCCACCACCATCAACATCACTCTGACCGACGTCAACGACAACCCGCCCACGTTCCCTCAAAGTATGTCAGGAACCGCTCTTCTCCTCTCAGTGTGTCCCTCCGGCTTTGAACCTGGAGGTGGTCCAAATCCAGGCCTCGAGGCCCGGCCTCCTGCTGCTTTTCCTGCCTTATTTGCTGCTGATTACCTGGATCAGGTGTGTTTCAATGGCAGGTTGGCTGGAAAACATGTAGTGGACCGGGCCTCGAGGACTGGACGTGGACACCTCTGCAGTAGAGTTGATGGTTGAATTACTGCTGATGTGGCTCTTTGGTTCAAATGAAATGCTTAAAAAAACGTGTAAAAAGTGACTGTAAAGGGAAAAGGAAGCTGTAAAATAAAAAAACATAAATGTACTTAAAGCCTGATGTCGCAAATATGCAACAAACACCTTTGGCTCTTAAGTGACCTAAAACGTTTATTTAAAAGCAAAAACTGACATGATTCTTACTTTGTGTTGGATCGATGATACTGAACTCATTAACAAACAGTTGGAGATCAGTATGAATCAACCACTGAGGATCCTAACAACAGTAGCTGGAATTCTCCATCAATGTGTTGTAGTTTATCAAAGTTTCAGCTTCATTTATCACAGAAAATCCATTTATTGTTCGTAAGCACAACCAGAATTAAAGTTACATTAATTTATGATCCACTGGATTTTCTATTTTTGAACAAATTGAAGGATTTAAAGTGTTTCTAATATACGGTAGGGGTCACTTCAGTAGCTCTGATTTAGTTTTGGTTGATTATATTTATGAATTTGTTGCTGAAATTCACCAGAAACAGTAAAATTAACCCACTGCGTTTGCTGCATTGACATGATCCTCTGGTCTAAATAGTCTTTTATTTTGAAAAGAAGTCATGCAAAAGTTATAAAGTATTTCATATTTTTTTAAAAAGCTATTTTCTCTCCATGTTTATGTTTTATTTATTAATAGTTAATTTAAAAGAATCATGTCAGCAGCAAAGAACATAAACATCATCAGGATCTTATTTCCTGAAGACTCGGTGGCTCCTGCTGGGTTCTAGTCGGAGAGAAATCGACTCGGATAACTCAGTGTTGAAGGATGCAGGCCCCTGCTCTAACAGGTGTTGGTTGATGACTTTAATTTGGTCAGCACCCCCTCCCATCAATGCAGCTTTAATCCAACCTCTACTCACTGACTGATTACCTGCTCAGGTGTGTCCAGTTGATTAGAAAATGCATGCTGGGAAACCTGGAGTTCCCTATGTGGTCAAACCAGAACCAAATGGGAGACTTCTATCTGGAAACGGTTTTTATTTGCATTTGCCACCTTACTCTATCATCTAACATCTTACTCTACCATCAGAACCGTGTGGATAATCTAAACCAGCTCTCTTTAAATCCATTTTCTGCACAAACACTGACATGTTGCATTGCTGTTAGCATGTTTGGAGGGAGCTGTTAGCATGTTTGGAGGGAGCTGTTAGCATGTTTGGAGGGAGCTGAAGCCTCTGTTTGTGCGGCAGACAAGCGTGTGCTTAGGAAGCTCCGATCATCATATTTCCACAATTAGCTAAATAAAGTTTGTTTCTTTAATGTGTTTTGCGGTTCAGAATTCTCTATTTTAATTGTAATCAGAAGCTGGTCCTTTTTTTTAAAGTGCTTGATGAGGCATAATGCCCCCCAGGCTCTAAGATTTCCATTTAGTCTGCAGTTTCCCAGCAGAAATAAAGAGTTTGAGAAGCATCAACGATTTCTGAATGATGGTCTGAGTTGTGTTGCCTCATTGCAGCGCTATCAGCCTCAGTTTAGCGTTTAATGTGGATGGGAGCGCTGCAGAGCTCTTTTAATGACGTTCCCTCAGGAACAAACGGTGACAGAGTCAAAGCGCTGAGCTAAGCTGTTCCGGGGAGCATTCAGACGGCCGCGTGGGCAGAGGGGGCGGCGTGTTCGGTCGGTCAGTCGGGGGAGTTTTTGCTGCGTCTGAAGGTGTTTGCATCGATGTTCCTCCACAGAAAATTACCAGGTGTTAGTGCTGGAATCGGCTGAGGTTGGGACACCTGTCGGGAAGCTGAAAGCCAACGATGACGACCTCGGCATCAATGCAGACATCAAATATACCATCATCAACTCGGAGGGGGCCAACATGTTCTCCATCTCCACAAACAGAGACACGAAGGAGGGAATCGTCAGCCTCAAAAAGGTAAACACACGTTCAGTCTGTGGAGGAAAAGAAGTCGAGTTTTGATGCCTTTGGAAATGGATTATTTAGAAGAATAACAGACATGGAAGAACTCTGCATCAAATGATAGAAAAAAAGTTGGCGGAAACGAACTTATATAATCCCACACCGGCTCGACTTTGTCATTTTCTTTGCATGAATGATCAATATCTGGTGCATAACTTATAATGAGATATTTGTACCCTGACAACACAGATTCAGGTCATTCAAATCAAGAAAATTAGTTTAGAAAAGTAACTTTTAGGATCTTTTTGTCATATTTAACGGATTTTGCTTGAGTCACTTTTCCATGTTTAGTTTCAAAGAGCTCCCCCTCCCCCCCAGTGTTTGTAACATCTTCTTCTGACATTTTTCTGGTGATTGAGGACATGCATGAAGCACATTTAATCCTAAAATTACATTTCTTCACTCAAATCTTTGCAAATCAGGAGCGGATGTAAAAATAATGTTTGAAAAAGATTGAATTTGAGGATATTAGGAAATAAGATGGGCGGGGCCAGAAGCTCCCTGCTCCGCCCCATTCTGACAAATAGATCCACGAACATCCTTGTTTTCCTTGTCTGGTTTAGGATATGGATCAAAATGGATCTAGATTACGACTGATCACCATTTTTGTTGCGCCGCTAATGTTAAGTCGGGGATGTGAGGGGCTGTAAGCTAGTGGGAGAGAATGTAAACAGACGGCTGATTGGAAGCAGTAGTAGACTCCACACCAACAGCCCCACCCCACTCCTGCTGCTCTGCAGAAACTATGTCTTTCAGAAAACAACTCAAGTTACAAGTTTTAGTCTCAAAAGTGCGATTAAAAGGGAGTGGGAATGCCTTAAAATAGATCAAAAGACGCCTGGAATGAGACTTTCAGAAATGCTTTTTTTCTTTATTTGTTTGTTTTTTCAAAACATTTTAACTTAAACTGGATTTACCATCATTAGAAAGAGTCTTCTATCATCAGCATAGAATATGATTAAATGCAGAATAAATCATTTGAAGTCTTGGTAACAAGCAGAATAGAATCAAACTTTACTGAACCATCAAGACCCTGAAAACTGAAATGTTATCTGCAGTAGAGTGAAGGTCTGAGAGAACATCAGGAGAACTCAGATCAAGAAATTCAGCAGGTAAATGTCACTCAGATGCAGGAAATCTAACTGAATTTAAACAACAATAAATGAAGAAGCCCGCCCCCCCTGAGGATTTTCTACTAGAGATCATTGGGACATCAATACCTATAAAACGTGAGAGTGCAGAGGAGACGCTCCGTGGTTAGAATCAAACCTGGAACATGCTCAGAGAATGAAACTCTTGCTCAGAGCTTCAGGGGAACCAATAGCATGCTAATCTCCCGCCCCGCGGCGCCTTGTCCCAACAGCCCCTGAACTACGAGAGAAAGAAGACCTACACGCTCCACATCGAGGGGATGAACACGCACGCCGACCCTCGCTTCTCCTATCTGGGGCCCTTCAAGGACACGGCCACCCTGAAGGTCTCCGTGGGGGACGTGGACGAGGCCCCCGTCTTCTCCATGGATTATTACATTCTGGACGTTTACGAGAACTCCCCCGGCGGGACGGAGGTGGGCACCGTCACGGCTCGGGATCCGGACGGAGACGACAAACCCGTCAGGTGAGACGCGTTAGCGGGGCGGCGGCGGATCGTTCAGAACTTCAGAGCAAAAACATCTTGTTATCTGTTTTCTAAATCTTCCATATCGATCTGCGCCGCACACGTCCAGACACAAACATGATTTAGAATTGAAGGATTCTGTGGTGATGATTAGCTGCTGCTCTTGATTTCTTTCTGTATGTCTCCGCATCTGTTAAACCTCCTAATAAAAGCGTTCCATTAAAACCATCAAATTCTGATGATCTGTAAAACTTCAGAGTGAATCTGTAATATTTTTAGGCGTCTCCAGAGAGCGTCTTGTTTTGTCTGCAAGCTTGAGAAGTAACCCGAGGCAACACAATTGCTTTGCACATTTGTATGCACTTAAAGAGACAACTGTGCTTATGGGGAGAGAGGAAAATGAAGCTTCACAACAGCCCGCGGCGCCGCGAGGAACAGGTGCCTTGTTCAGCGGTTCCACTCCAGCAGCCGCGCCGCCGCGCCGCCGCCTGCCTTCATTTGAATTCTCTTCATTTTCCTGACAAAAGCCACGCAGCATCGGTGAACATTACACACCTCTAGAGATGAAGTATTGCTAATACATCAATGAGGAGCGAGCCTCTCATGCTGCACATAATTGGATCATGTTTGAGAGTTTGGCCACGGGCTGTTGAGACTCGGAGTTTCCAGACGTCTGTAAACACTGGGACTTGTAAGCAGGGATGTAGACGTTGCTCTGGTAAACACGGGCTCTTCACCCTGGTGGCGTGGAGCAGAACGATCGCTGCTTCCTCCAAAGATTTGGGTGAAATCTGCATGTAATGACGCCGCGGCGCCAGATGTTCTCGGTTTCTGCACCACAACAACGCCGACACCTTAAAGTTCTCCAAAAGAAGTGGGAAGTCTCTGCCCCCCCCCCACAGTGTCAGCGGGGGTGGGTGGGATGTGTGATTACTAGATCCATTGATTAGGATCATTAAACGATCCTGACTTTTTCCACCCATTTGAACTAAGATATTCTGCATCAAGATGGCGGCAGGATCAGTCGTGCCTTGACGCGCTCCAAGCAACAAATTAGAAAAAAACGATCTTGTGAACTTTAAACTCTCTAATAACTGCGAAACCCAACTCAATACGTTGAAGACTGTGTTTCCAAACTCCGGCGAACGGCGGCCCACTACCCGGCGAGCAGCGACGTCGCAAGCCCCGAGATCAGCGTGATCAGACCCGGCGTGACCAACAACCAAACCCCGACAAAGAGCTATCTACAACGCGGGGACCAGCATCTTTCTCGGCACGGCAAAATCCACCAAACATCGGCGAACGGCGGCCTACCTTTCGGCGAGCAGCGACATCCAAGCCCGGAGACCGGCGTGATCAATCCCCGCGGAGCTAGCAAACAGACCCCGGCAAGCGGCGATCCACGGCTCGAGGAGCGGCTAACCACCATACTTCGGTGATCGGCGGCCTACCCGGCAAAAAGCTACATCACATCTCGTGGATCTGCATAAACTCGGCCTCCGGATGAGCTGAGGCCTTCAACTCGGCCAGCGTTATCCAACCCTGCGTTGTTAGCCACCTAACTCCGGCGGTTAGCATCCTCCAGCGCGAAGAGCAGGCCGACGCGGCAAATCGACAAACGCAGGCCGCAATCCAGCACCAACAACGGCGGGGCGTTCATCAGGACCCGAGGCAGCGACCACGGTAACAGACAAAATGCCAAACAAAAACAAGCAAAATAGCTCAATGACTGAAGAAGAACTAGAGGACATTAAAAATTCGTTGAACTTTATGTCTGGAGAAATTGCTAATATTTCTAAAGATGTTATTTTATCCTGTTGAGTTCAGAGATTTTTAATAACAAAAGGAAACTTTTCATGTCAGAATTGTTGTGATCTTGATAAGAGTATTAAAGTATTGATTTACTTACAAATGTCAAAGTTAGTCATATTGATCTGGTGATAAAGAGAGAACAGGTTGCATTGATGAAGGTGTCGTGATCGTTTCATAATCGATTTATAATTTAATAGTTTCATAATCGAATCGTTTCGTCCTCAATTGAAATCATAGACATAGATGTGAACAGAATCCCACTTTCATCTGATTCTCATCAGACCCCCCCCCCCCCCCCCCCCGCTGCAGCTTTGTCTGGAGCGTTTTCTGTGGACGTTTGCTCTCCATGTACATAAAAAGCCGCCGCCGCAGCAGTTTCCCACCTGCGGTCTGATTCCTTCAGATTTCACTGCAGGTTTTTGGAGAGGCGGGGCGCTCGCCCCGGCCCCCCCCACCCCGAGGCTGCAGCGGCTCGCAGCTGCTGTTGACACTGGCGTCCCACCAGAGACGAGTCTCAGAGACGCAGACGCTCTGCAAACATGCGTGTAGATGTTCTGTAGTCACGGAGGGAAACATGTCAGTGACGGGTCTCAGTCACGTCTGTAAGTTACCAACGTTCACACGTATGTTTAGATCTGTAAATGAAATATATGTTTTATATTCTCAGAATAGAACGGTTTATAAATGTCTCCTGGAAGTTGAGAACGTTGTTTCTGCTGAAGCTCCATCCTCTGATACTCTCAGGTTTGAGTCTCCAACATTTATGGAGTCAGCAGGTGGAGAGACTGACCTTCATTCTCAGTCGTATTCACACGTTTTTAACACAATCAATGTAAGGAATTTGTCTTCCTCAAGTGTTCATGAAATGTTATAAAAATGTAGATTATTGTTATTATATTCTGACTCCTGTTTAACACAGACGTGAGTCTTCTCCTGTTGGGGATGAAGATCAATCTCAGGTTAAGACTAGAGAGTTGCACCTGTTCAGATGAAGTTTCTAGTGTGTTCTTGTGATGATGGAGGACATATATACCGTATTTTCAGAGTATAAGTCTTTTTTTTTCATAGTTTATCCAGGGGTACAACTTATTCCCAGACTACTTCTTTTTGCTTTTGTTTTGACCTAAATAGGCTCATGTATTTGTTATTTTCCCAGTAAACTCCGATTGTCCTCTAGCTGTTGTTTCCTCTAACAACCACTAGAGGGCGCTGCATCTGATAGTATTTGCAGAAGAAGTGTCGTCCTAAACAAGATTCTGATCATTTTCCTCTTAAACTTTGATATTTTCCTTATACAGATCCAAAGATTACTCTTATTATAGTCTTATTGTATTTATTTATGTTTTAGCTACTCTGGGTTTAGTGAATTTGTTCTGAAACGTCAAACTTTTCTCCTGAAAGTGCGACTTATACTCCAGGGCGATTTGTACTCCGGAATATACAGTAATGGGTGTGTGTTTCTTCCCTCTCACACAATTCGATCTCCACACATGATCCACAATCAATCACTTTCTGGCAATAAAATTCAGTCTGATTGTTTAACCAAAAACGCTCAAATCTATATATTTCTAACTCATATGGTATTTAAAGCTATAAATAATAATGTATGACATTTAACAGAGAAATGTATTCAGGTATTGACTTGGAAGAAGCAAGTTTATGATTGGACGTCTTTTTGTTTGCTTCACATGTTCCATATTTTCCTGAGTATAAGTCGCAAAAAAGATCTAATCAAGAAGAAGAAAACCGTATTTAAGTCTCTCTGGAGGAAAACTCCCGATGATTTTATACCTTTTAACCAGCAGAATCGATCGTGTTTATATCTGTGCTTTTCAAGCGACACAGCAGTAACTCGATCTGTTTTTGATCCGTATTCAATATCATTCAAATTCAAATTCAAATTATTTATACAGCACTTCTCCTACTTCCAAGCATCTCAAAGTGCTTTCCACAGTAACATAAATAACAGTAAGACAAGTAAGATAGAACAAAGTAAATATACATTAAAACACATTAAAAATCCAGCAACGTACACATCCCGCAAGTACAAAAATGTAGATATACATGCATACATAAAATCCAAATAAAAACTTGTGGGCATGTAAAAACTAAGTAAAAGCTATACTAAAAAGATGAGTTTTAAGCTTTTTCTTAAAACTCATATACACATCCTTAATATTTAAGGAAAACCAAAACTGTGTTTTTGACTATTTCTTCATTCAAAAGATGAAAAATTCTGCTTGAAAAAAAAATCATATTTGTGACGTAGAAAAAACACTTCAGGAGAATGTAAACAGGGAACTCTCAACAACATAGAGGAGAAGGGGGGCGGGGTTGCTCCTCGCAAACAGAGGGGAATTTCTGCTGAACTGCTGCTCTGCTGAAGCTGTGTCCTAGAAAGGATTTTGTCTAAAAACTGCATGATCATCATAAAGAGACCTCTGGGAAGGTTTTGGGATCAGATCAGAAGATGAAGGGGGGGGGATTTCTAAGATAAACAGCATCAGAAATGAAGCCAAAAACAATATTTAGCTTCACTGATGGTTTCTGGAACAGAGAGATCCTCTGTAGTCACAAATCATAGATGATCTTTGTTCTGAACTGAACATCAGAAGTTCACAGATTGAAAACCAGATAAACAAGAAGAAAAAGCTAAGGGGGGGCGGGGGGGGGGCAGGGGCAGCTCTTTCGTCCTTAATGAAGAGTTTAGAATTCCAACAGCGGTAAAGACAAAAACTGTAAACATTCAGCTCATTTGCATTTGAAAGAGCGTCTGGTCCTTCTGGAAAACCTTTACAGTTTCCTCCTTTCAGCAGATAAACAGCAGGAAGTGTTGGTGTCAGCATCTGCGGTCAGACGCTGCGCCGCTGACGGTTCTGTCTGCACACGAACCTGAATCGGGATCTCCGATTGGCCGTCAGAGGTCAGCGGACGCAAACGCGTAAACGTCTGACTGATGGGGTTTCCGACTGACGAGTTCAGGGAGCCGTTCCCGCCGCTTCCTGCTCGTTTTGATGAGCGTGTTTGATCTGGTTCCACAGCTCTACGATTGACAGACAATTGATTAGTTACACCTGAAACCGCCGATCACATGACAGCAGCTCTCAGCAATCAGTCGTTTAGACGGAAACTGGACCCGCCTCAGAGCGGCCGGTACCACAAGTGTCCTCAAAGAGCTGCAGAAAGGAATGCTGGGAGTTTAACGCCTGAGAGAGACGAGGAAGAACGTCCCGGGAGCAGCTGTGGGGTCAGACGGACAACAGGAATCCTGTCTGGACCGAGCTGAGGCGGGTTCTGGATCCCAGTCCTGCTGGTTCAGAACATTCATAGTGAAGACATGAAAACCAGAAAAAAACAGAAAAAAACAGAGAAAACCGGAGAAAACCGGAGAAAACCGGAGAAAACCGGAGAAAACCGGAGAAACCGGAGAAAACCGGAGAAAACCGGAGAAAACCAGAGAAAACCAGAGAAAACCAGAAAAAAACGGAAAAACCGGAGAAAACCGGAGAAAACCGGAGAAACCGGAGAAAACCAGAGAAAACCGGAGAAAACCAGAGAAAACCGGAGAAAACCAGAGAAAACCGGAGAAAACCAGAGAAAACCTGAGAAAACCGGAGAAAACCGGAGAAACCGAGAAACCAGAGAAAACCGAGAAAACCAGAGAAAACCAGAGAAAACCAGAGAAAACCGGAGGAAACCGGAGAAAACCGGAGAAAACCGGAGAAAACCAGAGAAAACCGGAGAAAACCAGAGAAAACCAGAAAAAACCAGAGAAAACCAGAGAAAACTGGATCTGACGGGAAAACCTTCAGACTGACATGATGGGACAGCAGAGGTGGAGCATGGAGGGACTATGAGCCACAATGTTGCAGCTAAAGTCAAACTTTTATGATCAAAATCTTCTTAACTGCAAAAAAAACGGAAAGTGTTGAGAATAAAACTTCATATTTTGTAGAATATAGTATTTAATATTTGCCTTCAAAAACATTATTGTTTTTTTACTTCAAAAAATATTTTTTCGTCAAAAAATATTTTTACGTTTGCAAATTTTACATTTTTTCGCTTGCAAATATTTTTTTTTTTGCTTTCACAAAATATTTTTGCATTTGTAAGCTTTTGTTTCTATATTTGTCAGTTTTCTTTTATATTTTATTTGAAGTTGTCTTCTAAAAGCCTTTTGGTTTCTTCCACTTCCTGCATATTTATCTGATTTATTTCCCCCATGTAGTTTTATCTTCTATATTTATACTTTCTATTTTTTTGTTACAAGTTACATGTCTGATTTATGCTAAATTAAACAATAAATAAATATTGTTTGCATTTACAAACATTGTTTTTTCTTTGCTTTCAAAAACATTTTATGTGTCTGTAAAACATTATTTTCTCTGTTGGATTCATAGATGACACAGAACTGTTTGCTGTCATGTCAGCAGATAAACGTTAGAGTTTTTTTATGCAGTAAATTTCAGGAGATTTTCAGCTGTAAATGAACAAATGTGACTAACTAAATGACGTGTGTCAAAGTCAAGGCCCGGGGGCCGGATCCGGCCCTCCAGATCATTTTATTTGATCGTTATTAATGACCCGATGTTATCTTCAGATCATTTCTAACTTGTATAATTTTGACAAAATAATTTTTTACGGAGAGTAAAATATTGAAAGTTATTTAAAGTTTAAGTTGATTTATTCTGGAATAATATTCCTGCATTTTTATTATTCATGATTATGTTAAAAAGTTACAGATTTAAAGTTTTTAAATTTGCATTCTGCAGCTTTTTGGACTATTTTGGCATTTACTGAGATGTTTAGGCTGTTTTTGGGTTTAGCTAATATTTCAGCTTCATGCTAGCTGTTTTGGGTGACCTAAGTTTTTGTGTTTTTTTTTTAGTTTTTTAGGCTAATTTGGCATTTAGCTCATATTTTAGCTAGCTATTTGCACTAGCATCTTCAGCAGCTAAATTCAGTTTACAGCATTCACACTAGCGTTATTGCAGGTAATGCTGTATATCTAGTTCCTGATTATGTTAAACATTTACAGTTTTAAAAATGTCGTTTCAGAGAGTTTAATAAATGTTGATCCTGTTCGTCACGCGACCTCAGGTGTGTTTTGGATTTTGTCCCCTTGAGGGACTGACTTTGACACCCCTCAGTTCAGGGGTGTCAATGCTAAAAATAAAAAGCATTCATTGTTTTTAAAAATGTTTCCATTTTCTTCATCTTCAGGCAACATTGAGAGGAAAAGAACGGGTTCAGCTGCTGTTAGATCAATATAGTGATTTGATTGGATAGAATCTAGACCAATCAGCAGCCTGGTTGACGGCACAAACATCACACCAAACATGAATTTATAATCACAAAATCCAGGAATGTGCAACAGTGAGATGAGACAGAAATCATCTAAAATATATATTTTTAAAGCAAAAATAACAAGAAGTTTCCAAACAGAATTATATGTTTTAAGTTAAAACCAGTTTGAGAGTAACAAATAAAACTTCATAATTTGCAAATGTAAATATTGAATAACACTTTACAGTTTGTAATTCTGATCTTGATCAGGATTAATCTCCCCACAGCAGTGTCATGTTAGCAGTGGCCCCGCCCACCTCAGGGCAGACATGACGCTCCACGAATCCCGTAAAAGGAGGAGGAGCTGCAGCCGGCCGGCCGGCGTGTTCAGACACGACCGTTTAGTGATCAATGAGGCTGATTTGCGTTACGGCTCGCTCGCCGCGGCCGTCCCCCTCCGGTGCAGTAAAGGCGTCTTCTGCTGTTGACGATGATGATGATGATGCTGGTCAGAGTGATGTCATCCTCTGCTGGTGGTTGCTGTGGGTTTGCGGTCTCACCTGTCGAACACCTGCTCTTCCAGCAGGTTTGTAGTTTTCCTGGGTTGAGATTCCAGAACGCCGTCGTTCTTGTCAGAGCGGAAACACAAACCTGTGAAAACAGCTTTTCTGAGCGGAAACACGAGGCGTGCTGCAGGAGGAACGGTCCACCGTGCAGCTCAAACCGTCAGAGGAAGAACAGAAAAATACATGTTTATATGGAAGAAGAATAAACAATCCTGTTGACTTTATTTAAGTTTACGGACGGATTCTGCTGACGGCAGCAGTTTCTCATTCTCAACAGAGAAAAGTCTTTAAATCTGCTCTTCCTGGACTCATATCACAGTCTTCATTTTTACATCATTTACACTCTGAAGAAACTATTTAGCTGTAACTTTATTTGCATTTTTCCGTCTCACAGAGAAAATCTGATCTTTTCTATAAAGTTCTTTCAGGGTTCAGAGAAACGCCTTCACTGTAAATCCAACATTTGATTTCCTTTAGACAGTTTCAGATTTCTCTGCTTCAGGTTGTTCTGCGTTTCTCTGTGAGGATTGATCAAAACTCTGCAGAGAAACTCAACAAACGAGATGTTGCTTCAGGTTTCTGTTCTCACAACCGGTAAAACACTAGAACTGGTTTCAGTTTTTCCAGGACATAGTTTCTGCAGAGCGGCAGGAGCTCATCGGAGCTTGTGGAATGTTGGTGTGGAGCAACCCCGTCCCCATTTCCCATCACCTTTCTGTTTACACGCTCTCCCACTAGCTTACAGCCCCTCGCACCCCCGACCCGAACGGTTCTGATCCAGATTCCAGCTCAGACCAGGAAAACAAAGACGTTCCTGGATCGATTTGTCTGCATCAGAATGGGGCGGAGCATGGAGCTTGTGGCCCCGCCCAGCATCATTTCTATGTCACTTTTCAAACGTTCGGCTGGTCGTTCCTGTCCGGAATAATCCCGGATTAAAGGTCCAAACAGGAGATTAGGAGATAAGTTAGGGAGTGAAGAGGAGCAGAAGTTCTGGAGAACCATTAGAAGTCTGTAGACGCCGCCGTCGTCCGGCGCCGCGCTCGCTCCTCGACGCATCGATTTAGAATTTTTCCAGAAGTTTGAGTCCGTTCTATATGCAGCTCCTCCTTTGAACTTCACGGCTCGATGCTTGAAACACATTTTCTTGTTTTCTTTGAGGTTTTTGCTCATTTCTCTGAAAGCCTGTAAATAACAGAAACATTCATGAGCTCGATTATGAAGATGGTCACAGCGAGACCTCCGACGCCCTCCGACCGTCATCAGGTCTGAACGTGCTTCTCCTCCTTCAGTAAAAACCTCCGAGCGCCGCTCCCGCCGCAGCTTCATTTGAATCCTGCTACAAATAACTAAACTTGTTTCTGTAATAACTCCACTTCCTCTGACGAGTTTCTGGGTTGTTTGTGGAGAATCTCAAACGTTTCTGAAGCTGCTCCAGAGGAATGAGGAGCAGGAACACGATCACGTCTCAGAGAATTTCCAGCTCCAGAAACAGTTCAGGGTCACATGTCAGAAGATGTTTGGAGGGCTGCTCGTGACCGCCTGCTGCTGACGGACCGGCTCTGACCGCCTGTTCCAGCCCACAGCTCAGCTGTGATCATGAGAACAGAGCGCTCGGCAGAAACATCTCTGTGGAACATCTCTGTGGAAACATCTCTGTGGAACATCTCTGTGGAATCATCTCTACAGAACATCTCTACAGAACATCTCTGCAGAAACATCTCTGCAGAAACATCTCTGCAGAAACATCTCTGCAGAAACATCTCTGCAGAAACATCTCTGCAGAAACATCTCTGCAGAAACATCTCTGCAGAAACATCTCTGTAGAAACATCTCTGCAGAAATATCTCTGCAGAAATATCTCTGCAGAAACATCTCTACAGAAACATCTCTACAGAAACATCTCTACAGAAACATCTCTGCAGAAACATCTCTGCATGAAACATCTCTACAGAAATCTCTGCAGAAATATCTGCAGAAACATCTCTGCAGAAATATCTCTGCAGAAATATCTCTGCAGAAACATCTCTACAGAAACATCTCTACAGAAACATCTCTGCAGAAACATCTCTGCAGAAACATCTCTGCAGAAACATCTCTGCAGAAACATCTCTGCGGAAACATCTCTGTGGAAACATCTCTACAGAACATCTCTGCAGAAACATCTCTACAGAAACATCTCTACAGAAACATCTCTGCAGAAACATCTCTGCAGAAACATCTCTGCAGAAACATCTCTGCAGAAACATCTCTGCAGAAACATCTCTGTGGAAACATCTCTGCAGAAACATCTCTACAGAAACATCTCTGTGGAAACATCTCTGCAGAAACATCTCTACAGAAACATCTCTACAGAAACATTTCTGTGGAAACATCTCTGTGGAAACATCTCTGCAGAAACATCTCTACAGAAACATCTCTACAGAAACATCTCTGTGGAAACATCTCTGCAGAAACATCTCTACAGAAACATCTCTGTGGAAACATCTCTACAGAAACATCTCTGCAGAAACATCTCTGCAGAAACATCTCTGCAGAACATCTCTGCATTGCTTCTGACTGAAGCAAAAACATCTGTGGAGGCGTCACGATGATCCTGATGTTTGTGAACGCAGCTCACTTTTGTTCTCTGACTGTCACTGAATCCAAAACCTTCTTTTTTTTGTTGTTTGGTTACAGAAAGATTCACTTTTCATAAATAAAAAATATCTTTATAGATGAGATTTGAATCCTGTCAGTGAGGAGTTATTAATATTTGATCCAAAATACTGAGAAACTTTAGTTACAGTTTTGGTCTTGTTAGATTTTAAAATCTCTTTTTTTTTTTTTTTCTTACAAAATACTTTATTATTGTTAATTTTTTGAACAAATCTTTTTTTTTAATGTTGGACTACAGAATGATCTTCACAAGGATTAAGTTTCATACATTAATTAATCTAAATCCCTCTTTTCTGTGAAGAAAAACTTTATTAATGAAGAAGTTTTCAAAACACTTAAAGTATCTTTGAGAATTTTACAAACATTTTTTTTTTATTTTTATAAAACACCTTTTATCTTACATTTTATTGGAAACTGCTATACATTTTTTGAAAAATTTCCTTTTTTTAGATTAATAAAAAGTAGTGGAATAGAGATTTTGAATGAAATGAAAAAAAAAACTAAGTTTGTTTGTTTGAAGGACTTTTTGTTTTTTTCTGAATTAATCAACTTTTATTTTCCTGTAGATATAAAAAATAAACAGCTGCAGTGCACAGTATTTTAACTCTAGAATGGAAATATTTTCCTCGTTTTGAGATGTTCCTGACAGACTGAGATCATCTCGTGTTTTCTTATGGATTTGAGGTCAAGTTTGTTAATTCTCCCCAATCAAAGCATAGATGAACTCATCACTATAGTTATGTGTTGAAGTAGACTTAAACACAGATCTGAGAGAAGTAACATTGAAATGATTGATCTCTTGGATCTTTTGGGATCTTTCCATGTGGTTTCTCATCTCCACAGCAGACGTCTCCACAGCAGTTTGTAATCTTCATGACAGTCAGCAGATCCTCTCCTCGTTCACAGGTACGAGCTGGACAGCAGAGAGGACGAGAAGATCTTCTTCAGAATCGACGCCAAGACGGGAGTCATCAGAACCACGGCGCCGCTGGACCGCGAGGACACGCCCTGGCACAACATCACGGTGGTGGCCGCGGAGGTTGGTAGGTACCCGGCTTTCTGATCGTCTACGTGTGAGGGCCGCGGCCCGGGGGCCGGATCCGGCCCTCCGGGTCATTTTATGTTATTGTTGTTCATAACCTGATATTATATTGCTCTTATTTCTAACTTGTTTAATTTTGACTAAATATATATTGGAAGTGATTTAAATTGATTTATTCTGGAATAATGATTCTGCCTTTTGATTATTCATAAATATGTTAAAAGGTTTTAAGGTTTTAAAAATGTCGTTTTAGAGTGTTGAATAGATGTTGATCCTGTTCAGGTGTGACCTCAGGTGTGTTTGGGAGTTTGACCTCCTGCACTATGAGGAGGTGTAACACGCGGGGTTACAGATTACAACAGTGAGAGGAACATGACTTCATTAAACTACTGATAAAAGACCAAAACTTTTAAAAGCAGATAGCATCACTTTATTTTAAAATGTTTTAGAATCATTTATACGTGTTTAATTTTGTTTTAAATACTTCATGTTTATTGTTGTAATTTGAGAGTTTCAGGCGTTTCTGAACCCCGGAAACCTGCAGATGGTTACAGCTGACAGCTGATTGATCTTCATTCTTCTGCTCTGAAGGTCAAACATTTTCTGCTGGAAAAACAAGAATGAAAGTGAGGAGCCGTCAGAACGTTCAGGAGGAGGCTGCAGGCTCCCCCAAAAATCTAATTCCACATGAAATGAAATATTTATTCAGCTCAAAAAGCTTCCAACAAAACATGGAAACCCACTGCTGGAGCAAAATGGAGTTATTTAGTCATATAACAGCAAATATTTAACATTCTATAACAATATTCTCACAGATAAAAAAATCACAAAGTTCAATGATTAAAAAGTCCATATTTCCTTATATAATGGTAAAAAAATTAAATATAAAATGAGATTTTACAAACAAACATGTTTTTCTGGTAGAAATCTATTCCAGGTAAGCACTCTAAAAGAACAGTGGAATCCTGGGTAATGTTGTTCCAGACAGCAGCATGCTGCACATGGAGACCCCCCCCCCCCCCCAGAGGCTTTAATCAGAGGCCGGTTCAGGTTCAGTTTCATAACGCTGCAGACAAAAATCAATATCAACAAACGTTAGATTACATTAGAGAGGAGGAGAATCTGCTGCAGATTAATGGGAACAACAGCAGAAGTTTAGGCGTGTCTGTGCGGTCAGGAGAAACAACCTGTCAGGTACAGAGAGGAGATGTGGACCAATCACCAGGCAGAATACTTATGTGTTGTTTTGTTTCAGGAAAACGTGAAAACAAGGAAAAATAAAACCACAGAAGCAGGAAATCTATTTGAGATGTTGATCATTTAATTAGAAAATAAAAGAAAGTGATGTCATTTTCATGATCACTCTAAATCAGAAATAGACGTATTTTCAATAGAATTTACAGGTGAGAACTATCTATGGGCGTGCTGCGGGCGACAGGTCATAGTGAACAGGTGTGTGTAACTTCCATTATCCTTGAGAATACTTCAGGATACATTTATTACACGACGATGGTACGTTCCGTTGTCATGACGACTCTTCAGGCGACCAAACGCGCCTCAGGGGAACTGTAAGACACGCCTGTACAGGTGTATGTGACGAAGGCTTTTAGGGCCTTAAATCAAGGCTCCTCAAACGTTTTCTGGTGAGGGTCACATGACTGTTTTCTTCTCTGATGGGGGGCGGGGTCGGTTGGTACGCTAACAGAATCATAAATAATTCATTTCTGTCATCTTCATGGAAATATTTAAAAAAATGAGGCAATAAACAGTCTGTGTTCTGCTGTCACAGTTCAGACTGCAGAAGAGTGGAAGAATGAATGAATGAATGAATGAATGAATGAATGAATCAATGAATGAATGAATGAATGAATGAATGAATGAATGGAAGAATGAATGAATGAATGAATGAATAAATGAATGAATGGAAGAATGAATGAATGAATGGATGAATGAATGAATGAATGAATGAATGAATGAATGAATGAATGAAATGGTTTATTTCAAGCAATCAGGTTACATTACATAAGAAGTCTGGATCGGTCAAGTTGAGAAAAAAATAAAAATGATGCGTCTCTGATGGTGTTTTGGGGGACAAATGTGGAGAAGGGCCGGATCCGGCCCGCGGGCCGTAGTTCGGGGACAGCTGCCTTAAAAAGAGGAGGAGCATGTGAACTCTTTAATCTTTTGCTTAACTTTAATTATGATTATAAATTAAAGCTGCAAGCGGCGTTGATGTCCTGCAGTCGGTAGACGCCCTCACTGCCCCCCCCATACGCACCCCCAACCCCACCCCCACTGTAAAGCTGGTCTGAGATGTCTGTGAAAAATTTTATGGGAAAAACACTTTTGCTCTTTAATTGGTGTCTTTTCTGTTGGTTTTATCTCTATAGCAACCATTTTGTGTTTTGTTCTCCTGAGGTCATTGAACCAAGCTGTTGGTCTGGCCATCCCATAATAATGTATCAAGGCCTTGAGGCTATCCCCGACACCTGTGTTCTGGTTTTGTTTTGATATTTTTATTTTTTTTTTATTTGTCTCATTGTTCGGCGGGAACGCTCGCTGTGATGTCATCGTTTTGTGGGAGGAGTCACATGATGTAATTCATTTCTGTTGAGTTTGTGGAAACTTTGGTGTCTTTGCTATTATACAGCGGGGGTCAAGAATGCTGCTGCTGCTGCTGTTGTTCATCATTATTATGGATACACTTTATTGATCAAATAACAACAATAAAGTTCTGATTGATTATCATGAAAAGATAATATTATAGCAATCATTAATAATTATCATGTAACAAACTGAATTCTTATTGATTATCAGAAAACAAAAAATGACAATGAAGTCATTAAAAAGTCAGTTTATCAATTGTAATTAGAATCTCTTCGATACATGGATGTTCTTATAATTAACTGCCCCCCCACCCCCCCCCCTCGCCGTTTGACGGCCGGAGCCCCCGAACTGAAAATTAATTATCTGCATAAAGAAAGCTTGAAAAGCTGCTATCAGGTAACCTGGATGTTCCGTCGTCTCCTCTGCATGTTAATTCTGCTTTTGTTGTGGTTTTTTCATCCACTCACCTTTTCAGAATTCAAGGGTACAGTTAGATTTGGAGACGGCGCCGAAAGCCAAACGTCTGTGAACGGTCCGGAGACGCATTGTTGAAGGCAGAGACAAAAGAGCGACGCAGCGTTTAAACGGAGGAGATAGAATATCCGAGGGGAGCGCGTGAATGAATGAGAGCAGGATTGAATCTGATTGGATCACCTCGGCCTCTGGCAGGAAGAGTCCTACAGATCTGTCCTATAAGTGCCGAATGTCAAACGCAGAATTCAAAAAGAAAATCCTTCAGCATAAACTGCACCGTGGCCGTGCACGTGCACGTGCATGGTTTCCCCTCTATACTCAAGGTTCTGCTGAGCCAGCTCGCCATTTCTCCACATTGATTTGCTGCACGCTCAAACTGCAAAACACGCTGGTTTCCGGAAACAACCGGCCGAGTCTCTGCTGTCAAGGACGGCGCTGCAGCCTCGGGCTTTGAAGGTCAGGAGCGACTGGAACTCTGGGATCCTTCTCCTCCTGGAGGAGCTTTTCCAAACTGGATGCTGGAAAACTCTCATCCTGATGAGGATCAGAACGTTTGTGCTCCGAAAGCTTCAGGGGAGACCGGATCGGTCCAGGACAAACTGGTTCTTCACGTCTGCAAACAAAGCCAGATGCATTCTGGGGGGAGGGGGGGGGGGGGGGGGGGGGGGCTTGTTTCCACTGATCAACATCTGATCACAACAAGATCCATGGAGAAATGGGTGTTAGCCTGTGGGCGGAGCAGTCAGAGCAGACTCCTCCTGAAAGGGGCGGTACTCACCTTATGACATCAGCTCGTTTTTATGGGAATGGGAGGGGCTGCAGCTTTTTAGAGGATTACTCAGAAATTCATTAATGGGTTGAAATATCTCTTTAAACAGTAAAATACAAAATTATTTTTTCATGGGAGAGAGTTTTCTCAGTTTAAACTTGTTTTTCTTCAAAGCTCTTTTCATCCTAAATATTTTTCCGATGACTGAATGATAGACGAACAGAAAACAATGGATCCGACTCACCATTAGGGCAATCTCGGTGATTGTCTAAATAATGTCAGTTATTATGTAAATGTGTCAAATAATAAAAATGACATAAGTGTGAAAGTGTTTCGTCCCCTTCTGAAGAGATGGAACGTTCCAGAAACCGCTGGTCAAAGGGGGAGACGGCAGAAATGTAGGAACTGTTCAGAAGTTTTCTTGTTTCTTTAGTGATAAACTCTGCATGTTATCGACCCCCCCTCCCTCAGACTGATGAGTCTCCCCCTGGTGGACGGCGAGTGCAAACGCTGATTCACCGATCAGTCTGATCAACAGACAAACAGAGCATCACCTGAATGGATCATTTATTTATTACAATATTAGTAATCCTGTCAAACACAGAGAGGAGCAGACGTGATGTTTTCATTCATGGAGGCGCCGCTGGTACAACTTCATAAATAAATTGTTGTTTCCAGGAGTTTATCAAACATGACAGAATGTTTTCTCTCTGCTCATCTTTTAAGATTATGAAGACGTGTCGCTTTGAGTTTGTGTTGAACGGAGGAGACGCTCATGAAGATGAAACCGGGTTTTCCTCTTTCCTCCAAAGTCACACTTTCACCTTGTTTGGTGCAGACTCCGCCCTCTTTTCTCCAGAAGGAGATGTTGATGGGCAGCTGATGAGAGCGCTGCCGCTGACCTCCATCAGCTGCAGAGTGGTACCGCAGCTTCCCGCCTTAAATCCCAAAGCTCTGCTGTCCGATCATCTCCAGGATCTTCTGCTTCATTCCCTCATCAGAGATTCATCCTGCAAACTCTCTTCTTCTTCTTTCTCTTCTCGATCAGTCGTCTTTAATCAACCACAAATTCTAATTAAGGGCAGTTTATTCGCATGCACAGGCAATTAACTGAGATCTTAGGAAGTTAAGTTGCACTGTGTTCAGACGACAGCTTGATCACGAAGCTGAAAACGAAGAGTTTTCATCTGTTTCTGGATCCTGAAGATGGAAATGTCTCAGCAGGAACATGAAGACCTTCAACCAATCAGGAATGGACGTTCAGGGACTTCATTTAAATCACATAAACGACTCATTAAAATGTGGACATGTTTTAAATATTAGACATTTATGGAATTGTTTTTCCAGTAATTTAATATTGAAGATGTTAAAAATCATTCATGCAATGTAACATTTTTCATGTTTTATTCCAAAAATAAAAATGAATTTTCTTCTGTTTTTGTCTTTATTGCATCATAGAAGTAGTTTTGTCTCTTTTAATCTCAAATAAATGTTTTCTGTTTTCAGTGGTTCTGTGTGAATATTGTTTTTAACGTAACATACTTGATAATCTGATTTATCTGAGAAATTTTTATAAAACTAATTTGTAACTTATAATTGACTTCAAATCACCTTTAAACTCAAAACTATAAAAAATAAATAAAAAGTTAGTAGAAATTATCATTAAAAACATTTGAGTTAAAAAAAAGTAACATTTATTCATTTTCGCGCTCTTAATTGCTTGTAGAAACCTGTTGACCATACGGAGATTTGTTGTTTGTTGGTGAAGTTGTAAAAACACATTTTTGTTTAATTATAAAACAATTATTATTTTTTTACTTAAGTGCTTCAATGTGAATCTCATCAAATAATTGTGTGAATGCGTTGTCAGCCTTTATACTATGATGACCGCGTTTCTCTTTATTATTAATCCTTATTTATTCTTCTGATTCATCAAAACTCCATCACACTTTCTGCAGTTTCTGCAATCTTAGTATCAAACCGTTCGACTCGTTAAAGACGTTCCAGACTTTTGGTATTTGTGCATTTTACAGTTTTTAAGATTTTACACAATTTTTCAGCTCCATTGAAAATAAATCAGATTTTTTTCAAATTTCTTAAATGTATCATGTTCAGAACATCCATGCTTGTTTTAGTGCTTACGCTCATTCATCCATTTTTTTCAAATTACTTTTATTTATTTTTGCATTACTTACTCATTTTTTGCAATTTTACAAAACTTTAAAAATTTAAACCAATTCTGTGATTTTTAATGCAATTCTTCCAATATTTGTGCACTTTGAAATCAATCCTGTGTTGGTATCAAACTCAGAATATTCCTGCTCTAACATCTGCTATTTATACTTTTTATGCAGTTCTATGCGATCCTTGAAGTTTTACGATGTTTTTGCTTTTTTTTTTTTTTTGCATTTTTCAATAACATTTAGAAATTCTTTTGCACGTTCTTCAAATGACTCAAGTTTAACATCAAAGCGTTCATCATCTTCAGAACATTATCCAATGATTAAAGTTCATTTCTTCAACACTGTCACTGGTAATGCAACTAGTTTAACATGAAATCTAGTTTTCTGTCGTATAATTGAAGTTATAATAAACAGAAACTGATGTGTGACAAACATTATCAGAAGGTTTGCTGCAGAGCCGAGTTTCTTCCTGCAGTCTCTGTGTTTCACATGTTGATTCATTTCTTTATTTAAGATATTTACATCATCTTGATGCAGCTTGTGTGTCTCCAACGTTCTGCTTTGGTCTGATGTTTGTTTTCAAAGACGTTCAGGTAACTGTGGTGTTGATTGGTTTGTATTTTCCATCAGTTGCAGCTCAAAGAACAGATCTGCCTTCTGGGTCTCTCCTTGTTCTCTGAACAGAGAAACTGTTTGTTTAGCAGAATCAGCATTTTGTGTTTGGAGACGTTCTCCCGTTGAAGACGCTGCTGCATCTTTACAGAAAAAGAAGAAAAACTGCAGGAGGTTCTGCACAGAATGAGAAGTTTCCAGAGGACCTTCAGCTTCTTTACTGATAAATAACAGAATATCTGGGACTTTTATTGTGAAGCTTTGGTCTGAGCAGCTTTAGCTTCATGCTAACCCGTCCTCTCTCTGTTCCTCCAGGTAATCCGCTCCTCTTCAGTCACGTTCCCGTCACCGTCCAGGTCCTGGACACCAACGACAATCCACCAGAAGTAGCTGCTGATGAGGAGGTCATCGTCTGTGAGAGTTCCCGACCGGGTCAGGTGAGCTGGAGGGTTTCCTGTCTGTCGTCTCAGACCTCTGAGAGCTCCAGACGGCCGTTAGCCACCCTCCTCCTCCTCCTCCTCCTCCTCCTCCTCCTCCTCCTCCTCGTCCTCCTGGTCTGTGCTGAACTTCTGTTCCCCTCAGCACTTTGGGTTGTTCAGCAGAGCGCGTCCGTGACCACCGCCGAGGCTCAGGAAGCCGCTTGATCATCCTCCTTCAAAATGAGGATTCTCTCCCCGATTCATTCAAATGAAGGAACTCTCTGAGATACGGAGCAATCAGCAGGCGGGAAACGGCTGAAAGCTTCATTCTGCAGACCGTGGAGAAATGACCGGAAAGACAAGTTTAATAGTTTGAGGCTGTGGAGGGAAAGTTAGCGCAGAAGTTTGTTTGAATGTGATTAAAGTTGTGTTGTGGCCTCTGGAGACGGAGCTGAAAGAGTTTTTCAGTTGAAGGAACACAGACTCTCATCAGACCTTCAGGTTCTTACTGTAGACCACATCAGAGGAAGGAGGTGTCTCCAACTGTCCAGAATGTTTTGGATGTTCTGGAGAAATGATCCTTTCTCAGAAAGTTTTGACTCTTTGGACCAAACCGGAGCAGCAGATGTTCCTCACTGCTCCTCAGGGACTCTCCTCTCAGCTCTGTCTTCACTTTGAGTGAAGCGTCGTGTTCGTTTGTTCAGAGAGTTCCACCGGATCTGGACAAAGTTCTTGTTGCCTGTTAGAACGATTTCCCTCAGATCTGTTAGTTTTGGGTCTGAGCGCCTCCTATCGTTTATTTTAGATGTTCCACGTTAGTTTTTCAATTGTAAACTGATGCTAGCCTCATAGCTAATGAAGGCTAACGTATTATGCTAACAATCCATCAAATGTTCATTATTCCATCACCAGGAAGGAGTTCTCTGGATTTAAGTCTGTAGATTTGTGACCACTGAAGGCGCTACGAACCATGCTAAAGCTAACACGCTAACGGCCGACTGTTACAGAATCAAAGATGGGCGGGGCTTTCATAGTGGAGGTGCAGAGCACGGTAACATGAAATTTCTAAAATGAGATGGGACTTAAGCCGGTTGACCAATCAAGAAGTTCAACTGCAATACCTCGTTTCAACCTGTAGGGGGCAGCACACTGACGGTTATAGACCGTCGTTTCAGGAGTTAAACAAGTTTATTTTAAATTGTCAAAAATGTGGCAGACAGAACTTTTAAAGCTCTTTCATCGAGATCAACATGAAGGAACCTTTTGACGTTTTTCCTCAAGTCGTTGTTTTTGGCTGTTTGTAAAATCAAAGCAGCGGCAGATGGGGTACCACTGGTCCTCAGGACGCGTCCAGTACTGGTGCCCTAACCCTGACCCGGTACTCGTCCAGTACCGGGTTACACTAAATTCAAAACTAAAGTAGTAAAACAAGGAAGGGATCGTTCACAAAAGCAATAAAAGTATTAAAAAGAGACCTAGAAGAACAAAACTGGGATAAAGTTTACGAAGGTGATGTAAATATGACATAAATATGACATAAATATGATAAATAAATATATATATAAATATGATATACAACTCCTTTAGCCTAATATTAATAAGACTCTATGGAAGAAAAATGTAAATTAAAGAGACAAATAATAAAGAGGGCCAGACATAAACCATGGATGACACAAGACCAATAACAACATTTCTAAAACTAAGAACACAAGAATCTGAAAAGAAATGAAAAAGTATAAAAATAAACAGGTCTCCACATTAAGAAAGCAAAAAAAGATTTCTACAGTAAACTGCTTGACTTAAATAAAAATAATATGAAAGCAACGTCGGGTGTAATAAATAATGTGGTCAAAAAGGATAAAATAGAATCATCCTCTCCTAATTATTTTATTCAAAAAACATCAGAAATAAATAAAATAGTAGATGAGTTTAATATGTTTTTTGTTAATGTAGGACCAGATCTAGAAAACAGGATTTCAACAGATAAAAACTATGTTTCAGGCAAAAATATTAAAGAAAATAGAAACAGTATATTTTTACTACCGGTGGAGTCTATTGAATTAATCAATACTGTAAAGAATTGCAGCAACAAAAGATCCACAGACATGATACTCCTTCATCATGTTCAATCATCTTTTCACTTATAAATGTAATTTATCATTTCAAACCGGAATCTTTCCTGATAGAATGAAAATCACTGAGGTAATTCCACTCTACAAAAGTGGAAACAAACTCTTTTTACAACTACAGACAATATCTTTACTTTCTTCTTAAAAATCAGAGAAAAATGATTTATTACCAGACTGGATGAATTCCTCCAGAAAGAAAACTTACTGGACGATATCCAGTATGGTTTTAGAGCCAATGCTCTGATGCTAATGCAGCTAACAGAAGAATAACCACTGCAAGTGACAACAAATCCAACTGAGTTTCCATCTTCATTGATCTGAAAAAAGAATCATGACCATAAAATTATTTTAAGTAAACTTAGTTTGCATGACATCAGAGGATTGGCTCTTCTATGGGTTTCTAGTTACATGGATAAGAAGCAGCAGTACAAGTAAATGACTTGAAGTCTAGTGTATGTAACATGAAGTGTGGAGTACCTCAAGGTTCAGTCTTGAGTCTAAAATTATTTACATTTACATAAATGACATTATCAGCACATCCAAATGATTAAAATGTGATTATTTGCAGATGACACGACTTTCTATGATGAATGGAGCTGATGTTGTTAAAGTGATACAAACAGAGTTAGAAAGCTTCCTTTGTTTTATGTTTATATATTGTTATTATTTTGATGTTATGTATTGTCACTAAATGAAACAATAATAATAATAATAATAATAATAATAATAATAAGGCTGGGGTACCAGTACTGCATCTGGTACCAATTCAGGTCCAGTACCGGGTTAGTGTACCGGTGCGCTGGTACTGGACCGGTTCTGGTTCTCTGCCTGGAGGTTGGGGTCCCGTGATTTAACGGGAACAGTCAGAATGTTGAAAAATGACGCCTTAGGGAAACTTGAAACATCAAAAAGTGAAATATGTGGCGAGTCGGAGTGTGAACGTGTCGGATTTAGTGTTTGGTTTCCCTTTAAAACGGGGAGAGGACAGAGAACGTTCCTCACCAGCACAGACGGATCATCCCGACTGTGGAGGAAGAGGCAGATTTTACCTGGTGAGGGGGCGTGTCACACGGATTATCATCCCTGTGCAACAGCAAACATGGAACTACTTTACCCAGTAAAGAAGGAACGTGTGTGCTCAAGATAAAAACCATGAACTTGTGTTGGAGTGTGTGGTCAAAGGCAGCGGCGGCCTTTGTAAAGGTGTGAACCTCTTGTTCTCTCCAGGTGATCCAGACGGTCCGAGCCGTGGATAAGGACGACTTCGCCAACGGACAGCGCTTTTCATTCGCCCTGCCGAGCCAGCTCCCCGTTAATCCCAACTTCACCCTGAAGGACAACGAAGGTAATCACACGGATCCACCGTTTGGCGTCTGCGCTCCGCTGTAAACCGCCGCCGTATCTTCAGAGAGCGGCGTCTGGTGGGCGTCGCGAGCATGTCGGGACTCTCACCGCTGGGAGCTCCGGCTCCGTTCAGAGCTCCGCCTCCCTTCAGAGCTCCGGCTCCCTTCAGAGCTCCGCCTCCGTTCAGAGCTCCGCCTCCGTTCAGAGCTCCGCCTCCCTTCAGAGCTCCGCCTCCCTTCAGAGCTCCGCCTCCCTTCAGAGCTCCACCTCCCTTCAGAGCTCTGCCTCCGTTCAGAGCTCCGCCTCCGTTCAGAGCTCCGGCTCCGTTCAGAGCTCCGGCTCCGTTCAGAGCTCCGCCTCCGTTCAGAGCTCCGCCTCCCTTCAGAGCTCCGCCTCCGTTCAGAGCTCCGCCTCCCTTCAGAGCTCCGCCTCCGTTCAGAGCTCCGCCTCCCTTCAGAGCTCCGCCTCCCTTCAGAGCTCCGCCTCCCTTCAGAGCTCCGCCTCCCTTCAGAGCTCCGCCTCCGTTCAGAGCTCCGCCTCCCTTCAGAGCTCCGCCTCCGTTCAGAGCTCCGCCTCCCTTCAGAGCTCCGGCTCTGTCGGACGGATTACCCGCTCAGGCGCTCCCCGTCTCCACCTCCCGCCGATGGCCGGCCGTGAGCGTTGCCGTGGCAACAGCTTCAGTGTCAGGTGAAATACCTGGCCCCCGGGGTGGTCTGCAATCACAGGGCTTTTATAGGCTCTCAGCCAGAAGATCTCCGGCTGCCCGCTGAGAAGAAGGCTTCACAGAGAGCCGAGGAAGCAGACGGAAGGTCACGCCGGGAGATAAAGCCCAATCTGGGATGATGGGAAGCCATTCTTCCAATTATTTCCCACAGTAACCGTCCTCCCGCCTGCTTCCAGAAGTTTCCCTGCACTCAGGTGTAAACACAAACCTCTGTCTGTCACCTGGAGAGTCCACGGCCGGTTCTGAGAGTCCAAACGGTTCTGCAGGAGGAGCTGAGAGGATCCGGATCAACTATTTAACTTTAAAAGTTTCCTCGTCTTTCATGAAGATCCTAAAACATCTGACTCCATAGTTTTATCTACAGTGGAGGTGGATGTTGCCGCCTCTCTCTCTCTTCCCGCCCGCGCCGCCGCGGTTTCTCCTGATGAGAGAAGGTTCGGTGGATGGAGTCGGCGCTCTGGTTGGAGCAGCGTTGCCGTTGGAAGTGGGGCGTCCTTTCAGGGTCAGCTCCTTCACTTCAGTGAATCCAGGCTGCCGACACAGTTTCACTCAGACTTCCTCACAACAACAGGATTTCCTGCGTTTGCTTAGTGACCGTCCTCAGAGACGAGGGAGGAGATTACAGACGGTTCAACTGTAAACGTCTCAAAGCAAACAGAATGAGACGCTCTGGTTCTGACAGACGGGCAGCAGACTTCTGCAGGTTTGACTTCTCTGCTTCTGGGCGTATTTTTGCATAATTATTCGGTTTTAACAGAGATGTGTGAGAATAAAAACCAACACAAACATCTATTGATTCTAGACCATAAAGATATCGACAAATCTACTCAGAATCTGACGGTTATTCTGTCTCAAACACAGAATAACTTTCATTTCTCTCTAAATTTAGGTGAGAACTTTGTTTTTTGTAGTATTTTTCTTTAAATACAAATAACCCTTTAGAGATCAGGATCAGCTTGAAGTGAATGAATAAATGTGAAAATTCTAAAGCAGTTTTAAATTGGAAAATATATATTGTAAACTTTGAAAAACTAAAATTGAAACTTTAAAAAAAAAATAAAAACCTAAAACTGATACCAATATAAAAAGAAAGGAGTTTATTTACTTTCTCTGTTTTCAGCTTCAGTTCAGAGTTTTTGAGTTTTCGCTGCCGAGCTGATCTTAATTTTACTTGGGGGCGGGGCTTTGAGCTCATTGGCTAGCAGGACATGTTTCCCATGATCCTCTAAGAGGTAATGGTGTTTTCTGCTGCTGATGGTTGTCTGTTTATTAGGGCTGGGAATCATTGGGTACCTCACGATACGATACGATACGCGATACATAGCTCACGATAGCAATAATTTCGCGATAGTTGGTAAAAATCCTCTCTAATAACTAATATTATATAGAAAAACACTTTTTTGGGGGGAAATATATCCTCATTTTATTTTTTTTTAGCTTAAATACAATCATAATAAACAACTTATGTCTTATTTTGTGCAACAAATTATAGACACTTTTGTTTAACGTTGCCTAAAATCACTAATACTATAACTTTGACACCAATTGAATCAGAATTATCTGTAAAATTCCATGTTAACAATAGTAAACATGATCAGCAGTGCCACAGAATTACTGTTAGATAGAGAACAAATATTAAATAGTTCATATTGGTGACAGCTATCTACCTCCAAAGAAACGTCACACCAAAGGATGATGAATATAATGTTTTACAGCCTCTGTCAAGTGTTTCCTAATTTTTTTGTGCACTTTTTCCACATTTGAAAAGGGTTGAACATTCAAAATTAAAGGCTGATTTACTCAGACTGTCAATTGAGATTATTTCTCCAATCTTTATTTATTTTCTATTTGGTCAGTTAATAGTCAGCTAAAAAAGTAAAAACAGGTAAAACACTCATAATAATGGCAATATATATTTAAAAATTCGAATTATATTATAAATTAGCAATAAACAACTTTAATCTATAATAATTTATACAATTTTAAGTGCTTCAATTAACTAGCAACGTCCTTATTTTACCGTGAATTCATGTACTTTTTTTTAATTACATTTTTTTTTTAAGTTCATAAATCAAATCTGCATTTTTTTATTTAAGAATGACTTTAAGTTAACATTACCAAAAAGTTATTATGTTCATTTGAAAACCTTACACCATAAATTTAACAAAGTTACACCGTACACCAGCAGGGTAAATATAGAGTGCATGAAATCGAAAATTCCGACTGGTCCCTGAAGTACACACAAACAGCTACCGATCAAACAGGAAATAACCGATGGCGGTCATTCTAGCGCTCAGACAAACTCACTTCTTACCAGCTGACTCTTCTACAGATGGATGATAATTGAGAACAGGTAGACATGATTTATACACGCGGTACCGAGCCAGAATCCTGCCGGTGTTTTTTCCTGAATGAGGTCCGTGCGTCGGGAAAATAAGTCCGACGCAGCGAACTCTTCAAATGAAAATATCATATCGATACTTGGTGAGAACCATCGAGAATCAACCGCAGGACTAAATATCGCGATATATCGCAATATCGATATTTTGGCACACCCCTACTGTTTATGTCTCATCTCTCGGATCAAACATAGAGAGAGCAGTTTGGCCTGGCTAACATGGCGGCGTAGCTTTCACGCTCTTTTCACGTGCAGCTTGGCAGCGTTACATAATTCTTCACGGTGATCCGATCCTCGATTTGATCCGATCCTCGATTTGATCCTAGACTTGTTTTTATGAAGGTTTGAACAGTGAGAATAAAGAATGACAGAAAAGTGTTGAAAACGAGTAGCGAGGAGTCGTCTCTGTCACCCACTGGGAAACATGTCCCGGCAGCCAATCAGCTCAAGCTCCGCCCACTGGCAAAATTTGGATCAGCAAAACTGGAAAACTCTGAAACTGTAACCTGAGGACTGGAATTAAAAGGAAAGAGTTGAACATTCCAAACAGCAGCTGTTACTGATGGATCCATTATTGTTCAATAATTCTATATTTATAGTTTTTATTCATTTAAATCGTCTGTTTTTTTATTTACAATATATTGTTCAAATCTTCAAGTTTTATTTCAAATTTTTGAATTTGTTTTTTAATGTCTTATTTTCAAATTTTCCACCTTTTCTTCAGTTAAAATTCCGTTTTTCTAACTTTCAATCTGTTTCACTTTAAGCTGATCCTGATTTGACCTCATAGAGATTTTGCATGTTTGCTAAAAAAAATGAGTTTTGAATGAAATGAAAGAGTTTCCTCTGAGGCAGGGCAGACAGAGCGAGGATCTTGGAAATGATTTTCTCTCCCAGCAGCGTCTGGAAAAGCCTCGGCGGCGAGTGTCGACTCAGCAGAGATAACATTCCAGGAAGAAACTGACAGGATAATAAATTGAAAACAGTGGAGCTCGCCTGAAAACCCCACTGTTGCTTACCATTATATCTTAAATTGTCACCTGCTGTTGGAATTCCGGTTTCCCGCTCACATTAAGACATTTCCATTGAACTCCGAAGAGGCACAAACCGGGATCCGGAGTTTGGCGGGAAAGTTTCCTCACGTTTCCTGAGGTCAGACGTTCCAAACGGCATCGCTGAAGCTCATGGAGACCTTCAGAAGGACTCTTGTCATGTGGAGGGAACTTCAACAGAGTTATATTCAAGGAGGAAATCAAATGAGGAGCATTAACTGAGCTGTAAATCACTTTTACTAACAAGAAATCTGAAATGAAAATCTAGAAACACAGAAATATTGCAAAATAAGAACAAAAAACTTAACTTTTCAAAGGAATTACTTCAAATTTAAGGTTAATTAAAGGTATTTTTTTCTAGTTCTGAGCAAATAGTTTGAATTTTTTGAGTTTTTATGAAACTAATTGTAGTTCATTTAGATCACAGTGAAATAAAACTCGTTAACGAGTAGAAACGGTTCATTTTACAACAAAAAGGTGAACAAAATAAGAAGTTTATTAATAAAATGAAATCTTAAACTAGAACTCATCCGGAGAAAATAAATCTTTCAGTTTAACTTTATTAAACTTTAACGTAACATCTTTCAAATGAAACCATGAATGTTTGTGTTTATTTATATTTTAAATGTTAAATCAAGTTTTCTATTGTCAAGAGAAAATGATTTGGCCTCATTTTAATCATCATTTCTTTCTTTGTTGATGCTAAATGTTCATGAAACAAAAAATGTTGGATTTTACTGATTTTGACTAAACTTTTAAAGGTGTTGAGCAGATTTGTTGGTATTTTGACTCAAAATGTTCTAAAATTGGACTGAAAAGCTGAACCAGGAGCAGATTTAGTAATCCACTTCATAAGAGAAGAAATATCAAATAATCTGGACAAAAACATTCTTTAATCTTAAGTAGGACGATAATTACAATCGTCTACGAATCATTTAATTATCATTTACTTGTTTTGTTATCTATGGTGTGAACTTTCTAATGGATAAAACTGAAACTCTTTAAAGATATTGATGGTTAAGATGATTTTACATCCAGTTTACGAATCTGTGATTAATCGACAATTTTTGCAGGTCGAATCTTGATTGAAATGAAGTGTATGTATTTTTTAAATCAGAACGTTTGCCTTTTAGAGTCAAAGCTGTAGCTTTTGTTCTCATTCTAGAGGAAAATACAAACTTAGAGAAAAGCTGCGTTCGTGTGCGTTTGAAAAATCTGAAAAATGCCCGTCCAACAAACATGAAAACTACAAATGTTCCAACATGAACAAACGTCAATGATTCTGAGTGCAGAGGTGGGAAAAATGGGTCATTTCTGTGTGGTGTATTTCTGTGTGATTTTTCCGATCATTCCATTTCTTTAAGTTTTCGTTTTTCCTAAAGTTAACTTTAACCCATGGGTCCAATAGGTTCTAAAATAAGAACTAAAGTCCCAAAATGTTGTATTTTCTGAACGATATATTCATAAATGATGATCAATCAAACATGTTTTCATCCTCAAACACTCCTGGATGCAGCTGGACTTCTGTCTAACTTCAGGTTTGTCCATCTCTGATCCAGAGGAATACACCAGAATCATATTATGCTCTAGTGTGGTGGGCCAGATTACATAGTTTGAGGGCCGCATCTGGCCCCAGGGCCGTACTTACTTCAAACCTGATCACAAATCTTAAATGTCTTTAAAAAGGTTTTAGTTCATGAAAATAATAATAAGTTTAATGTCGTGAATTGAACTAAAGTTGGATTAAAGGAATCAGCTGATGATGATGATGATGAGGTCATGTGATCGAAGTTTCTAATGAAACATTCCATGGATTGATTCATCCGACAAATGAACGTAACGAGGAAACACGAACTCGCTCTGAAACTCAATCAGACGTCACGTCGCCTCGGTGATCCGGGGGTTCTGAGGGAGGGGCTCCTCGGAGGGTTCTGGGGGAGGGGCTTCTCGGAGGGTTCTGGGGGAGGGGCTTCTCGGAGGGTTCTGAGGGAGGGGCTTCTCGGAGGGTTCTGAGGGAGGGCATCCTTGGGGGGTTCTGAGGGAAGGGCTCCTCGGAGGGTTCTGAGGGAGGGGCTCCTCGGAGGGTTCTGAGGGAGGGGCTCCTCGGAGGGTTCTGGGGGAGGGGCTTCTCGGAGGGTTCTGGGAGGGGCTTCTCGGAGGGTTCTGAGGGGGCTTCTCGGAGGGTTCTGAGGGAGGGGCATCCTTGGGGGGTTCTGAGGGAAGGGCTCCTCGGAGGGTTCTGAGGGAGGGGCTCCTCGGAGGGTTCTGAGGGAGGGGCTCCTCGGGGGGTTCTGAGGGAGGGGCTCCTCGGGGGGTTCTGAGGGAGGGGCTCCTCGGGGGGTTCTGAGGGAGGGACTCCTCGGGGGGTTCTGAGGGAGGGGCTCCTCTGAGGGAGGGGCTCCTCGGAGGGTTCTGAGGGAGGGGCTCCTCGGAGGGTTCTGAGGGAGGGGCTCCTCGGAGCGCCGTGCCGTTGGCGTCTGATAATGAAAGGCGGCGTCTTTCATTTCTGTGCCGGTCTAATGCTCCCTCTGTTGTTGTGATGGAAATCCCCCCCCCGTCACTCACACCCCTAACTCTCTCCTGACCTCCTTTCCTCCTCGCCTCCTCTCCGCTCTCCAAAAGTTCCTTTATTCCTGCGGCTTTCACACCTGAAAAGGTGTGATTTACTCTGGGACTTCTTGTTTAATCGGAGCGTCTGCAGTTAAAACGGCAATTATATCTGCAAATTGCCCCGACGACGAGCAGAGGCAGTTATCTCGAGTGTTGGCCCATTTTCAGGAAGTAAACGCCGCACTTTACCTCGACGGTGTTTTTACACGCCGTTGTATCAGATCTGCTGGCAGCTATTATCTTGTGATTATTGGTGCAGCAGCAGCGGCGGCAGCAGCAGCGGCGGCGGCGGCTCGCCTTCATTCAAATCAGGGCAGATGAGCATCAGCATTAAGCTCAGATCAAATGAAATCAAACAGAAGGAAAGAGAATTCTGCTTCAAAGAAAAACGACTAAATATTTGTTTCTTTACAGTCAGGAACTTCCTGACTTTTAACGACGTTCTCCTCCAGAAATGGAGATGATCTGTAAACATCTGCACAGCTGATTCCTGAAGGCGTGTTCCTCCCCGGTGCATTCACGTGTCTGTGGAGTGTTAGCGTGTTGACAGTATCGCCGTCACGCCGCGTGTGTGCCGCCTAATTAACTTTTCCGCTCGGCTTTATTAATAGGGTTCCAGCAGTTGTTATCCTGTCAGAGTTCTGCAGAGGACAAAGCTTCCCGAACCCGAACACAGGAGGCGTCAGAGAGGTCATGTGACCGCTGCTCGCTTTCACCTGGAAGGTTTGCTGTAAAAGAATCCAACAAATGATCCATTCTTCATAAATTTAGCTCAACAGTTTGATGCATTCAGTGTAAACAAACTGGTAGAAATTCTCTTTCTTCTTGATTTGGTTCAACACGACTCCGTTCTAATGAAAGATCTCCAACAGCCTCATGATTAGAATGAAGTCATCACATCTCTGGGACAGAAATGACCCGTCTCAGTTTAAACTGCAGGATGACTCAAACCTTCAGCTGCATTAAGATTCTTTTAAATATGAACATATATGATGCATTCATGGACTCCAGGACAGATCTGTCTCCTCTCAGCTGAATGCAGGATCTCTCCTTCTCACTCCCACAGAAGCTCTGCAGGAACAGCTGAGAGTGTGTGGGCCGTGTGCAGCACGTCTGACCTTACCTTTATTTTTACTCTGTTTACATTCTCTGACGCTGCAGCAGAGCAGAGGGACCGGGCCGGGTCTCCTCAGGACCAGAACCGGGTCCAGTTCACATCAGATGTGCGAGAAATGAGAGATTCTGTTGAGGAAGAAGTGGGAGGAGGTAGAGGCTGGAAGCTCCTCCCCCAGTGGAAGAGCAACTGAGCAGGTGTGGTGAGGATGTGGGTGTGGTCAGACAGGTGTGGTGAGGATGTGGGTGTGGTCTGACAGGTGTAGTGAGGATGTGGGTGTGGTCAGACAGGTGTAGTGATGATGTGGGTGTGGTCTGACAGGTGAGGTGAGGATGTGGGTGTGGTCTGACAGGTGAGGTGAGGATGTGGGTGTGGTCTGACAGGTGTAGTGAGGATGTGGGTGTGGTCAGACAGGTGTAGTGATGATGTGGGTGTGGTCTGACAGGTGAGGTGAGGATGTGGGTGTGGTCTGACAGGTGAGGTGAGGATGTGGGTGTGGTCAGACAGGTGTGAGGTGAGGATGTGGGTGTGGTCAGACAGGTGTGAGGTGAGGATGTGGGTGTGGTCAGACAGGTGTGTGGTGAGGATGTGGGTGTGGTCTGACAGGTGTAGTGAGGATGTGGGTGTGGTCAGACAGGTGAGGTGAGGATGTGGGTGTGGTCAGACAGGTGAGGTGAGAATGTGGGTGTGGTCTGACAGGTGTAGTGAGGATGTGGGTGTGGTCAGACAGGTGTAGTGAGGATGTGGGTGTGGTCAGATTGTCGAGATGAGGAAAACGTTTGTATTTAGAAATGATGAATTACTCAGATTTTTATTGGTCTGATGTAAACCTGAAGAGTGGGGGTGCAACAGATCCTGGAAAATGCTTGATCCATATGGATCATAATGATTTGAAATCTTATCAAAAATTTAATTTGAAGCTTAATTTCGGGCTTTATATTATATATATATATATTTTTTACTGATCCAAAAATGATCCATCCTGAAACCGTGAGACGATCCGGACCGTGACTTTTGTTACTCCTCTGTCTGAAACCATAACTCCTCTGAAGATCATTGATGACGTTGCCAGGTCTGGTTGGTTCCATCCGCTGCAGATGATACTGAACCAGAGTAAAGAGTATTTAATGAGAACATCTGAACCGACTCACCTCATCCCAGCGTTGGTTGGTTTCTGCATGGAAATCGTGTTGCGTCAACAGAAGTGGATTGTTCCTCGGTGCTCTGCATCCTCTTTAGACTCACTGTTTGGCTCAGACCACCCCCCCCACCCCCCCACCCATCTGCTTGCCGATACGGTAATACAGCAAGTCTGACTTAATAAAGCTTGAAGTACGTGTTGTCATTCCGACTGTCGATCATCCTAATTATTCAGAGATTGGAGTGGGAGGAGGCGGGGTCTCTGCGGCGCTGGAGGTGGAGAGACGAGAGCTCAGATTCTGAGCATCATCTCACAGCAGACTGGACACACATGACCTGTGTGTGTGTGTGTGTGTGTGTGTGTGTGGAGTAAAACACTGCAGTCGTTGACAGCGACCATGAGTCTCCTCATGATGGTTGTTGTCTGTTTCTGTTTCTATTTTAAATTCATCTGAAGGATTCCAGACTCAGAACATTCAGTATCAGCTGGAAGGTTCTGTTCAGTTTGTGTTACTATAGAGACGCTGAAGAGAACAGAAACACACTGGATCATGATACACACTGAACTGGACCATCAGGTTTGGAGGGAATCTCAAGAACAGGATCGACTCATTCAGGAAACGCGTTAGACCAAACACTCCAGACCATAATAGTTCTTTAAACCTCCTCATTTCTCTGAAAACACAAAGTTCTCAGATGAGTTTCTTCTTGATGCGTATTTACAGCCTCCACAAACACTCTGGGGGATTGTGGGTAAGCAGGTAAACACGGATGCTGTTATGTAACCACCTGTCAGGTGAAATGGTGCTGTCACATCTCTGCTCGTGTTACAGCATCGCCTCTATTATTGCTTACATGAGATCAGCGGCGTTCCATACTTCCTCGTGTTTTCTCACTGCTCGTTCACCGCGCGTCACTGAACGCCGCGCACGCCGCGCACGCCGCTTCTCCATCATTTCAGCTGTGAGGAGAGAGCAGAAGAAGAAGACCTCCAGCACGATGTGAGAGAAAATCTAGAATCTAAACCTTTACAAGATAAAATGTTGTGATTGTCAATAATTTACAGCTTGTGTGAGTTCCTATAGACCAGGAGTGGGCAAACTTTTTGACTCGTGGGCCACAAAGGGTTCTAAAATGTGGCATAAGGGCCGGACAAGGAGCAGATGGAAGGAGTGATTTGGTAATCAACCTCATAAACTAAAAAAATAATATGGAATTTAGAGAAAAACATGCTTTAATTTGGATTCAAATTCACATATATTCATTTAAAAACAGAAAATTTGGGAGTTTTAATTTCTAAATTTAGATTTTTGTTCTCTTTTTGGTGATCCAATGGGTTGATGTTCTTCAGAGGAAAATGTGAACTCAAAGAAATGCTGCATTTATGTGGTGTAGGAATAATCCGAAAGATCACCATCTGACTCAGAAAGGAACACACACGAACGTCAGAGAAACAACACCATTCATGGGAAGAAACCAGAAATACAATGAAAATAAAACAATAATTAGGATTTTTGATTCAATGTATTTTAATTTGGGGGCCACATTAAGTAGCTTAAGGGGCCGCATGTGGCCCCCGGGCCGTAGTTTGCCCACCCCTGCTATAGATCATCCTCTCAGAAATCTGATGTAGTCAGTTTGAGGATCAGGATTGAAGAATGTCTCTGAGAACCGGACCAGAACCAAACCCGGTGAAGTCATTCTGGAATCTTCACCTCCGTCAGAAACGCTTCAGGCAGACGCAGACGGAATTACAAACTGAAATAAAGGATTCAGAGTTCCATTGTGTTCTGCAGACTATTGTTGTGCTTCTACAGGTAATTACACGCCTCGCTCGCTCGCTCGCTCGCCCGCTCACTCGCTGCAGAGGCGCATCAGCCAGAGGAAGGAGGACGCCATCAATTAGTCCTTTTAGCCAAACAGCTCTAACTCCCCCCGTTTCTCCCTCACAGACAGCACGGCCAGCATCATCGCCCGACGGCGCCGCTTCAGCCACCTGACGCAGGAGCTGTACGAGCTGCCCATCGTGGTGTGGGACGGGGGCGAGCCGTCGCTGACCGGCACCAGCACCTTGACCCTGCGGGTGTGTCCGTGCCAGCGCCACGGCAGGGTCCGGACGTGCCAGGGCGAGGCCTTCCTCTCCTCGGCGGGGCTCAGCACGGGGGCTCTGATCGCCATCCTGCTGTGCATCATCATCCTGCTGGGTGAGTGGGGGGGACAGACGGAGGAGATGGAGCGTGGAGGAGGGGAGGAGGAGGGGAGGAGGAAAGGTTAGGACGGCGATGGGGAGGGATGGAAGGACGGCGGAGGAGTTCTGATTAGAAAAGTTGATTCAAGAAGAAAAGGTTGTTGAGAAACAACAACTAGAGAGAGTTTACCTTCATGATCGTTCATCTAGATGTTTCCATGCTGGAATGAATCCGTTCTAAAGGAGTGTCCTGATGTGTCTCTGATGTCTCTGTGCTAACACGTTCCTCGATCACGTTCTGACCCTCTCAGTAAATGAACTGGAGGTTTATCCACAGAATCCCAGTGACTTCTAACATCTGTTTAACTGAATAACCTTTCTGGCTCTGAAACCTTTTTCCTCTTTTTCTAATTTCTGTAGTTCAAGTTATAAACTGACCAATCAGATGAAAGTAGGTGGAGCCTGCTGGTCCCCACTTCCAACATTTGAAGCCTTAGCCTGCTTTCTGGTGGTAAGGGTGTGGCCTTCCAACAAGCTCACTCCTGATTGGTGAGAGTGGTTGCCATAGAAACAATGCCTAAAGGCAGCTCACGGTGGAACTGAATAAATGAACGCATACCGAACGGTGGAACGCTTACAGAACCACGGAACACTTACCAAACCGTTGTACGCTTACCAAACCACGGAACGCTTACCGAACCGCGGAACACTTACCGAACCGTAGAACGCGTACCGAACCGTGGAACACTTACTAAACCACGGAACGCTTACCGAACCGCGGAACGCTTACTGAACCGCGGAACGCTTACCGAACCGTGGAACACATACCGAACCGTGGAACGCGTACTGAACGGTGGAACGCTTACCAAACCGCGGAACACTTACCAAACCGCGGAACACTTACCAAACCGCGGAACGCTTACCGAACCGCGGAACGCGCACTGAACGGTGGAACACGTACCGAACTGTGGAATGCTTACAGAACCATAGAACGCTTACCAAACCATGGAACGCTTACCGAACCGTGGAACGCGTACCAAACCGCGGAACGCTTACCGAACCGCGGAACACTTACCGAACCGCGGAACACTTACCAAACCGTGGAACGCGTACCAAACCGCGGAACGCTTACCGAACCGCGGAACACTTACCGAACCGTGGAACGCGTACCAAACCGCGGAACGCTTACCGAACCGTGGAACGCGTACCAAACCGCAGAACACTTACCGAACTGCGGAACACTTACCGAACCGCGGAACACTTACCGAACCGTGGAACGCGTACCAAACCGCGGAACGCTTACCGAACCGCGGAACGCGTACCAAACCGCGGAACGCTTACCGAACCGCGGAACACTTACCGAACCGCGGAACACTTACCAAACCGCGGAACGCTTACCGAACCGCGGAACGCGCACTGAATGGTGGAACACGTACCGAACCGTGGAACACTTAGAGAACCATGGAACGCTTACAGAACCATGGAACGCTTACAGAACCCTATAACACGTACTGAACGGTTCGGTTTTATATCGAATATTGTTGCATCCCTGCTGATGACAGATGGCTGTATTGGGGAAAAAGTGGAACCGACTTGACTTCATTTGGTCAGAACCAGAGTTAAACCATTTTCTACAGATCACATCACACTGACTCAGTCCAGATGACAGATACAGTCAGTAGCCCTTTTCCTCAGCTCTCTCCATCCAGGATCCAGAGTAAATCAAGGATTTTCTGACCATTCTTCCTCATATTTTTACACTTCAGACTTTCTGTTAGTAAAGTCAACATTCAGACTCTTGGAGCCTCAATTAGCTGGAAGGATGAAGAGTGCAGCAACAAAACCGCTACAGACAATCAGAACAACCATGGATTTTTCCTGCAGGTGATTTTTCTTCTGCTCGGCTCCTTTGGACCTAAAACAGAACAGAGAAAAGACTACAAGCAGAAGAAAGGAGCAAACAAGCCCAGAGTTTCAGGGATTCGAGGAGCAGTCCTCTGTGAAAGAGACAGAATAACATTCACTTCTTTGCTTTCACAGAGATTACCCTCTAAAATAAGATCCTAAACTCTCAGAAGTGTAGCGTTAACAGACGTGAAGCAAAAGCAGCCAAAGCTGACTTCCTACATCTACGTAGGCTGCTATGACCAATGCCGCCGCTCCGACGCTGCCAGAGAGAGACTCATCTGCTTAATCTACCCTGCACCTTCCACTTACCAACTCACTGGCATCCAGGCAGAAAAGGATATTAAGATATTGGCAAAAAGCTGCAGGTTTCAATGCAACCTTGAGCTTCATGGAGGGAAGGCTCATTGCATGTAAAGACTGTGTGGAACATTGGCTGCTGAAACGGTCGTTAAAGCCTTTGAACGTTATTTACCTGCCTAATAACTCACAGAGAATTGAGGATTTAATGGTCTTTTTCAAACAAATAACGTCTTTTATTGTGAATTTCCTGTTTGACTTTAGTGAAACCAGGAGAGCACAAGGTGACAAACGCTGAAGACGTTCGCTGTCAGTGAGAGGAGGATCCTTCCTCCACATCAACAACTACCATCGCTAAAAAACTTCAATCCATGCCGATTTATTCCAGGTTGCTACGGCAACAAGCAGGGATAACATAAATTAGCTGGAATGTGCTGCATATATAAAGTAGATACAATGATAATGAGGTTTATGTTTAATCATCAGCTTCAGGTTGTGAAGTTGTGGAAAGTTAACCAAACCTCCTCATTCCAAACAGTTTCCAAACAGAGAAGAAGTTCTTCTGTCTTTCTTCTTAATCGGAGATTAAGATCCCAAAAATGTTGGTTTTATAGAGAAATGATCAGTCATAGATGAGTCATGGTTCAGTTTTCTCTAAACTCTAAAGTTTACATGAAAGAGTTTCAGGTTGTGTTTGTCAGGAGAATAAACTCCAGAACGCAGGAACCTGGTGGGTGGAGCTCTGAGATGGATCCTGAAGAGGGTTCACTTCTTCCTCTGCAGCCATTGTTTCATTTTTAATGCCTCTCTTCAGAGAATGACTCGGCAGAAAGTTCTACAGCTTCGCCTGAGATAATGAAGAGAGACAGTCTCAGGTCCATTTTCCCAGGAATGAGCTCAAACCGGAGGCTGGTTGAACTGCATTCTGGGTACTTGCTGTTCCATAAACAAAAGTGTCGCTTGAGGAAACTGAAGAGAAGAGACTTTAACAAGTTCATCTTTCTCTGTTTGTGTTTCGTATACCGTAACGCTTGGTTCTCACTGGAGGCGGAGGTGATGTACGGCGGGATGCGCGCGGTATCCGCTTAACCACCAGACCGCACCAGACCACACCCCCAAATCTGTAGTCGGCCCACTATGTTGATCTGTGTGTTTGTGTGTTTATCTTCATCTCTTCAGTCTGTTTAAAGACAAAAACCTGATCGCATTTGTCAATCCCAGTATTTTATTGTGAAAAAGTGGTTTTATTCTGAAAATTGACGGGAGTTTTTGGTGGGTCTTGGTGTAACGTCCTGCCAGAATTCAGGTGGATCGATTTTTTGAAAAGCAAAAAAATAGAAGAGACGGCGAAAGGATGACTTTACAGCAGGAGTCGTCCGCGGGATGAAAACGGCCGCCATTCCACGCCGCCATTCTACGCCGCCATTCCACGCCGCCGTGCAGCGCTACCGCATGCGGTGTGAACCAGGCGTAAATCGTGTTTTTTTGTACTTGATGTCGCGATTCTATGTCGTGACTTTATGTTGATGGATATATATATATATATATATAAATAAATAAATAAAAAAAAAAAACAAAGAAAGAAAGAAAAGAGATCAATGGATTTGAAGGAATGTTTCTGGTAAAATAATGCTGAAATAAGTCAAAGAAATCAAAATGTAAATAGAAATCAGGGCTGTAAACGTTAACACACGATTAATTAAAAAAATTAACCTGTTATTATTTATTCACCCCAATTCCTAACACTCCTTTAGTCAACCTTCTTAACCAGGTCAGACTCCCCCGGCACGCTTTCATTTCTGATAATGTGCGTTGTTGAACTTATAAAATAAATAAATATTTAATTGATTTTGAGTTTTTTATTCTTGCTGTTTTTTAGGTTTAGATCGCTTTCTCATAAAAGTGTTGTCATGGTAACACGACAACCCGTCGCTGAGCCTCGACTGCAGCGGAGAAAGAAAGATATAAATGCGGATCGTTACGATAGATTAAATAAAGAAAGTTAGAACTTTGAGACGAGGAACGTCTTTTTTCAGCGTGCAGCCAATCAGAATCGAGTGTTCGTCCAGACCAGTTAAAGTGCACAAACACAATGTTGTGATTCCTACTGTTGATGTGTTTCTGCTCTGAGTTAACACTTTCTAAATAGAAACATTTCAAGAAACTAAAGCTCCATTTTGTCGTATAAAATATTCCTCCTAAAACCTTGTGATTCATCCGGAATGGTCAGAATATCTCTTAGTATTTTGATTGGGTTATTTTTCACATTTAAAATAAAAACGGTTTAATAAAAGAAAATGAAATATAGTTCAGGGACAGAGAAGAACCCGCAGGCTCATTTAAAGCCTCTACATTATATGTTTTCACAAAGAAAACTCAGACATACAGAGAAAATAATACACTGATAGTAAATCACAAGTTTCTCACTGTAATTAGAACTAGAGTAATAATTAAAAGCAGAGGTTAAACGCTTAAGATTTTCTAAATTAAACTTCAGTCAGTTTCATGTTTTCTAGAAATGTACAAGTTTGAATGGAACCAGATTGACTTGTTAAAACCAGTTTGATTTAAACAGAAATGTTGTGAAAACTTTAGTTCAAACATGAATTCATGGAAGAACTGAAATGTATTTTCCAAACAGACGGCTTTTCTCCAGCATTCGTTTGAATTTTAATGCTCTGATCTTGAACTAGCGGCCTGCAGCCGAAGGCCGACGATGGAGATGCAACTCCGGGGTTTACATCTTGTTTTGGGCTCAGTTTGACCTTGTGGAGCATTGAGACGTCTACAGCCGGATAACTGGCAGCTGTCTCGCACTCTCGCTTTCCACTGGAGAAGCTGAGACGTTTGTCGTAACTTAGAGTTTCATATTATTACACTTTTTTTCTGATTTAAATGCAGAAATAATCCGTCTATTTATGTATCTGTGTGAAAAACAATGACAGAAGAGAAACAAAAGTGTTCAACGCAGCCTCTTAAGTGAACAAACATGCTTTGACTGTCAGATATTAATTAGAGCTCCACCTCTCAGTGACGGCGTTCCATCAGACAAACTCATAATTGATTCATATCCGAAAGTGTCACGACATCGGAGCGTCGCGCACAGGCGGAGTGTTGGCTCCCAGTTGTTTATGCCTGATTGTGTTCCGTTTGTCTGATTAGTGTTCGTGTTTTACCTCCATGCCCTCCAATAAGCCACCTTAATTAAGTCTGCCGCCGACCGCGATGGCGAGGGGGGGTGCGGGGCTCGGAGGATAATAGCTTTCACACATGACTTAGATAATATTAATAAGCAGTTTCAATTACTAATGCTAATTTTGTTTGAAAGAAAAAAGTGTTCATTAGAGTTCTAATTCAAATGTATAATACCAAAGAAATGATGATCAGCTGTAATTCTGTTGAAGACACTCCCTGCTCTGTGTGCGGAATATAGTGTCAGTTTTCTCTTTACAGTGAATCATCTGTCTTAACATATCTGCATGACAATAAGATGGAGGGAAACTGAAATAAAGAGAGGAGACTTCCCATCTGCTCTGAAAAAAGACGTAAACGTTTCAGTTTTGACGGTTTATTTTTCCTAAATGTTTCTTTATCAAACTCATCATTTTCTGGATGGGTTCCCACGCAGGAGAATTCATCTCTGCTTCATCTCATATTTTCTGACATTTATGTCATTTGCATTTATAAGGAAAGGTTTTGGAAGCTTTAGCCTGACGCTAACGTTAGCTTAGCCGCTAACGTTCCTGAGGTACGACGACCATCCCGAATCCTTTAGTCTTCTATTTGAATCCTTCAGAACCAGATGCAGCAGAGAAGATTCTCTGTTTGACCTCAGGAGTCTGTAGATCTGCTTTGGTGACACCGGCGGTGCAGAGAGCAGCCGTCAGGCCTGGTGTCTGACAGGAGTGTGAACCCGTCTGAACGGACCGGCTGCACTGTCATTTACAGGATGTGAGAGAAGAGTCTGTGGGTGATAGCTGCTGATGAAGAGTTTTATTAGATTCCTTTTGTTTTCCTTCAAACTGCAGTAAAGCAAAGCAGGAACCCATGAAAAATACATCAACAGGCTGCATTAAAAGTCCAATTTTGTCTTTTATTTCTGGTTTCTGCTCAATAATTAACTCAGCTCACCTCAAAGTTAACCAGTTCAACCCAAAGCAGAGTTTTTATGAGAAAATGTCTCTGAATCGTTAAAAACTGAGAGTCATTTAATGAATACAGCCTGACTTCTAGCACTGTAATTACTGCCTAGATATGGTAGTATTTCTGTGTAATTATGATGTTCCTTTACCTACAAATACTGCTGGTAATGTGGACCTCCTTATTTTATAAACTCTCTTCCATAATTATGAGATAAACCAGAACCAGAACCAGACGCTGCGTTTGTATGTTGATGTTTGAAGTTATCCGCGTTCTGGTCGAATGGATTAACAACCTTTAAGGGCATCGCCGTGACAAATCACCGTTCTTAAGTAGTGATTACAAGGTAAAGTACTATTCTCAACAAAATACATGTTACAATCTCTGGATGTAACTGACATTTATCCTAAACCCTTCAAACCGTCGTCAAAGGCTTCAAGGAAAACTTCAACCAACGAGCTAAATGTACAACCTACTTCTGCTGTCACTACGTGACCGCTCAAGCATTTCTATTGTTGTTTAGATGGAAATAGCAGAGGATTTGGAGTTTACTGGATTACTTTAGGAGCTACTGAGATGAGAGTCACTATAAACAATGTTCTGTTCTCTGGAAAAATACTCCAAAACAAAAATGCAAAAATGATTTAAATTACATTTGTCGTCCTATGTAGCAAACGTCGATGTCATTCACACATATCAGTGCAACCAGCTCAAAAACTGATGGAAATGAGTATTTAATGAAGTCACGCAGCTAAAGCTGCAAATGCGTCCGCGATCGGGAACCATTTGGTGCATTAACCTGAACCGGAACTGTAATCCTAACCTTAACCGTTCTCCGGGTCCGTGCAGACAAGAAAAAAGGTTCAGAACTGACGCCAGAATTCAGAAAATTACGAGTAAATCCTGTTGTCACGTTTCATTTGGGCTAATGCTAACTAGCATAAAAGACACGTCTGATCATCGCCGTCTTTATCTTTATGATCAGTCGGGTAGAAACCGTGATTCCATTTCTTAAAACATCTCAGCACAGGCGAGGTGAATGTTAGCGCACGCTGCTACCGCTCCATGAAGAAGGCAGAGGCTCCGCCTCCTCACCAGCTGAGAGGAGGACCAGTTGTCCAAAAGTCACTTTAAAGTTCGTTTGAATCTTCAAAGTTCTGTTGAGCAGGTTTTAAACGTCCTAATATCTGTAGAAGTCATATGATCTGATCTGATCTGATTGTAGATTGGAACAGCTGCCTTAAGACAGGTTCTTGTCTTGATCCTTTGTTGTTTGGTCTCATGTATTGATAGAATCATCTTCTTGGACTCTAGTTTTGTCTTCACTGTTTCCCTCGAGTTCTACCATGATAGCATCTAGCATCCAGATGATTGATCCGCTTTAGAAAAGAATGTCTTCAACCCAAACCTGACCCCGCTGTTCTCGTCTTGCAGCGATCGTGGTTCTCTTCATCACGCTGAGGCGGAGCAAGAAGGAGCCCCTCATCATCTCAGAAGAAGACATTCGGGAGAACGTGGTGACCTACGACGACGAGGGAGGCGGCGAGGAGGACACGGAGGCCTTCGACATCGTGGCTCTGCGCAACCCGGCCGCAGCGGAGGAGCTGAAGTTTAGGCGGGACATCCGTCCAGAAGCGCGGAGTCAATGTGGGTTCGGGCAGGGCCGACGGAGCCCGTCTGCGGAGCTGGACGAGGTGGACGTGCACAAGTTCATCAAACAGAGACTGGTGGAGGCGGACATGGACACCAGCGTGCCACCCTACGACTCCCTACAGACCTACGCCTACGAAGGTCAGGGCTCGCCCGCAGGAACCATCAGCCCCTTAGACTCTCTGGGGGTTCAGTCGGAGCAGGAATACAACTACCTGGACGACTGGGGCCCCGAGTTCCAGAAACTAGCAGAACTCTACGGAGAAGCAGAGTCGGATGTGACCACCTAGTGTGTGATTGGACCGTTCAAAGCCGACCCGTTTGAAACTGTTTTTTCAGATTTTCTGTGAATGACATCAACAGAGACCTGCAAACACTTTGAGAAGCTTTCAACTTTTGTGGTTGAACTCTTGGACTGTTTGGTTTCTGTTTTTCCATTTTGTTGCGTCAGATCGTGGATCACTCGTCTGAAAGTGTCAGATTTTAAGATGGGAGAATATAAATTTGGGGGAGGGGGAAACCTTCTCCTTGGTGTATATTTTTTAATGCTCAATAAAGTCCTGAAATCCATTTGAGTGGAAATGTCAAACATTTGTACTTTTGTCTTCTTGGATTTGGATGATGGGGGACGGCCTGTATTAGACGGGTACTGAGATGGTCCCAGAGGGAGCGTCCAGGTTTGGGTTGGAGTGCAACCACGTGGTCATCCTAATGTCGATGACACTTAAATAACATCTTACATCTGAACTGCAGTTCCATCCCACCTGGTCCACTTCTGCAGGTATTACATCTTCTGAGAACCACAAGATCGAGGAGTGTTTCTAGGAGTTCTGGACCGTTCTTCCAGAAGCTCATTGTTCAGGTCACACACTGATGGTGGTGGAGAAGGTCTGGCTCTCAGTCTCTGCTCTATGAGGTTCAGGTCAGGACTCTGTCCAGTCCAGACTCTGTCCTCCATGTCTTTCTGGACCATGTTGGAAGAGGAAGGAACGCTCCAAACTGTTCCTACAGGGTTGGAATTGTCCAGAATGTTTCATTCAGAGTTCCTTTAACTGGAACTAAGGGGTCTGAAAAACAAGCCCACACCATCATTCCTCCTCCACCAATCCAGTCTGGAATGTCTCGTTCTCCTGAAACCTCCAAACCCAGACTGCTCCAGCAGAATTCCAGATGATTCCTCCTCCAGAGAAGGTATCTCCACTGCTGGAATTCACTGAGATCCTGAGAGGAGAACGTTCTTCAACTGATGTTTGTGACAGTCTGCATGTCTGAGGGATGATCAGGACACATACATCTGATCATTTGGGTGGGGGTCAATAGTTTTGGTAATAGAGTGTATTCATGTTTAGTTGACACTTTCATCCAATGCAAATTCTAAACTAAAAAATGTATATCTTTAGCCAATAATTCAAGTTAACTTTGTTATTTCTCATTCTTTGTCCTTTAATTCATCAGTTATAGTCTCTAAGTTTTGTTAAAGCTCCACATTCTCATCTTGGTTAAGGACCCCCCGCATCACTTTTTGACATTCTCTTGTGTCCCGGACCCCTCGTTTTCTGACCTGCTGGTTGTTGGTAAAATCAAGGGTCCGTACTCTGTACCTGCTGTGCACTGGTCCTCAGAACACGTCCAGTACCAGTACTTTAACCGTGACCCGGTACTGGTTCGTGTCCGTTTACACGTCCAGTTCGCTTCTGGTCCGGTGTCGGGTCAGGGTCCCGGCGCACTACGCAGCCCGGAGGTTGGGGACCCGTGATTTTAGTGGGAACAGTCAGTTCATGGACAGATGAAGAAATGTGGAAACTGTTGAAGAGGATTCCTTAACCAAACGTCAGTATGTGACGAGTTAATGTTGGTTAAAGAGCAAATATGTCCAAAGTTCTCAAAGGTGCTTCATACTATAGAACTGTGTGTGTCAGTAATCACACACAGATGGATCGTAGAGTACTCGAGTATCCAATATTCAAGAACAACATTTCTAATGTAAAGCTGCTATTAGCTTAAATCAGGGGTGGGCAATTGTTTTGACTCGTGGGCCACAAAGGGTTCTAAAATTTGGCATAAGGGCCGGACAAGGAGCAGATGGAAGGAGAGATTGGGTAATGAACCTCATAAACTAAAAAAATAATATGGAATTTAGAGAAAAACATGCTTTAATTTGGATTAAAATTCACATATATTAATTTAAAAACTGAAAATTTGGGAGTTTTAATTTCTAAATTTTGATTTTTGTTCTCTTTTGGGTGATCCAATGGGTTGATGTTCTTCAGAGGAAAATGTGAACTCAAAGAAATGCTGCATTTATGTGGTGTAGGAATAATCCGAAAGATCACCATCTGACTCAGAAAGGAACACACACGAACGCCAGAGAAACAACATCATTCATGGGAAGAAACCAGAAATACAATGAAAATAAAACAATAATTAGGATTTTTGATTCAATGGATTTTAATTTGGAGGGCCACATTAAGTAGCTTAAGGGGCCGCATGTGGCCCCCGGGCCGTAGTTTGCCCACCCCTGGCTTAAAGGTTGTCACTCTCTACATTGGTTTAGGATTATTTTACGCTTTGGGACTTTTCAAATCAAATCAAATAAATCTTTATTTAAAAAGTACTTTTCATACTAATTGTAACATAAAACTCATTTTTTAAATCCAACCTTTTGAGGTGAATTAAATAGAAAAATTAGACAAACTGGCAAACAAAACCCCATCAAAACTGGATATTCTTAATTTGACTTTTTTGACTTTATAGTAAAATATTAGTGTTGTTGTCAAAGTATTCCTTTAACTCATAATAATATGCTTTTAGAAATACGTGTATTCCTAAAAGCATATTATTATGAGTTAAATCAGACCAAGAGAACGTTTAAACTGCGTCTCTCTGAGCAGTTCCATTCTGGACGTAAAGATCCTTTATGGAACAAAGGATCCTCCACTAAGCAGGAAGAAATCTCCATTTCAAAGTGGGCTGGTGGTGACAACAGAGCTTTAAGTAGCCCGTTTGAATAAAAAATGCGTTTAAATAGCTGCCGCAAATGACAAGTGTCTCATTGTGTACGGGGAGTGGAGAGCTTTTCGGAGGGTCCCGATTACAGCGCCTGCATGGCTTAAAGGAAAGTCGTGTTATCTCCACCCACCCCGACTTCACTTTCTTGTCATGCTCTTGTTCAGTTCTGCTTTCCCTTTTTTCCAGAATGCAGAGGATAGTCTATAATAAGACGAAAGGAGGCTCATAAATATTTGAGGCCTTCCACTGATTCGGTTTGACATCGTGAGTGTTCCAGTCCACCGTCTCATTCTTCCTCCCCATTCTGGCTCATTATTTCCCTCTGCTCGCAGAATGACGGTTGGGTTTAAACAAGGAGACAGGCCCAGAAATTTCCTCAGCTTTTGAGAGATGCCTGAGGCTGGCCGATGGCAAAGGTCAGACAAATTAGCCAAAGGCACACAGTGAGGTTTTCCAAACTGACAATTAGTGTCTCTGTTTCTGCTCAGACTTCTTCAGTGCAGCCGTGTGGTTGCACATTGAAAGAGCATTTCCTGCATTTTATTTAGCCAAAATGATTTGATTAATAAGTGATCACAGAGAGTCCTTAAACTGTAACCCACAGTTTGTCCACTTTTTCTTCCCCCTATTATCTTTTCCTGGTTGCCATTGGAAACGGTTTTCAAATACTCCAGCGCTTTTTCACACTCCCACTTCCTCTGGAGGACTGTCATGGTGGAAAAAAGTACATTTACTCTGGATTTATTTTTTATTTTCTCTGGAAAGTCATTTTAGTTCCGTTATTTTCCTCAGAGGTCATTTCAGAACCGAGATCGCCTGAAGAAGAGCGACTAAAACCTCCACTGTCATTTCAGTCTATACAGTTCTAATCTGAGACACAGATTACATTTAATCTGACTTAATCTCAACAGAGATGGCTTTTTTATTATTTTTCTAAAACTTTTATTCTTTGTAGAAAGTTCCTTTGTCCAGTTATCCATGTTCAAACATGTTTCCTCCTGATTTAAACATATTTTGAAGATCAGGACTGTCTGACCCGGTTCCTTCCAAAGATCCAGATCCAGATCCTCCAGGTTCTGGATTTGGACCATCTGAATCCTATCCCTCCTGCTGCGTTTCCAATAACCCTGCCTCATGATTACCTGGATCAGGTGTGTTCACGTAATCAGAGTGAGGACACACCTGAGTCAGATCTGAAATGATTCAGCTTTAAAAAGGAGTTGTGTTTATTGTCTATAAACATTTGTGCTAATTTAGTCTAAATAACAGTTTTTTTCTTTAATATTTGTTAGATTAAAGGCCTCAAATATGAAAATGAATGACTAAAAAAGTATCAAAGATTTCTTTAATAATTAAAATAGAAAAAAATATTTTAATATAAAATCTTCACATGTTAATTAATGATGTTTTCTTAATTGATAAATAAAGAAAAACTGAAAAGTTTCTCTCTCACCTCAGAAATCAGAAAGGTTTTTTTTGTTTTTTGCTGAATGTTAAACTCCTCGTCGTGACGGCGCCGGTGAAGATGTCAGTTGTTGGTTCTGTTGGTGTTTTTATAAAGACCTGGAGCGGGTCGTGTGGTGACCGGACCGGATAAACACGAGATTCACACCAGCATCAGCAGATGATTGTCTGATGAACGAACTGCTGCTCAATCAAAGAATCCTGAAAATGGAAGCATGGGGGAAACCAATGACCCAACAGAACCAGGGGTCAAACGGCTGCAGCTGACCATGACGGCTCTGAACCAACTCTCCTAAAGATCTTCATCTTTTCTCATCGTTTTAGAGGAGAACATGGTCTCAAAGACAAACTTTTGGGTTTTTTCAGGATTTACTGTAGTGTTGTGGTTGGTTTCATCACCTCTCCAAACCCAGGCCGGTCCTGGATCAGGTTCTGGGAGTTCCCATGTTTTCTCTGACTCCTCCCACAGTCTACGGTCTGGAACACTGAGTAGCTTAGATATTAAATCAATCTTTTTGGGCAGATGGGCACAGGTGGAGGAAGGCTTCAGGTGGGATCGTGATGGAGATGTTCGGACTGTTGAGGAGGAAGAATGATGATGGGGGGGTGGAGGTCGATGATAGTGGCGCCCCCTAAAGGAAGCAAAGAAGAAGAAGGTAAAGAAGATGAACGAGATGATGAGCTGCAGGTCTCATCCTGACCTCTAATGAAGTTCTTCTCTTCCTCTGGAGCTTCAATCATGCAGGATTACTGTTGAGAAGAAACTTGAAGAACTTCCTGGAAGTAGAAGCCGTGTTTGTCATTGATGGTCCACAGCTCCTACTGTCTATGTTTGTATGATGATGAACAGTGAATGCTGGGAATTAAATATGACATGATGATAAAAGTGAAGTTTTTTGAAACGTTTATTTAAAAATGTGATGAATAGATAAGTGTTAGAGTTTAAACCGTGGATACAGATTTCTTCTTTCTACAACAATACATGAAGACCTGAGCGTTGGCCGAGATGATCCCTCCAATGCTGAACCAGGATCTTTGCTGAGGAGAAAGCCTCCTTAGATAATAGAAGCACAATCCTCTATTCACAGGAAAGCAGGTCCTGCTGGAGGTGAGGTTCCTCCTTATCTTCTGGAGAAGCACCTGAGCATCAAATCACCTGAGTCCGTTCATCTACCAGAACAGCTGTAATGATGGATGTTTTCATTCACTCTGACATGACGGACTTGATCTTCCTTTATCATTTTTAGTAAGTCTTTTCCTGAAAATTCTGTTTTCTAGGTTGGAACCATCAGAAGCTCCTGAAGCTCGTATGAGTTTAGAGAAGAGACCTCTGGAGTGAAGGAGGACTGAAGGATGAGAGTCAAACTCTTGAGTGGAGGATGATCTGTCAGCATCTGAGCTTCAGTTTGAAACAGAAAACGGAGATAAAAGTGTCTCAGGTCTGGAGGAGGCCCTCTGCATCCACAGATGTTCTCCAGAACCAGAAGAACCCTTCAGAACAGTCCATCTCATTGTCCTCAGCTGGTGTTTCTAGATGCTTGAGTTTTGGTTGATGGTTCAGTTGGAAGATCCATGACTGAGACTGAGATCTCTGCAGATTCGACTGGATCAGCTCAGTTTCAGGGCAGCCTGCGCTAAATGCTGCGATGAAACCATGTTTGGACCAGACTATCATGGACTTCCACCTTGGAGATTACCTCCACCTTAAAGATGACCTCCACCTTAAAGATGACCTCCACCTTGAAGATGACCTCTAACGTCGATGAAATCACCAATAAACAGTCCAGACCTCCTGCAAACATCCCAGGACGTTTGGAGCACCAACATGGAGATCCAAGTCTCCACTTGGTGACTATAAAGTCTCTTTTGCTGCTGTTCACCTTTAAGGTGAGTTCCACCTGATCACCTGCCAGCTGATGCGCCCCCCCAGCAGGAGGCGCTCTGGACCACCAGCAGCATCTCCTCCACCACAGACCTGGACGGACGAGCTCTTCTTCTTCACGCTGATCCATGATTTCCACCGACACCACGGAATAAACAATGAACAAGTGAAAAAGTGTGGATGGGAGCCGCTCCACCACAGAGGCAGCTGACCTACATAGCAGGAGGAACTCATGCAGGGGGTGTGTGGGCACGGGCGTCTTCAAAGTGTGACTAATGTACAGCTAGCACATGAAACTGAAATCTCTTTATGACTGAGAGACGGAGTCATGAGGATCAGGAAATTAACCGGAATCTTCAGACCTTCAGAGTGCTGCTAATTATTGCCCCCACGGTTGCAGAAACGGCTCACTGACTCCATGGTGATGGTACTGACTTTTAGAGTCTTTCTTTTCTGCCTCTGTGTCCCATCAGACTCACTTGGTACCCCCCCCCCCCCCCCCCCCCTCCAGATTGCTGTAAACAGACTTTGAAATCTTTCCATTCTAGTTTTATTTCTTATTTTTTTGTTAACTAAAATTCTGTTTGTTTTTTCCACTGAAGACCCGAGAGAGCGTTGTGACATTTAATATCAGGAAACTGAAAGATGGTCTCACTGAATGCAGCTCTATAGAAATAAAACTGCTTCTTTGGTGGCACTTCTTCCATTTATCTCTTTTTTTCATTATGTTACATAATAATTCTTAAAGAAACTAAATTCTAACTTGTAAATTTAGTCTTTTTTACTGCAAAAAATACCAAGAATTGAAATCAAAAGGTTGTTCTGGTTTATCACTAAATATCAAACATGTAGAGACAGAATAAAAATGTATAAATCCACAAACAAAGCAACGATTAGATCAAATAGATGTTCAAATGTCTGCACTGCTCTAAAGCTTAGACTGGAGCTCAGACTAAAGGATTATCTGATACAGAAAATTCTCTGCTTCAGCTTTAAGAGTTCAATCATTCATCTCCACCTCCCACCACCAGAGGGAGCTCTCACCAGAGTACTGACGGTCCCTCCCTCTACTACATCTCCAATGATCCATCGCTCTCTAGAGCAAGCCTTCCTCAGCTGTCTCTCATCATCTCATCAACCGCTCTATAGAATTCCCTCTGTCCAGTGTGAAGTCTTGTTTGGTCTGATAACAGGCTGAGCGTTCCTCTTCTGTCTGGGTCTCTGGGGTTTGACTCCTCCCTGTTCAATCACCTTCCCGTCTCACACCTTGTTTGTTTTTTTAAATTAATGAAAGAAATGGTATAAGTGTACAGAACAATGGACAGTGGAACACAAAGCATGCAATCAAACAGATTGTAGAGTGAATGTATTACAATTTTTCCCAAATGCTAAAACCCATTTTCTGAAACATTTAACCGATTTAACTAAACATCAAACACAATTTTCAAAATTTAAGCTAAATATACAAAATTCTTGACTCTTGAGTCAAAAGCTCACTTAGAGGTCAAAATGAAGACTCTATTATCAAAACTTACACACACACATCAAACACAACACACTACAGATCAAAACACCAAACACGATTTTCAAAATATGAGCTAAATGTACAAAATTCTTGACTCTTCGGTCAAAATCTCACTTTGAGTTCATAATGAAGACTCACTCATCAAAACTAACAAACATGCAACAATCACAAAACACTACACAACAAAACACTTGACACTGTTCACAAAATGGTTTACATAGAGGTATGTCCACCCCCACCACACACACCCCAGAGGGAAAAAACAGTAAAAAGTATCAGGGATTAATTTTTATTTTCACCAAAGTTATAGATTCCCATTCATTGCATTTCATCATCTTGTCTCTGTGCTGGATTAGGCCAGAGGACTTCATCAACTTCTCAATGTTCTCCCTAGCCAGAACACAGGAACACATCCTTTTCCTGCATAAGACTGTCTAGCAGCTCTGTAAAACAATGCACACAGTAAATGAAAGGAAAAAAAGAATATGCATTGCAAAGTTTACAATAAAATGTAAGAAAAGCATTTTTTGTAATGTCTAAATGAAGTACACTTTTTGACATCTGTAAGAAAAAAGCTCATTATTCATTGTAAATAAGATCTGAATCAGCAGGACTGAGAATTGTTACAGTAATGCAAATTACAAAATAGTATCTCATTTACTGTAAATGTTATTGTAAGATATTGAATAGATAAAGGGATTTCACTCAAATTGTATTACAGTATTTTATCACAAACTTAAAAAATATGTATTTGTATGTAAATAGACATTTGGTACTGTCTTGATCCATTTTTACTATAAGTAAAATGTACCTTCAATTCATATTCTTACAATTGTCTCAGTTTGCACTCACCTGTTTTCCCTTTTATATTTCCGTACAATTGATGCCACAGTGAACCGGCTGAGTTGGGGGTTGACCCTTTGACCCGGTTCTCTCATGGTCATTCCATGAACCAACACATGGTCAATTACTGTGGCCCGGATTGCATCAGAAATTGTTGTCCTTTGTCTGGGTCTTGGAGCGACTCTAGGTTCTGGTCTTGGTGCGGGTCTAGGTCTGGGAATGGGTTTTGGTGGAGGTTCTGGTCTTGGTGCCGGCCGGGCCTGGGTGCGGGTCTGGGCCTGGGTTCGGGTCTTGGTGAGGGTGCGGGTCAAACTGGGGGTCTGGGTTTAAATTGCCTTTCTCTATTTGCCATCTCTCATCAGCTTTTCTGTTGCTCCAGAACTTTCCTTATATCCACTGCAGTTAATTTGAAACAAGTGTTTTCAGTTTTGACCAGTTGTGTGTTGATGGTGATCGTTGTGTTGGAACAGAGTTTGAGTTCTGACTCTTTGTGTTCACGTTTTGCCTCTTGTGTGTTGTGAATGCCAGCTGTGTTTAAAAAGTGAGATTGTGTCTTGTGTTCTGCAAAGAGTGAATTAGAGTTTTGCTAATTGTGTGTTAACTGCAAATTGTGTTTGAGGTTTTGACCAAAGAGTCATGTTTTTGAGAAAAGAGTTAAAGCAGTTGGTCAGCTGGTTTGGAGAATGGCACTTAGTGTTTTAGCAATTGGGAAAAACTGTAATGGTTTTTAATGCATTTTTGTTTGAAGAGTCATTTATGTTTCATGTAGCAGAAAACCTCATTAGAAAAATGAATGAAAACTGGATTTTCATCACTTTACTTGCATTTGTGAATATAACATTTGACCAAAATAATGACACATTTATCATAAAGTATGTGTCTTCTTTAAGCTGTTTTCTGAAAAAAAAAGAACAAAATATTGTCCCATTTAAAAACCGTTGCTATGGAGATGATCAGTGATCTATTTATTGAAGAGCAGATCCAGAAGAGGTGCTGACCCGTCTCTGGGTGGTTTCCACAGAAGGAACATTTACATCAATGTCCCGTTTGATCGTAGACATATGATGGTCATTTTAACAGAGACTTCTGTGAATCCCGACCAGTGTGGGGACCCTGAAGCTCACTATGCCCCGCTGGCTGAAGGCCTCTCTGCAGTGACCAGAGCGAGCTCACCGGGACCTAGATCAGGCGGACCGGGACCGAGATCAGGCGGACCGGGACCGAGATCAGGCGGACCGGGACCGAGATCAGGCGGACCGGGACCGAGATCAGGCGGACCGGGACCGAGATCAGGCGGACCGAGACCGAGATCAGGCGGACCGGGACCGAGATCAGGCGGAGCTCCTACCCCGAATATCCGTTGCTGCAGTTGTTGCCCCTGCTGGGGCAGATGGAGTTCAGCTTTGCAGTCTCACATCATTGTTGTGGACCCCGTCACTGGCTCGGTCTGGATGGATACTGTTCCTGGAAAAGCACTTTGAGCCGAGCAAAGCATGACAAGCGCTTTTATAAATGAAAGTTTATTTGATTTAAAAATCCGGCAAAGCTCCAAGGATACTTCCAGAGTTTATCAAATGATCAAATCTGATAATCATTATCAAGTTGTGTTATAACCAGTTATGTTTGTTTAGAACCTAAAGTTCAACGCTGAATATTTTTAAATCATTTACATTCAATTACATTTGAATGAAAACAATGATAACTGGGGGGGGGGGGGGGGGGGGGGGTCATAAATCCAGTGGTGAGTTCAGGAACTTCTGGGGGTTCATGTATCGATCAGGACTAATAAAAAATAAAACAGAAACGTTAAAAAATGAAAATGCATGATGGGAGAGAAAAGCACGATCCTGAGACGGTAAAGATTTACAAAGATAGAATGAATGTTAGCCTGATGAAAAGCAGGATTCACCTGTTTGGAAGTCTCCTCAGATCTTAGAAGATGTTTGCTATCAGCCTTCCTGTTTACATTCTGAAGCTCCATATTAATACAAGAATGCCGCCTTGCTTTGAGTCTTCAAACATTTAACTAATTCCATCTTTCCCTCATTATCTGCACGTTTCTGGAGTGAAGCCTGCAAACACGCCGTCTTCCCGCCGCACGTCGACGGAGAAGCCGCAGACTCTCAGGTGAAGGCAGCTGCTACCAATTTGCACACTTCTTTCCTAAAAATGTTGTGAAACTTCGCCTCCTGTGAGCGGCTCTATAAAAAGATGGAGTGATTACTGCCAGGATATTATTAGCGTGTCGGTGTTAGAGTCCCCTCTAATGTTTCAGCTGGAGGAAGCCTCATTAATATGTGGAGTTTGGAGGTAAAAATGTTCAGAAATCCACACAGCAAATGTGGTCAAATCTGGAGACGCAGCAGATTGAGATTTCTCCAAACAATCTTCACATCCTCCCAGCAGGATCAAACAAATGAAGTTAAAAGAGCCATAAAAGGCAAGGTTGAGTTCTGTTGAATTCTGGCCGAGTTACAGTCAAAACCCAGAGTTTTGATGGCGGTGAGGGAGGCGCGCTCGGCCAGGTCTCCCGTGCTCGTCACTGATGCCAGGTGTACTCATTTGTCTTTGAAATAATTGGAAATTACCAGGATAATGAGGTCCTCGGGGAGAAGCTGATGCGTGTCTCCGGCGTTCTTCTGAACGAGGGACGGAACGTGGAAGCCGCTTTGATCCGTCTTCAGAAGACAAACGCTGTGAAGCTTTCCAAACGCCCGAGTCTTCCTCTCCTAATAAAACAAACACGAGGAGCATTATGGAGCAAAACGAGGAGTCTTTGTTGATGGAGGGACCACGAGGAGGGAGGGAGGAGGAGTTCTGCTGAGCAAACACTGAACAGATGGAGGTCAGAAGCTGCTTCCAGTGTCATCAGTGCAGATGTCCTGCAAACTCTTCAAGCTGCAAATGCTACATTTCTAAAATACATTTTTGTTCCTTTATAATGGATTACCGTATTTTCCAGGTTATAAGTCTGTTTCTTCATGTTTTGTTCAGGGTGCGACTTATACTCAGGAGTGAGTATAAGAGTGTGTTTTTGTCTTTTAAGACATAAATAGGCTCATTTAGTTGTTATTTTCCCAGTTGTCCTTAAGCCGTTGTTTCCTCTAACAACCACTAGAGGACGCTGCATCTGACTATAAGTATTTGTTACTGACAGCAGCAGAAGAAGTATCCTCCAAAACAATCTGATTTCCTCTTCAACTTTAATATTTTTCTCATACAGATCAAAATATTTGTGTTCTTGTATTTATTTTGAATATTCTTAGCCTGGTGGATTTGTTCTGAAACGTCAGACTTTCCTCCAAAAGTGCGACTTATACTTCAGAGCGACTTGTATATGATCTTCTTCTTCTTCATTAGAATTTTTTATCTTTGGCATCTTAAACCCCGATGCGACTTGTACTCTAGTGCGACTTGTACTCTGGAATGACTTGTACTCTGGTGCGACTTGTACTCTGGTGCGACTTGTACTCTGGAATGACTTGTACTCTGGAACGACTTGTACTCTAGTGCGACTAGTACTCTGGAACGACTTGTACTCTAGTGCAACTTGTACTCTGGAACGACTTGTACTCTGGTGCGACTTGTACTCTGGTGCGACTTGTACTCTAGTGCGACTTGTACTCTAGTGCGACTTGTACTCTGGTGCGACTTGTACTGTAGTGCGACTTGTACTCTGGAACGACTTGTACTCTAGTGCGACTTGTACTCTGGTGCGACTTGTACTCTGGAATGAATTGTACTGTAGTGCGACTTGTACTCTGGAACGACTTGTACTCTAGAACGACATGTACTCTAGTGCAACTTGTACTCTGGAACAACTTGTACTCTAGTGCGACATGTACTCTGGAACGACTTGTACTCTGGAATGACTTGTACTCTGGAACGACTTGTACTCTAGTGCGACTTGTACTCTGGAACGACTTTTACTCTAGTGCAACTTGTACTCTGGAACGACTTGTACTCTGGAATGACTTGTACTCTGGAACGACTTGTACTCTAGTGCGACTTGTACTCTGGAACGACTTGTACTCTGGAATGATTTGTACTCTGGAACGACTTGTACTCTAGTGCGACTTGTACTCTGGAATGACTTGTACTCTAGTGCAACTTGTACTCTGGAACGACTTGTACTCTAATGTGACTTGTACTCTGGTGCGACTTGTACTCTGGAATGACTTGTACTCCGGTGCGACTTGTACTACAGTGCAATTTGTACTCTGGAACGGCTTGTACTCTAGTGCGACTTGTACTCTGGAATGACTTGTACTCCGGTGCGACTTGTACTACAGTGCAATTTGTACTCTGGAACGGCTTGTACTCTAGTGCGACTTGTACTCTGGAATGACATGTACTCCGGTGCGACTTGTACTGCAGTGCGACTTGTACACTGGGAAACACGGTAGTCATTTAAAGGTTTTCTGTCCTCCTTAAGATGTTTAAACATGTATGAAACACGTCTCGACACATGATGGTGTCTTACAGTAAAGTTCATCTTATTACTGTATAATAAACTTCTGTATTATCGTGAAGAATCAATTTCTGTTGCAGGAAATATAAAATAAAAATCAATTAAAAGGAAAAAGTTAAATCTTTATAACTTTAGAGAAGTTCAGTATTTTCAAATGTAAATGTTACCATGATAGAATTCTGTCCATCTACAATTCTCCTCTGAGATAAATCCTGTTGGAGACATTAATTCAGCAGAACTCTGTCCAGACGTCTGCAGAGAAGATGGCTGCAGCTGTACTTCATGTTTTCTCCGTGAGAGCTCTTCATCATCCAGGCTTTTAAGGTCACGCCCCCCAACAGAAGAAAATGCTGCTGCTCGCCCGGCGCCTCATCAACGCCAGACTTCAACCGTCCAGAACGATTTTATAAATGGAGGATTTCTGGTGAAAACAGAACTATGAGAGATGGAATCCGTTGTAATAACAGATCAAATTCATTTTATTTAATGATCAAAACATTAAACTTTTCTTTTGGTAAAGTAAGAAATATTTCTTATTCAAAGGAAACAGTCAACATTTTCTGATTTCCACAATGAAACATTTTCAGTGGAACAAAAGTAAGACTGAAAGACGTCCATTAATACTTATCCACCTTATTCCTATGCCCCATGAGCCTTTGCGTGAATTATGGGGGATACTTCTGGAGCCGAGGTAGTAGATATTTACATTACAACTGTAGAGCCGACAGCGCAATCCCCTTGTTTTGGATCTATAACCACATATAAATGTGGAAACAGCAGCTGTCATGTCTTTAAAGAGGCGACGTAACAATTCCGGTGCCTGTTAAAATTGAAGGATGACCTTAAAAAATGTCCAAATATAACATATAGTAGCATTTTTAGCTACTTTCTCAGTTCGGTTGCGGCAGATGGTGAAGCTCTGAACAATCTTAAAGCTCCGAGGCATATCAATACCTTCATACATGATTATTTCTGCTGGAGTTACCACACAGTGCTGATCTATTGTAACCTTATGGCTTCATGTGCTTATGTTTACATGATGCGAGAGCCAATGAGGGTTGCATCACGGTGTAGCTTTAGCCCGTTTCATGTTTTGACAAAGTCAGCTGTGGTTTCAACATCGGTAATTTTTGAATAGTTAATACCAGGAGATGCAGCAATTACACAGGAAATATCTTCCCTGTTCTTGTGACACTGCAGCAAATTCACCGCGCTGTCAGGTCTCTGTAGTACCCGGCGTCTCTTCTTCTATGGTGGTCCGGAGTAACCCAACCAGAACGTCGGATACGGATTTTCCTCCGTGGGTACTTTATCCACAAAATGAAACGAACATACATATAAAGTCTTAAGTGGATTCTTAAGATTTACATTTGGAGCCAAATCCTTCTGACTTCATCCTCGCCCGATGGACGGTAAAATCTGTACCGAGGAGGACAGCTGCACTCCCTCTTCGTCAACGGCCCATGTTCGACACAACACTCCTTAAGCCACAAATTTAATTTAGTTTGGTTGTTAGAACAACCATGAGCTGCACAAAGCCATTTTTGAAACTTTTGAAGGATTAAGTAAAACACGCTTCTAAAGTTTCTATACACCGCTAAAGCTAACAAAGCCGCCAACTTTCAATGGAAACAAATAGCGCTGTGTGACTTCCGGTTGCTATACCGGAAGTTACACCCATGACCCGTTTTACATCAGCGGCCCCAGGAATAAGGTGGATAATATCACCATATTTGGATTTTAAATCAATACAAGTATCGCCTCATTGATTTTCTCCTAACCTGTACAGGTGGTTGACCCTCATGGGTGCTTTGGGTTTCGTGGGGTTAGTAAGGGGTCAGTAAGGGGTCATAGAGACCAGCATCTTAATGGGAGCACGCGTGTGTCATACGGACACATCGAGGACGTCACGGAAACGGAACGTACCATTCTAAGGGAAGTATCAGTGTGTGAAGTAGTGCTGTCGATAGTATCTAAGGTCGGTATCGGTTTTGGATCAATATCGATATTTCTCCTCTGGTGGGCTGCCGTGGTGCAGCGGTACGGCGGTCAATTCTTAAATGGGAGGTTGTGGGTTTGATTCTGGCCTTGCCCGACCATGAGTCAAAGTGTCCTTGAGCAAGACAGTGAACTCCAAATGGGTTCTGGTATTTGCTACTCTGTTTGAAACTTAAAACTATCAAAGTTACTTGTTTTTTTTTTTTTAGTTTGTTGACTGTTTTGTATTTATTTATTTTTTTTATCTAATTTGAAGGTTTTATCTTAACAAAATATTTTTCATTTAATTGAAAATATTGTCCAAATTCTGTTTTTTTATGTTTATCCAGTTATTCAAAATGGAAAACTTAAAAAAAAAAAAAAAAACGTACAGGTGACTCTGTCGTACAGGTGACTCGGGCGTACAGGTGAGTCTGTCGTACAGGTGACTCGGGCGTACAGGTGAGTCTGTCGTACAGGTGACTCTGTCGTACAGGTGACTCGGGCGTACAGGTGACTGTCGTACAGGTGACTCTGTCGTACAGGTGACTCTGTCGTACAGGTGACTGTCGTACAGGTGACTCGGGCGTACAGGTGACTGTCGTACAGGTGACTCGGGCGTACAGGTGACTGTCGTACAGGTGACTCGGGCGTACAGGTGACTCTGTCGTACAGGTGACTCGGGCGTACAGGTGACTCTGGTGTACAGGTGACTCTGTCGTACAGGTGACTGTCGTACAGGTGACTCTGTCGTACAGGTGACTCTGTCGTACAGGTGACTCGGGCGTACAGGTGACTCTGGTGTACAGGTGACTCTGTCGTACAGGTGACTCTGTCGTACAGGTGACTGTCGTACAGGTGACTCTGTCGTACAGGTGACTCGGGCGTACAGGTGACTCGGGCGTACAGGTGACTGTCGTACAGGTGACTCTGTCATACAGGTGATAGAATGGCTGAACTAGGAGCAGACTTGATTTTTATTTTTAGTAATTCTCCTCATAAAAGACAGAAATAAATCAAGATCTGAACAGAACCTGCTGTAATCTTGATAGATTCTGTAAAACAGAAGTTTTTGTTCTCATTTTCACCAACAGGTTGACGTCCTTCAGGTAAATTCTGACTGTGAAATCAAACATGATTATCAGAAAAACAACAAACAAATGCACCTGAACAAAAATGAGTTTCTTTGTAGAGCGCCATCTGTGGGGAGACGCCTGAACTACAGGCTAAAATTGGACATTAAAAATGGTAATAAAAGTATTTATTCCAGTGTGGAGGGCCAGATTAACTAGTTTAATGGCCCCTGGGCCGTAGTTTGCACGCCGCCGCTCTAGTGGTTAGTAGGTTACTGGTTTCATCCTGACCTCGCTCTATGACCCGTCTATGACCCGATGGTTTGTACGGGTCACCTGTGTGTCACTCCGGTAAAGAGAGCGTACGGAGGACCATTTGAATTAAATATAAACTCCTTATTTAAATGAGTCTCTTTTAGACCGACTGGACCATGAAATAATTATATATGTCATGAAAGATTTAAATAGATTTTTAATGGCTACTTTAATATTTTAATGCCACATTTATTTATTGATTTCTGCTTTTATTTATTTAAATAATGAATGACTCATTTATTCCATGTTTTAATGGTGTTCGTGTTTATGTCAAATTGCCTCATTTAGTCGTCCTGGAGCCTCACATCACGTATGTTAGGAGCTTTTTCAGCTGCACACTCGCATCCAGACGTGTTTTAATAATGAAGATGAATTTCTGTCCATTAGAGGAAGGATTGTGTTGTGGACACTCTGCTTTACTTCCACATTAATATTTAGTTTGTGTTCATCAAAGGGCAAATCGTTTTAAACTTATGACTTTATGATGATGACCTATGAGTTTCCACTGATGATGTCGTTACCATATGATTAAATACTCATCCATTCACATGGAGTGCTGTGTATTCTCAGGACGTCCTGATTGTTACAGACCAATCTAAGCTTCATTTGAGAAGAGCTCAGGAATAAAAGCTCTTTTTTAATAAAAGTATATGTGATGACTTTATGTAAAACATGATTCTGTATTTCCGTTCTGTCTTCAAACATCTCAGCCTGACGTCTTCCCTCCCATCTTCATTCAGATTAATAATTAAAGAGAGTTTTTTTCCTTTTTCCCAGCATTTTGCTGAGCTTCCTGGAATCTTCCCGCTCACCCCGTGTTGTGCGATCACCTATTAACGGAAGCGTGTTCGCCGCAGCGGTTCCAGCAGAGGAGCGTGGAGCATTCCTCTGGGTGGCCGTCCCCCCGAGCAATGTTTGCTCACTGGAGATGTTGTTTGTAGAGGCGAGGAGCTCCAGAGGAACGCAGAAGGATCTCTGGAAACCTGCTGAGCAGAACTGCAAGACTGAGCTGATGCAGAGGTCACATGATCATCATGATCGTCAGGGTTCTGGAGATCCCCTGTGATACAGTCTGATGTTTATCCTGCAGAAACAGACATCAAACAAACATGACAGGAACAGGAAGTTGTAATGGGAGGGGTTCCTCTGGTTTTGGAGCCATCTGAGATCTGAGATGGAAAAAGGAAGAAATAACTCTTCAATCACATGAATTGATCCAGAGCGGCGTCCGTGGCTCTGGAACCCTTTGGTGTTCTGAGGGGAACGGCGGCGTCCTCAGACTCCACGGGGGAAGGCGGGAGGCCGCAGCATTGAACCGTGTCCCAGTTAGTGGAGTTAATGTGGAGGTCGGATCTCATCGGACAGAAGGAATCCCACCGAGATGCTGACTGAATATGAGGCGGTGGATGAAACTAACAAACTCCTGTTCAGCTGCAGAACCGTCAGAACTCTGACGGGCTCAGAGAGACCGACCGGGCTCAGAGCGACAGACCGGGCTCAGAGCGACAGAACGGGCTCAGAGCGACAGAACGGGCTCAGAGCGACAGAACGGGTTCAGAGCGACAGAACGGGCTCAGAGCGACAGAACGGGTTCAGAGCGACAGAACGGGCTCAGAGAGACCGACCGGGCTCAGAGCGACAGACCGGGCTCAGAGCGACAGACCGGGCTCAGAGCGACAGAACGGGCTCAGAGCGACAGAACGGGCTCAGAGCGACAGAACGGGCTCAGAGCGACAGAAAGGGCTCAGAGCGACAGAACGGGCTCAGAGCGACAGAAAGGGCTCAGAGCGACAGAACGGGCTCAGAGCGACAGAACGGGCTCAGAGAGACCGACCGGGCTCAGAGCGACAGAACGGGCTCAGAGCGACAGAACGGGCTCAGAGCTACAGAACGGGCTCAGAGCGACAGAACGGGCTCAGAGCGACAGAACGGGTTCAGAGCGACAGAACGGGCTCAGAGCGACCGACCGGGCTCAGAGCGACAGAACGGGCTCAGAGCGACAGAACGGGCTCAGAGCGACAGAACGGGCTCAGAGCGACCGACCGGGCTCAGAGCGACAGAACGGGCTCAGAGCGACAGAACGGGCTCAGAGCGACAGACCGGGCTCAGAGCGACAGACCGGGCTCAGAGCGACAGACCGGGTTCAGAGCGACAGAACGGGTTCAGAGCGACAGAACGGGCTCAGAGCGACAGAACGGGCTCAGAGCGACAGAACGGGCTCAGAGCGACAGAACGGACTCAGAGCGACAGAACGGGCTCAGAGCGACAGAACGGGCTCAGAGCGACCGCACCTGCATGTCCAGGTGATGATGAAGGTCAGTCTGAAGGTCAAATCCACTGTTTTAACACATAGGTCAAATATTTTCTGCATGTTTACTTGTGCTTTTTAGGAAATATTTGATGTTTTTAACAACATGCTGTTGGTTTTATGTCATTTGGAGACGTTAGTGACTCTAACTCAACACCATGTGTATTTTAATCAGTGCTGTTAATCGATTAAAAGCTGCATTTTTACTCTGAAATTTCATAAATTGGATAGATAAAACATTTGCTTAATGGAAACCTCAAAGTTTAAAAAAAACACTGGCATTCATCAAATGTTCTGCATATTTGTAATATAAACGCATATAAATGATTCACTCCTGAACAAATAAAGTTCTGGTCACATGACTCAGATGTTCTGGTTCTGGTTTTTCAAGACAAACTTTTCTTCATCTTCTGGACAGAAACGGAGGATTTTCTCTGTGAGTCGATGCTTCATTTAACCTTTCATGATGATCGGAATTCGTATTGATTCGCTTTGCAGTCGAGGCTCAGCAGCATGTTGTCGTGTTACCGTAACAACACGTCGGACCACGAGACAAATAGTCCACTTTGGTAGAAAAAAGTGTTTTAAACCAAAAAAAACAAGATTAAAGTACTAGAAACTGATTGAATATTTATTGACCATGGGACGGTGGGGTGGACGCCATGGAAGTTTGAACAAGTGAGGTAAATGTACATTAATGAGTACTAACAAATTCTTTTTTTCAAGTTAAAACACTGAAGACGTTTAATTGGGTCAAACTGACGATCCAAGAACCAGTACCAGGTCGGTCCATATTTGACACGTTGGGTCATTTTTTACATTTTTTTTATTGGGTTTTCAGAATAACAACAAAAACAAGAGAAACATGTACTGACTAGACTCTAAACAAGTCGACCAGATACTTTGACTAACCAAGCTAAGTGAATGAATAGAATCCGGATCAGAACATGTCTGTGACTGTCTATGAATGGCAGCAACTTCAGGATCTGCTTATCTAAAACAAGGACTCCAAGTCCAGATGGAAGTTTTCATGGATTCCAGTGGAATCAAGTCCCGTAACACTTGTTACCATCCCTTCATCCCTTCACTGTTGGCCTTTTCCACTGATTTACTGTAGAATTATTTTTGCCTTTTTAGTCCAACAGAAGACTTTACGTGTTCTGGAACATGTCAAGTTCCAGAACATGTACCTTTACATGTTCTGGAACACGTAAAGTTCAAGAACACATAACTTTACATGTTCTGGAACATGTAAAGTTCCAGAACATGTACCTTTACATGTTCTGGAACTTTACATGTTCTGGAACATGTAAAGTTCCAGAACATGTAACTTTACATGTTCTGGAACACGTAAAGTTCCAGAACACGTAACTTTACATGTTCTAGAACACGTAAAGTTCCAGAACACATAACTTTACATGTTCTGGAACATGTAAAGTTCCAGAACATGTACCTTTACATGTTCTTTACATGTTCTGGAACATGTAAAGTTCCAGAACATGTAACTTTACATGTTCTAGAACACGTAAAGTTCCAGAACACATAACTTTACGTGTTCTGGAACATGTAAAGTTCCAGAACATGTAACTTTACATGTTCTGGAACACGTAAAGTTCCAGAACACGTAACTTTACATGTTCTGGAACACGTAAAGTTCCAGAACACATAACTTTACATGTTCTGGAACACGTAAAGTTCCAGAACACATAACTTTACGTGTTCTGGAACATGTAAAGTTCCAGAACATGTACCTTTACATGTTCTGGAACATGTAAAGTTCCAGAACATGTAACTTTACATGTTCTGGAACACGTAAAGTTCCAGAACACGTAACTTTACATGTTCTGGAACATGTAAAGTTCCAGAACATGTACCTTTACATGTTCTTTACATGTTCTGGAGCATGTAAAGTTCCAGAACATGTAACTTTACGTGTTCTGGAACATGTAAAGGGAGAATAGTGAGAGGTACGAGTGTTTCTGGTTCTTTCAAAATCCAACCACAATGTATGGGAAATCCAAGGAATCCAAGGAAGCTTTAAAGTTATTATGGGATGGAAGTGTAACCTACAACTTAGCAGCCATTGTGTGAAATCTGGAGACTTTCATTTTGTTTGAATGATCTTCAAAAAGTTTAATGATCAGATTTAGTCATCACACAGAAAAGAAAAAGGCAGAATTTGGAATAAATAATTGAATATTATTGCATATATGTATGTTGTTTTCTGAGAGCGCCTTCAGTTTTTGTTGGTTTTAAAATAAAGTTACTTCTGTGGAAGATTTATTTAAAACATTCTAAATGACCTAAAGCCCATTTCTACGATGGAGTATTAGGGTCACCTAAAAAAAAAAAAAGTAATATTACAAGTTTTTTTCTCGTAGATATACGACTTTAAATCTAGTAAATTTATGAGTTTTAATCTCGTAGATTTACGACTTTTTTTTCTCATAACTTTATTAAAATCGAGGGGAGTCTACATTCCAGCGAATTTATGCCGTGAACTGAAGCAGACCAACCAAACTGTGAAAAGCGTCTTGGATTTCATCAGGTAAACTGAATGTTTAAAATATTTCAAATGTTTGGAAGTTCCTTTATTTGATTTACAGTGTATTAATGTTTTTATTAATGTTTTATTCGTTGATGGTGGCTTGCAGGATCTCTGCAGATCCCGTTGATGAAGCGGTCCATATCCTCCAGCTGTCCTCTTCAGTCATTTCTTCCTCTGACAGACCAGATCTCCTCCAACTCTGTGATGCTTCCGTCTGAAGAGGACGAGTTTTTGGAATTTTCAATGTTCTTGTGCTAACATGACAGACTATTGTCATTTCTCAATGTTGTTTTGTGTTGAGACGGGACGTTTCATTTGGGGAAGGAGGCATCCGGAGCTCTGTTTACATTCTCTTTTGGTTTCTGATCATGACAGAGACATGATGTAAGGTGGAGAAAGGAAATGAAAGATGTAATAAAGTGACGGTCCTGATGAACGTGTATCTCTGAGCTCTTTATTTTACATATGAAACTCTGCACTGTTGTGTATTGAAGTTAGCTGTTTAAGAACTGCATTACCCAGAAGGCCAAGCGACTGGTCACATGTTCGGTGCACGGCAAGTAGTAAGCTAGCAGATGAGCGCTAGTCATGCACAGTGCAGCAGTATGAAGAGACTGTTAATAAAAAGTCTGTTTAACACAATAATAGCGCCTCTTTTGCTTACTTGAAGATACGCAAGACAACACACGCACTACCGAACCCGGAAATAATCTGATTTTGAATCACCAAAAGGTTCAGAATTTCTTTGTTTTTAACACCGATCTGGACATAATCTGCACCAGATTCTCCACGTCTTTCATCTTCAAGCACGGCTCTGATAAACAGACAACTTTGGTTCTTTTCTCATTAAATTACGACTTCAAATCCCGTAGATTTACACGATTTTTTCTCATGAATTTACGACTTTAAAAGTTGTAAATGTAACCTATGACTTTTAAAGTCATAAATATACGACTTTATTCTCATAATTTAGCAGTTACGACTTTTTTCTCATAAATTTACGATTTTAAAGTACGTTATATCTACGAGAAAAAAACTTGTAATATTACTTTTTTTTTTTTTTTTAGGTGACCCTAATACTCCGTCGTACATTTCTTATTTGAATTTGTCAATCAACTTAGTAGATCTTAATTTAGACATTTATTTTCAGTGTAAAGTTGTATAAGGTAACGTAAATCCCTGTCATGTATTCATTAACTTCTCATTGATTACTTGATTCTTTTCACTGATACGTTCTGTGCCGTTCATATTTACTAACGATTGTAACTTGTTTACTTTTTCTTGTCAATTTAATTTTTTATAACGTTTTGTTGACCTTTGACCTCAGGAAGAGGCTGCCATCTTGGATGTTCTTCCCATAAAGACCCTAAGTACCTTCTACAAATATAAACTACTTAACGTTCGTAGCTCTTGAATGGCGTTCGCGTGCAGAGCTTTTAAAACTGGCGTTCACTTGTTGTCCCAGTTTTGTTTACCAGATTATTGTTATAGTTTCAGGTGAAAAAAAATATAAAAAAAACATGACTAAATTATGAATGTGGGGGTGGTTTAACACCTCCCCCCCCATTTTTCTTTTGAATATTCGTCTCAAATAATTTATATTAACTTGTATTTGTGACCTAAATGAGAATGAGAGTCACATTTGTGATGATCTGCGTTCCACCAAACCTCCACATCTCCACGATTGCTGAGTTATTATTCTCTGAATCTTCATGTTTCTGTGTATTGGCTGCTTTCATTAGGCTCATCTTCCAGTGATTATTCATCAGGACTGATTTAAGGCTGATAGTGCTGCAGCTCACCATCTGTGCTGCATCAATTACATCCACATTGATGCGTGGCGCTGACAGCGACGCGCAGAACATCACAAATTACTGAAAGGAAGCAAACAGTCCCAGAATAAATAAAGACAGTTTCATGGAGAAGCTCTTCACGTCAGGAGTTAGTCCATGAAATGAACAACTGCAGCTCTGGTTTGAATACTTTTATTGTTTCTGCTTCCAGTCAAAGTGAAACACAAACATTCTATTATAGAATACCAGAACCAGAACCAGAACTTGAGTTAACCTGAGATGAACCAACAGCTGTGCTGATGATGTCTCACCTGAAGGAAAGACTGTGGTTGGATTCCAGACGTTTCTGAATCTGAGTGGTTTCATTAAACTACAGATAAAGAAGATTCAGCAAAATCATGACGTAGAACAGCTGAATATAGACTGAACACACTCATTATATCTGGGCTCCGAGTCTCCTTTATGTTCTCAAATTTTAGGTAATTGTGTTGATGTGTTAAAACTAAAAATCAATCATTCAGGCAGCAGGACTGTAATCATTTATCAACAAATTTGCAATAATCCGTTTACAGCTGAAACTCTCGTCTCTTTTAGAAACATCTGGCAGTTGTTATGACATCATTTATAGAGTCCAGACGTTTCATAGTAGAAAGATCAGATCCAGACAGGAAGAGGTCATAGATTTATACGATCCAAACACATTCTCATTTTCAGGAAGTCATTTGTTCACTAAAACCTGATGAGTTCAATCTCACGGCTGACGTTTATACTGACGCTCTGTTTCATTTGTCTGGGCAGAGGGCGTTTGTTTCAGCTGGACGGGGCAGCCGTGTGATTAGGCGGCCATGTTGGATGAACAAGAGGCCTCATTAGACCTTTACTGCCCCCACTACACCCCCCCTTATGACCCGTCTCTGTCTGCTGCCAACAGTCGAGCTGCTCACGGGACCGTCTGCGTTCAGCGTCTGCGTTCAGCGTCTGCGTTCAGCGTCTGCACATCGACTTCACCCTGCAGGTTTTACTCTATTACCCCCTCACCCCCACCCCCACCCCCCCTCTTCTTGATGGTCTTGCTGAGCTGCACAGATAAACCTGTCTGCTTCCCTCCTTTGAGAGTTTTGACTTAAACTATCAGACAATGTGGCCTGAAATGCATCATGGGACGTGCTCTTTTACAAGAGCGGGAAAGGTCAGCCACCATATTGAACTCCGTTTTTCCATGTGTGAGTGTGTATTAAAACAGCTTAAACTGCAGTCATGGGGTTGAAAGTAACTATTCTTACTTCTAGACTTATTTTTGTTAAATTGATTATTTGAAAAAATGAAAAAAATCACAAATCAAAAGTTCTAGAAGAGTCTTATAAAGTACCGGGTCTGGTCATGTGACCGTGGGTTTGTTTTAGGCCAATTAAAAGCTAGTTTTTCTGCATTTGCAGTTGTTCGTGTGTGAGAACCATCCTGATGTTGTCTGATGTCTCTTCAGTATTTACCACTAAAGCTAAAGTGTTCATTTAAATTCTTGAAGTTTTCTAAATTCAATAGAATCTTTTTATTTTCTTGTCCTCAGAACATCAAAGCCCGCCCTGGTGATCTGGTGAAGTGATCTGGTTGATCTTTTCTTTCTAAAGGCTGAAGATCAAACACAGAAACCTCAGATCCTTCAACCTGATGACAGTGATGATACTGATGCTACGTTTAGTAGAAAAACTGAAAAGTTGTTAAAACCTAAAACTATCAGTAGATTCTCCTTCATTACATGAATGTACTGAGTAAAGATTCAACTGGACTTTAACTATGTTTGTATGTGAGGGTTGTCTTCTTCTTCTTCTTCTGTCGTTTTATGGCGGTTTGCAAACTTGTTTGGACTCTTTGTGACATTTCCTCAGTTCTGGACGTCGTCTCTTCAGTGTCGTGCTGTTGTTGCTCTCTCGGTTCTGAGTTCATGAAACTGTTATGGTTAGGTGTCAGTCTTCATGTTTCTCCTGGTGAAGCCGGTCTCAGTCGTGCTGTTGTTGCCAGTACCATTTCTCCTGTGAAGCCGGTATCCCATCTCAATGAGGATCACGCTAGATTAGTTTTCTTGTAACCTGGAAAAAGTTTGGCTCGGTTCTGTAAGGTTCTGATCGCACTAACTTTGTGCTGAGGGTTGATCTGTGTGTGAGTTTCATGTTCACTTTCACATGGAGACACTTCTCCATTGGAGAGTCCATGAAGGCCAGACTGTTCTCAGAATGTTCAAAGCTTTTTTCCACAGAATTCATGTTTTGTAGATCTTGATCCAGTCCATGGATCAGAACTAGAAATGGATCTGGAACTCTTCTCTCCACTTCCTCTATAGTTTGAGACTGATGGACCTGCATGTCTCAGATCAGGTTAATTGGTTTCTGAAGTTTGGACGGGACATGCGGTGTCGAGTCACTTCCAGAACCCCCCAGATGTGGTCTGTTGTCCTTTCTCTGTCTGTACAGGTGAATCCAGAGGTTACGACCATCTCTACCTGAACACGACTGACGTTCTAAAGTTTTATGAGTTTCTGACGTGATCTCCTGCTTTGGCCACCAGGGGGATCATAGTCTGCTGTTCATCCATGGATGTAAGAGCTCATCCCTCTTTGTGGAGTTTAGAAAGGCTATTGATGCAGAGAACGGATCCCCCCCCAGACTATAGTCTGTACTGCAGATGCTTGTCAATGAGTCTCTCTGTCACCAGACTGAGTAAATAGTCCTTCAGCTGAAGGACAAACTCAAGTCGGAAACTTTACAGAGACTGAGGTGTAAAAGAAATACGAAGATTTCCAGTAGTGAAGATGACAATAAGAAAAGAATTTCAATGGATGTGACCTTGTAAGTCATCCATGTGATCCAGTTTAGATTTACCGGTTTTTCAACCTTGTTTTTATGACTTTATTACACATCATGATGCAACAGGATGCTATAAGTCATTTCTTAGCTTCAGGATTCATTTAATAACAGATGATGACAAAAAGTTGATCTTTTTTTACAATTATAATAAAAACTAGAGAATTTTTTGCTAGCTTTAATAAAACACAGTCCTAATCTAAACGTTATTAGACAGATGGTAATATAGAAGTAAGTGAGCTGGAGCACCGCCTTGATGAATGTATTTGTAATTGGTGTGAACGGTGGAGAAGCAGCATCACAGAGAAGAGCCGAACACTCCATCACGTTCAGCTGAACCCAGATCTGTTGTGACACACCCCTGCCGGCTCAGCCTCCAGCCGCATGACGGATTACCCCGCTTCAACAAAACAAACAGCGGGCCACTTGTATGAGTTTGTTATGCGGTTGGAAGCCTCGCTTTGCTTGCAGTTGGTAATAAGGAGCATGTCTTTACTGCCGCGGTGATGACATGTGGGCGTGACAGCGACCGCCACCACCAGATCATCCGATCGGCCCAATCTGCACTTTCTAAGCCTCCAGATAACATCAGAACTGAAGTGGAAAACAACATTTGCAAAGATTTAATCCTGTATTATAAATCAACGGTTTATCCTGCCGAGAATTAGTGAAGCCCAAATGAGCTGAAGGCTCTGTGGTTTGTAGGTGTTTTATGATGATAACAGGATAAATAATCTCCAACATATCAAATATGATCTTCACATGCTCCTTCAGGAAGACCAGAATGTGATTTGGAGACGGGAGTTCTGTGCAAAACCAACTCCAAACCTCTGATGTGGATGTGTAAGGGGCTCATGCTGCAGTTATAAAAGCTCTTGACTGTAAAAGATATTGTGTAGCACTGTTTATTGACCTCTCCAAAGCATTCGACACTGTGGATCATAGTCTCCTGATAAAAATAATGAGTAATATTGGTATCTCTGATCAAGCTGTTGCTTGGTTTACTGACTATCTGTCAAACAGGTCACAATCTGTTCAAATATCTGACTCAGAAAGGTGTACCGCAGGGTTCAATCCTTGGTCCCATTCTGTTCTCTATTTACATAAACAGCTTATGTCAAAATTTACCAAATACATCATATCACCTTTATGCTGACGACACTGTCATTTATTGCTGCTCACAAACAGTAGCACACGCTTTTGAGTTCCTTCAAACTGCTTTTGACACTTTTCAGGCTCACCTTAGATCATTAAAAATGGTTTTAAACGCAGAAAAAACTAAGGTGATGGTCTTTTCACACAAACGCGAGCCGCAGGAGATCACTCAAGTACTTAAAACTGAAATGAACAAATCAATAGGAATAGTAAACAGCTACAAGTACCTTGGTTTCATACTCGATTCTGAGCTTTCCTTTAAAAGACATGTTGCCTCCTCAGTGCAAAAACTAAAAATGAAGCTTGGATTTTATTATAGAAATAAATCCTGTTTCTCCCTCACAGCACGAAAGTTTCTGGTAGCAGCCACATTTCTGCCTCTGATCGATTATGGAGATGTTCTCTACATGAATGCTTCATCTGCATGTCTTCAACCTCTCAATACTGTATATCACTGTGCATTGAGATTTGTAAGCGGCTGTAGTCGTCTCACCCATCACTGTGAACCGTATGCCAGAGCAGAGTGGACCTCTCTGAGCATGCGAAGATATATGCATTGGATGACCCTAGTCTATAAGGCGCTACTTGGTTTGGTCCCCACATATCTCAGTCCCCTTCTCCAAAAAATCACCAGTCAATATGCCTTACGCTCAAGCGAAGTTCTTCTCCTGCATGTTCTCCGTATCCGAACTGAACTTAGGAAACATGCTTTCAGTTTTTCTGCTCCCTCTGCCTGGAACTCTATCCAAACTGAACTGAAATGGTCTAATCTTGTCTCATTGGGTTTATTTAAATCATTTCTTTTTTTTTTTTTTTATATTTTTATCTTTATTTTGCAGGTATGCACTCGCTACAATACATACATAGTACAAACATACAATACATAGTCACAACAAAACAGCAAAAAGCAAATGGTGCACCCTTAAAACAAAACAGAACACACAAACAAAAAAGTAAAGTTTCACAGTCTTTCTGTTCACTTCAGTATTTTAATATTTAAATCATTTCTGTGTAACAAAGAAAAAGAATCCCTACAAACCTGCTCCTGTTTCAAACGTTCATTGTAAAAAAGATAAAACAAAAAAAAAACACTTAACTAGCAACATTCACAAATAAATAATCTTTGCACTCTCCAAACTACTGTACTTTATTACCTGCTATGTTATCTAAAAATAAAAAAAACAACAAAATTTACCGTCACTCTATTACCTACATTTTAAATTGTATATTGTAAATACCCTAAATACATGTCTTTGCTTATTTGTTATACACTGTAACCATATTTATGAGACGTGTGCTGCCAACCTCTTGGCCAGGTCACCCTTGAAAAAGAGATCCTGATCTCAATGGGTTTTTATCTGGTTAAATAAAGGTTACTACTACTACTACTACTACATTTACAAAAAACACTGGATCAGAACGTAAAGTCCTCCATTGATATTTTTGCTCTATTTTCCCGTCTGTGAAACATTCTTGAGTTGGGTGGAGTAAACTCTGGTTACGGTTCTCGTTCTACTTCAGAACTCAAGTTCTTTGGGCAGAACCTGCTGGATGATGTCAGAATCATTGACACATTCTCCACTCGTCATATTTGGACGTACGGTTCGGGCCCCCTCTGCATCACGTTGGCTGTTTCCATTGAATCAAGGGTCCCCAACCTCCGGCCCACGAACCGGTACCAGTTTGAGGGCCGCTTGGTACCAGGCCACAGACGGGGAAAAGTGGATATGCAACCCTTGAGATGCAGACCAGATACTGGACCCTAAACTGGTACCGTAACCCCAAGCCTGTACCAGTTCTACATCCGGTTCCGCGTCCCTAAGGTTGGGGAGCCATGAATGAATGGCAACAGCCAGCACGTAAAAAAAACTATGAGTCGGGGACACCCAAACTGCCAAAACGTTCTGTAGAGGGGCCCGACCCAAACGTCCATACACGGCGAGTTGGAAGTGAGAGTCTGCTGGAATTATCCCTCCAATGTTTCTGAAGACAAACCTGACCCAAACACTGCTGCTGTTGGTAGAGAACGGGAGCAATGAAGGTAGCATGCACTCAGACAGAAAAGCTTCTAAATGTCTTCAAATCATTGTGAGGTTGGTTATTCCGTCATGTCACAGAACATGGTGGGGTATGACAGTGTAGCTAGAACACGGTTTAACTATTCAATAGAAAAAGTAAACAGTCACAGATTTGGTTTTAAACTGCTCTGGATTCACTTACAGACGTGAGACGTTTTGATGAAACCAAATCTGACAGACGTTTGTTCACTCTGCATTCACCATCAAACTAACAGGATTCCAGGAGAAAAAACAAAAGAAAAACCTTCTGAATCCCGTTTTCTCTGGTTCGTGTCCAGCCCGTCAAGAGCTGCTGAAGTCCAATGAAATGCCAGCTAAACATTCACTTTTAAACGTCTTTTTAAGTCTTAGACAGTGAAAAACTAAGTTATCCGTCTGTGGATCACTGCTTGAAGCTTCCTACAAACCTTCTAATATAGATATAAATTTTTACATTTCCAGTTCAGTGATTGGTCTACAAGAAGATGCTCAGACTGTAGAAAGTTCCTGTTAAACTCTTATTTGTCAGATAATGGACTGTCAGGGATGGTGGAGGAGGACCCAAATGCAGGAGACCAGACTTGGTGGCAGAAACATAAACGTTTACTAAATAAACTAAAACAGGACAAAACCAGGAGCACAACCAGTGCAGTGACAGAACAAAGAAGAGCAGATGACCTGACAATGAGAACTGAAAACCAGACACTTAAATACACTGAGGTTGATTGACTCAATGAAAACAGCTGTGGATTGTTAACCTGAATGTGGTGAAACTGACAGGGGAAACAGAACATGACAAAACCAAAGCACTAAATCATGACAATGGACTTCCACTTGTACCCTCATGACTGTCCGGTCGTAGCTTTGCTGATTATTGGCTTTTATCTGCTTCAGTGTGATGACATCTCAGGTTTTATAAAGCTTAAAGCCCCGACACGTGTCCTCACTTCCTGTTCAGAACTTCCCTTCCTGTGACGGTTATGAACCAGTCGATCTGTGATGGGATTTAAATGCACCGTTCATGTTTATGAAGCAAACATGTTCCAGGGTCACGTTTCTCTGCCCTGCAGACTGGATAGTCCTCGTTCTGATCTGGTCGGTGGATTCTCAGCTTGTTAGTAGCGGTGTGTCCTGACGTGCTTCAGACTGACACTGATGCTAGCAGGTAGACGCGCTTATTTGCACTCTGCCTCCTACATTATCAGGCCGGGCACACCGCAGTGGACTCCCGTGTCATTATGCTGTTGATTCTGCGGACCCTCTTAGTGGCATGTCCCCCTCCTTTAAGCACACTCCATGATTAATGAGTCATTAAGTCTGGCGAGGGACATCTCAGCTCGTGGCAGCGGCGGCAGAGGCGTTCTCCATCACGGCCTGATTGCTATTACCCTTTCTGCACTGACTGCACACTACAACAGTCCGGTTGAGGAACCTTTCCGCAGTAGATGTCCCGGCCAATTATTTATTCGGAGGTTGTTAGGAATACATGCCTGTCCCCGTAGCAAGGACTTAAATTAACATCAAGCATGGATTGTCTGAGGAGGAAGGTCCATCCATCTCACTTCCTTCTCTCTGGTAATGGCAGCCAGTGTCTGCTGGTAATAGCCTCTGCAGAGCGCAGTCGTATTAATGAATGCTGCCATTTGCAGCACAAGCAGCTTCTGAGGCTCCATCACAGCAAATTGCTTTATCTGGAGTAAATGTGACCCCATCAATGGTTTTGCTTTTGTAGCTCATTTTTTACATGTGGTTCATGTTGGTCATTGTGCGATTCATGCACTTTGGTGACAGAACTGACTTCATGATCTCATTGATTCATACTCACTGATTCAGGGATCTGAGACCAGGGAACATGACTTCATGTATGTGGAGTCTTGATGAATATATTGTTAGGACCATTAGCATGATTGTTAATTCTGAGTGACACCCCCCCATTGACAGAACTAGAGTCCACAGCGTGTTCAGCTTCATGGGAGTTCTGTTAGCACGGCCTCAGAGACCTCAGAGACCTCAGACGTCAGGAGATCTCGTCCCACAGGAGAAAAAACTCATAGACGGTTGAAAAAGGAGGAATCCAGTCAGAGAGCAAAGCACTCTGGGAAAATAAGGAACTGTGAAGTGTTTAAACACGACTGAGCTCATTAGGAACAATAAGGAGAAGGTATCTGGAGATCCATGGAGTTAACTGATAAGAAAGGAATTTGCCTGAACTTTAACCAGTTCTACATCTTTATAGAAGACTCAGAGACACAAAATAAACTCATAAATAACCGTTTCTCCTCAGTTTCTATGATGATCAATAGAGATTCATTAAAACTACGTTGATGTTCTGCACCGTTAAGGTCCAGATCCAATGAAAACAAGAAGTTTCTGGTTCAAATCCTGACTATAGGACCTGAACCAGAACCACCAATCGGACCTTTCTGAGTGGAGTTTGCATGTTCTCCCCGTCATGTGTGGCTTTAGAGACTCCGCCTTAATACGTTAATCAGGGGTGGGCAAACTACGGCCCGGGGGCCACATGCGGCCCCTTAAGCTACTTAATGTGGCCCTCCAAATTAAAATACATTGAATCAAAAATCCTAATTATTGTTTTATTTTCATTGTATTTCTGGTTTCTTCTCATGAATGGTGTTGTTTCTCTGACGTTCGTGTGTGTTCCTTTCTGAGTCAGATGGTGATTTTTCAGATTATTCCTACACCACATAAATGCAGCATTTCTTTGAGTTCACATTTTCCTCTGAAGAACATCAACCCATTGGATCACCCAAAAGAGAACAAAAATCAAAATTTAGAAATTAAAACTCCCAAATTTTCTGTTTTTAAATTAATTTATGTGAATTTTAACACAAATTAAAGCATGTTTTTCTCTAAATTCCATATTATTTTTTTAGTTTATGAGGTTGATTACCAAATCTCTCCTTCCATCTGCTCCTTGTCCGGCCCTTATGCCAAATTTTAGAACCCTTTGTGGCCCACGAGTCAAAACATTTGCCCACCCCTGATCTAAATCGTCCCTCGATGTGAATGTGAGAGTGTAGGATTGTAAACCTACGACAGACTGGTGACCTGTCCAGGTGCAGTGTGAGCCCAGGTTAGGCTCCAGCAGCCCCATGACCCCGTCAGGGATAACACGGGTTTACAACGTGTTGGAGTTTTTCTTTATTCAAACGAATCAGGAGCAGACAGAGAAAGATTGTATTTGTGATGTAGAAAATACGCTGGGCGGGGCAACAAGCTCCTTTCTCTGAGCTCTCAGCAACAGGGAAAGGGGGCGGGGTTGCTCGTCCAACGGTCACAACTCGAACCGCTCTGCAGAAACGATGTCCAACAATGACTCAGGTTTTTAGATTTTAGCTAAAAGCTGCATCATCGTAACTGAAGGATTTGAAACTAGATCCAGAGATAATCCGAGTGGATCTTTAACTGTGTTAGATCTGGTGTTGTGTAATATGTCAGCAGGCTGGGACTCACAAATCAAAGTTACAACTTTCTCAATAGTTTGTGTTTCATTCAAACAACCAGAACATCCATGAAACGGTTGGAGGAGAGTCTGCAGTCGTGTTTTCATCTTCTGTCTGATCATCGAAGCGTTCAAACGAGTCCGAACAACCTCCACAAAAGCAAAATGAATCCTGATGAAGACTGAGAGCAGAACTGTTGATCTCATCTGCTTCTGATTGGAAGAATACATTTAATAAGGGTTTGTTCGAATGGTTTGTGTGTGAAATGATTCAGAGAGAGAAAGGAGCTCAGTCTAGCAGAGAGCCTGATGGAGACGCCGTGAATAGAGAAGCTTCTCTGAAGACCACAGCGCTCTGGAGTTTCTGCTTGATTCATTTTATTGTAGAGATTTCAATATCCTGTTCATTCAGCCTTTTTCCTCCCGCCCACCTGTGTCTACCTGGAACCGCAGAAACTCCCGTTTGACATCAGAGCTGCAATAATCTGACATCAGCAGCATCAGGTGAACTTTTCTCTGTTATCCCTCCCTGTACCAGCATTATCCATTAAGAAGATTTGCTGAGGTGCGCTTTCTCCCTCACAAGTTAAGAGCTCACGCTGTTTCTGCACATCAGGTTTCTCTTTCTACAGATCCTATTACGAGCTGGAGGCTTCACAGAATAAAAAAAAGAAAAAAAAATCTGTGGTGGATTACCTGAATGGAAGTGAGAAAGGCTGGCAGTGTTTGTGTTGGATGCAGCACAGAATGAGCGTGAGGACAGCCAGCAGGAACAGAGCAGCCTGACTGCACAGCATCCGTGTTGTAATCAGCACGCCGTCTCAGAGCCGTGTGTTCAGGAGAGTCAGCACTAATTAGCTGTTAGCATCTTCTGTTGTTGGAACCTTCTAACTACTACATAATCACATCACACCATTAAGAAGCTGAATGTCTGTTTGTTTGGAAATGAATGTTTGCAAAACAGAAACTGAGATCATTTTCTGCTGATGATCTCAGGCTCTTCTGGTCTTCATCCTCTGAGCCTCTGTTGGTACATAAGAGAGCGTGTCGTATGTACAGGAGTGTCAGAGGTTCCTGTTTGGTTTTTAGCAGTGAGTAATACTTTATAAAGGTCACAGTCGAGTTTATTGTCAACATGTAGTGAATGTGATTCTCTGCCCACTGGAGCGTCTAGAATACACTTTGGTTTAAATAACAGAGAAGACACAAACTAGACTTGGATAAAAAAATCACTGTTGTGAGATGTGGACTGATACAGAATGAAATCTGGACCAGAAGGATTTTCAACCCAAATGAAACAAAAAAATGTTGGTGTTAGGCTGAAAACAGAATGAAACTTTCTGCATCTGTAACATATTCTGCTTCCTAACTTCTCACATGTTCCTCTGCGGGTGTCCCCCAACTCTTTATGCTGGCTGTTCCATTTGAATCAGTGGTCCCCAACCGCCGGGCCACGAACCAGAACCAGTCCAGTACTGGGACGGAGAGTGCACCGGCACCCTACTCTGCCCTCCAATTTTTTTTGGGGGGCGGGGTCCAAACTCTTTTCCTTCTAACCCAGTACCGGGTCCAGTATCGCATCTGGTACTGCGTCCAGTACCGGGTGAGGGTTAGGATTAGGGTACTGGTACAGAGTTTGAGTACCGGTACCGGACCTTTCCCGAGGACCAGTCCACGTCCGATATTGCATCTGACAAGTCAGGGGCACCCAAAATATCCAAAAGTGATGCGTCAAAAAACCAAATGTCAGTATGTGATGACTCGGGGATGAGAATGTGTTAAAGATAAACTGAATTATTTTCAGCTTCAAAATGTCTTTTATGAAGTATTAAAGAACAAATTTCAGTTTAAAATCTTTTTTTTTTACTTTTAGTCTTGTTTTTTTTTTTGTTTTGTTTTTTTCTCTTTTTTAACTTGTCCTGTCCAACAGCTGAGCAAGCAGATACGGGCTGAGAGCCTCTTGCGTTGGACAGATTTTATTGTCCCAACAGGAGTTTACTAAGTATAAACCCCTGTTGTATTTCATGCTAAACTTTATTTTAATTATGTTAAAATAAAGGGATAAAAGAGTGGGGTTAAGAGAACAAAGAAGTTAACAGAGTAGTAACATCCTATAACAACCAGGTCTAAATAACAATCTGGAATGGGCGGGGCCTGTCTACACACACACTCAGTTACACACATACCTTTTGGCTAAAATAATCTTTAGATTTTAAGATTTTTTGGATGGATTTTTTTATTATTTTAAGATTATTTTACTTTTAGTCTTGAATCTGAACGTCTCAAATGTGTACCTCTTGTCCCGTCTGTGGCATGTGACCAACAGGTCCATCGTGGTGCATTCACTGACTCTGAGTTTACCGTCAGAAAACGTCTGTTCTGTCTCTACGATCGTGGTCTAGTGTTGACCCAAGACGAGCGTAAACAGACTTTTATTGCATATAAGCAGCATTCTAGCGTGTTCAAAGCGCCGGTTTGTTGTGTCATATAAAAAAACGCCGTCATGCTTGAATAAAATGATCGATGTCAGATTCCCGTTTCTCCTGTGGCTCACTTGTTAGCATAGTTCAGTGCTAGGCAGCTCTAGGCCTCGAGGGCCGCAGTGTCTGCATGATTTGTTCATGACTGATTACCTGGTTCAGGTGTGTCCAGCAAATGCCAGAGCAGGAAAACATGCAGGAATGCGGCCCTCGAGGCCTGGAGCTGCATGTCCTTGACATAGTTGGACTTTATTTTTTTCTATTGTTTTTAATTAATGTTTCAAATCTTAATGGCCTGATTTGGCTGATAAAATGACTCCTGCAGACATGGTGTAAACGGTCTCTGAAGGTCCTGAACAGGTTAAAGAGCTTTGACATGTGAGACGTCACGGTAACACACGCTTTAACCAATCGTAACGCTTCAAGTGTTTATGGGATCGACTTAAATTAGCAGGAAAAAGTGACTTTGCATTTCAGCTTTGCTCTTTTATGAGAAACTTTACAAAAGCAACGACTTCAAGTTTTTGAATTTCCAGTTGTTGAAAGAATGTCCAAAATCTAAATCTAAAATCCCAGCTTTACAACGTGAGCGGTGCTGGTCACTGGGAGGTGGGTGGAGCC
>CM012456.1:347500-545000 GCA_003999625.1 Oryzias javanicus | reverse complement strand
GAGATGTAAACGTTTAACGTCGTCTGAAGATTCATCACGGCACAGGTCACACGCGTGTGCAGATCAGAGAGCGTTTGTGTGAAGCGATACACGGGAGAGGTTGAAGTCATCCGAGCGTATAATCAGTAATCAAAATCTATGCTGGCTGTAATAGCCTCTGCCTGCTGCTAGATTGAATCTGAATGTGGCGTAATGACGGCGTTTGGAAAGCCTTTCACGGCGCTTAATCACCTCGAATAATTAAGACGACACAGACGTTCTTCTGATAGGAGGAGGAACGTTAAAACATTCCAGAGAGGTACCGGTCGCTGGACCTCGTCTTCTAACGGGTCGGTCTCTGCTCCGTTCTATAGAAATGTCTCAACTTCTGCTGCAGATCTAACTCAAGGTTTACATTCTTCTGTCTCTCTTTTTGTTTTAACTCATCCGACAGCTGAGCAAACAGATGCAGGCTGAGATTCTCCAGCGTTGGACAGATTTTACTGTCCCAACAGGGTTTACTGAATATAAACTCCTGCTGTAATTCATGCTAAACTTTATTCATATTGATGATGTTTTCTTGGATCAGACAGAAACAAAGAAGAGGGAGGTTACATCAATATCTGGAATGGGCGGGGCCTGTCTACACTCTCTGTAGTTACACACACACCTGTTGGCTAAAATACTCTTTACCTTTAAATAGTCAAAAGATACACGATACCACAGCAGAGATCTGGTCCAGACGAGGGTCCACTTGTGTTTATTCAGACTGAAAACTGGATTATTTGAGAAAGGATCTCTGGTTAACCCTTGAACTCCTGAGCTCCAGTGTTTGATGTTCTTTATTTACCGTTTACAGGATCATTCCAGCAGATGATGAAGGAGAGAAGCTGAAGACCGTAAACTGAGATGACGGACATCCTGACTTCAATCCGCCTCTCTTCTGAATGAATAAAGTTCACGTCGTCGTCTGGAGAGGCGTGTCCGTTTGGTGACTCCTCCCCTCTCTCACCTGCTCTCAGGTTATCACAGCTGCATCTTGTTCATTACTTCCTCGCTTTCATATCTCGCCATCGCCTCACTTATCTCTGCTCTCGGTGTCATCTCTCTGTCTGCCTGACCTTCTCTTGTTGTGTTTGTAGTAGTTTATGGTTCTGTGTTGTTTGTTTCATTGTTTTGGTTCATTAGATCAGAAACAAACAAACAGGAAGTCTGCTGGAGAAGCTGCAGTCTCTGTTTCAAGGTTAAATCCAGAATAAAAGATGGTTTCTGCAGGATAATGGGGCTTTTTCCAATAAATGCTTGAATGAAAAACTCATTCAGCCCCCCCCATGCTATCAGCTGCTTGATGTGATGACTGACCCTGGGGTTGTCACCCCGGCCTCGCAGCCCATCGATCCCGCCCGCCGTCGCCGTGGTCAGGAGTGGGAGACTCGCTGTACTAATGCTTTGTGTTTATTGCCACTGGACCCCTCAGAGGAGGGCTTTAATGAGCGATGGGGACAATAAACCCCCCCACACAACAGCATCGACTGCTGGTGATCACACGGGGTGAGTCACCAGAGAGAAGAAAGCCTTTGTTGTCGGTGGGTAATGAAGATGTGGCGAGGATCAAGGCGGGGGGCAGAGGGGCTAACTGTAAGTCACTGGAGTCCAGGAAACCAGCGGCCCGTTCAGCTCACTGCTGCTAAAAGAAATCTGATTTCTTTTGTACTTTAACATTTTAATGCTGAACAGTTTCTCACACAGAATCTAATAATTTACATTATTGTTGTTTAAATGTTTATTAGTCCAAGAATGAAACATTAACTTTAAAATACATGTTTTATTGTGGAGATATTATTTAAGTTATGTCCATGAAATAAATCCATAACTCTTTGGTGGTTAGATCAGGAATTTAAAGGTAAACACATGATTGTGATTGGCTGAGAAGAAAGATGGGCTCTTAACAATAGAACAGTTTATGAAAAGTTACACCTTCACTTTAGTCCAGAACCTGAAATAATTAACCCAACAAAAAGTATTTGTCATATAAAATAGATGAAAATATTCTCATGATCAATTAGAATAGTTTTCTTAGATTTCAGCCACAGTTTATGTAATAAATGGAAAATAAAAACAGGAAATAAACTCATAAAATAATGAAAAATTAGGAATTAGAGGACAAAAAAACCCTAAGAAAATACTAATTATTCTACAATCCTGATCTTTGGTTGATTTTTTTCTAGAGTTGCTGTAGAATTTCACCTGAAAGCTATCGTACTTGTTACTGTTTGCTGAAAGAAATAATGTGCTAGCTACATAGCATATTAGCTTTTGACTAAGAAAGAGATTAAATCAACTAACTGTCAAGTGAAACAAACCTGACCCATGTGTCACTCTCTACCTGAGATACCACAGACATTAATGATGTGCTGTAACTTGTCCCAGCCCAGCCAGAAGAGCAGCCCCTCCACCACGCCAGGGGGGCCAACGCGAGGCCCCACCCCCAGAGAGCCCCCCAACCCCAGAAGAGCAGCCCGCCCACCACCCAGCATCCCTCCGCCCCACCCCAGGAACGGGCCTGGGCCCCCCCAGAGTGACCCGCCTCCATGCTCCAGACAACCGCCCGCCCCCGCCGAGGGAAGAGGATGTCAAACATCTCCGATGAAAATCCTCTTCACCTTCAGGGAGTTTGTGCGTTCTGGATGCAGACAGCTGCTAATTCTACAGGAAACAGGTGGATCATTTAAACAGTTTCAGAGGGAAGCCGAGCTGATTGGGTTATTTGACAACCAGCAAAGCAGTGAAGTTGATTTATATACAGTCATTTGCTAAATACCTTCATTAGAGACACACTGGAGCAGGATATATAAGGGGACAAAGGCAGATACGGGTGTTTGACATTGTAATTGGCCAATTAACCATGTCTGAATAATTAATGAGCTGTTTCTCTTTTCTCAACTTTGGATTATTTCTTCAAATGAAAAACACAAAGTAAAGACTCCATCAGGAGCAGGAGCCGGCCATTAGAGTCATTTTCATGTCAGGATTAATTCCTCCATCAGACGGATGGCTCCTCCAGCAGCACTTCTGACGGGGAACAAGGAGAAGGAAACGGAACAAGGAGCTGAAATGAACAAGGAGCTGAAATGAACAAGGAGCTGAAGTGAACAAGGAGCTGAAATGAACAAGGAGCTGAAATGAACAAGGAGCTGAAATGAACAAGGAGCTGAAGAGAACAAGAAGCTGAAATGAACGAGGAGCTGAAATGAACGAGGAGCTGAAATGAACAAGGAGCTGAAAAGAAAAAGGAGCTGAAAAGAACAAGGAGCTGAAATGAACGAGGAGCTGAAAAGAACAAGGAGCTGAAAAGAACAAGGAGCTGAAATGAACAAGGAGCTGAAGAGAACAAGAAGCTGAAATGAACGAGGAGCTGAAATGAACGAGGAGCTGAAATGAACAAGGAGCTGAAATGAACAAGGAGCTGAAGTGAACAAGGAGCTGAAATGAACAAGGAGCTGAAGAGAACAAGAAGCTGAAATGAACAAGGAGCTGAAGTGAACAAGGAGCTGAAATGAACAAGGAGCTGAAGAGAACAAGAAGCTGAAATGAACAAGGAGCTGAAATGAACAAGGAGCTGAAGAGAACAAGAAGCTGAAATGAACGAGGAGCTGAAATGAACGAGGAGCTGAAATGAACAATTGAACGAGGAGTGAAATGGAAACAAGGAGCTGAAATGAACAAGGAGCTGTAATGAACAAGGAGCTGAAAAGAACAAAAAGCTGAAAAGAACAAGGAGCTGAATGAACAAGGAGCTGAAATGAACAAGGAGCTGAAAAGAACAAGGAGCTGAAATGAACAAGGAGCTGAAATGAACAAGGAGCTGAAAAGAACAAGAGCTGAATGAAAAAGGAGCTGAAATGAAACAAGGAGCTGAAAAGAACAAGGAGCTGAAAGAACAAGGAGCTGAAATGAACAAGGAGCTGAAATAGAACGAGGAGCTGAGGAAGCGAGGAGCTGAATGAACGAGGAACTGAAGTGAACAAGGAGCTGAAAAGAACAAGGAGCTGAAAAGAACGAGGAGCTGAAATGAACGAGGAGCTGAAATGAACAAGGAGCTGAAAAGAACAAGGAGCTGAAATGAACGAGGAGCTGAAATGAACAAGGAGCTGAAAAGAACAAGGAGCTGAAAAGAACGAGGAGCTGAAATGAACGAGGAGCTGAAATGAACGAGGAGCTGAAAGAACGAGGAGCTGAAATGAACGAGGAACTGAAGTGAACAAGGAGCTGAAAAGAACAAGGAGCTGAAAAGAACGAGGAGCTGAAATGAACAAGGAGCTGAGCTGAAATGAACCAAGGAAGCTGAAAACAAGAACAGGAGCTGAAATGAACGAGGAGCTGAGGAGCTGAAACAAGGAGCTGAAAAGAACGAGGAGGCTGAAACTGAAATGAACGAGGGAGCTGAAGGAGAAACAAGAGAAGGAAACGCTAACAGGAAGCTGAAATGAACGAGGAGCTGAAATGAACAAGGAGCTGAAAAGAACAAGGAGCTGAAATGAACGAGGAGCTGAAGAGAACAAGGAGAAGGAAACGGAACAAGGATCTGAAATTAAAAAGGAGCTGAAATGAACAAGGAGCTGAAGAGAACAAGGAGCTGAAATGAACACAGAGCTGAAATTAAAAAGGAGCTGAAATGAACGTGGAGCTGAAATGAACAAGATCTCACTTGAACTGAAGCTTTCAAACAATATGAAAACACAAAGAAAGAAAACAGTTCCTGACTTCAGAAGCAAACACGCATCACAAATCTTAATGAGACGTCAGTTTATGTATTCAAAGAACTGATAAAAACAGTTTAAAACTGTTTCCAGAAAAGATGAAGAGACTTCAAATGTTTACCTGGATCTTATAAATCAGTGGATGAAAAATGTTCTCTTGCATGAGCCACTAAATGTGCCTGAAAGGAGGAAAGAAGGTCTTCAAACATGACAGACTGTTATTTCATTTTTGTGACAAGTGTCTGAGAATCGAGTGTGACAGCCCCCGCTCCATCACAAACACCCCTGCAGCATTCACACTGACGTTACCATGGCGTCCTGCAGGCGGGCTGCAAACTCCCCTCACTGATGTGAGACGGCTGGAGAACGCTCGCCACATCCAGACGTTCACCTCCTCAGATAAACATCACAAACGGTTTCTGTTTGATTTCATAGATTGATTTGTGAGTAAAATAAATATTGATGAGCAGCAGTTTAGTGTTTGAGTCATCAGCGCTCTAACCAGCTAATGAGGCTCTAATATGACATACTTGGATCAATTTAAAATACTACCAATACATCATTTTATTTTGTTTTCTACTTAGATATTTCCTGAATTACCAAAATAAAAGCTCCATGAATTCACTTGACTGAAAGCAACAGTTGGAGTGCTTAATGTTCTGATCATTACAACTTACATTAGTGTTATACAAGTTTATTTTTGCAAAAAATATATTAATATTCAGATCATTCTGATGTCGTTATTAGAAAAAATGGTGAAATATTTTCTGGTACTGTCTCAGGATATATTGGAAGCTTGTGGCAGATCATAGTACGTACTCCAACACTTAATATGTACACATACCATGATCTAGGTCAGTGATTGGCTGCAAGTTCTGCATTAAAAAGTGATAATAGACATCTAAAAAAAAATAGTTCTGGTCAAATAGCCTGAATGTTCTCAATTATTGCCCTGACATGAACTCCAATCTGTGTTTTCAACTTATTCCATAGTAAATCAAACAGGAAAACAGTAGAAATGAGTGACTCAATGGTTTCCTTTGACTTGAAGCAGTGATTGGTCAGAGTTACTGAGGGTAGAAAAGCTCAAAGGAGTTGGACTGAAAAACACCCGATAAAGACAACATGAACGGATTCTGTTGTTCCAGTTCAAGTTGAATAGTTTTCTTCTGTCCAGAGTTTCAGAACGATGTGAGCTCAGTTCTGTTTACAGAGTTCTGTTCAGTGGGTCGTTCACCATCCAATAGGAGAAGAGCTAAAAAACTGACTGAAGAGCAGTTGAGGGTTTGCTCCAGTCAGGTTTTTGGGGAAGTGGATAGACTTACCCGGATGTTCTCCAACACAGGATCCACCATGACAACGAGAAACGGGTCGAGTGGAAACCAGACGTCATCGTTCTGTGGATAAATGGAAATCATTTCATTGATACGATCAAACACACAGAACGCGCGGCGTGTGTTTGCTGTTGCAGACAGCGCCCTCTTCAGGTCATCTTGTGGTCTGAGGACCAGCGGCGCTCCTTCTGCAGAGATGTATGATGATTGGCGTGACGGGGAGGGCGGGAGGAGTCATGCTCTCCGCCTGTTCCATTAGCCACGAGGATGAGCAGAGACTGTCACGCGCAGCCCTAGAAAAACTTTTTAATTAAAAAGTGACATGCACAATTAGAGCTCCAAATTCAGGATCCAATAAAGTGGGAGCATCAAGCATGATATTATCTTCAGCTGAAGTTAAAGGGTAAAGGACACATACATTATCTGTGACAGCACAGCTATTATGAGGACGGGAACACGGCGCCGCGTACGGCGTGATGCACGCGAGGGGCCGGCTCTGAGGAGTGGTCAGTCCTGGTTTAGAGCCGGAACAGGTGAGCCAGGAAAATCATGACTTCCTGCCTCAACTGAGGCCAAATCGACCTAATCAACCTTTTCAACTGGCTGAACACAATCTATTCATTCTGAATAGTTTAGAGGAAGGAAATTGGCTGCTGATATGTAATCTGCTCTGAAATTGCTTTGTTTTGAGGGTGTTATTTCCCTCTGCTGTCCACACTCCAGCCCGCACACCAGATGTACAGTCTTGATTTCTCTGTCCGTCAGCAGACGACTTCCTCCAAACACAAACCTCAGAATGCAGAGATGACATTTTCAGAAAGCTGTTTTTTTCACCTTTGACTGTTTCCATGAAGATGGTTGTTAGTCTGATTTCCGTTTGGAGGATGTAGTTTGAGTGGAAACAGTTGGATGTAGAAAAACAAATGAGTCCATGAACCTCTGCAGCCTCAGAACCTCCTCAGAACCAGCGACCCGACAGGAGCTGAAAACCACCACGCTGCAGCTGGAAAGCTGGCGGCGCGGCGTGTGACGGTTACACGGACCAACGGCGGACGGGACGGTTTCACTCAGGAAATCTGGTTTTAATACACAAAAATGTTGGATTGCTTTATCCTACAGAGAAACAAAACTGAGGAGAAGAACATCAGGTTAGAAAGAATCATTCAGATGGATGGTTACGGCGCGATCTATGAACTGTCCCATACGGCGCTCTCCATAGAACTACATACGCCGTGTGACCCCCATGAGTCTCAACTGTTGATGCCACATCTAACCTGCTGGGTGTCCACACTACACTTCCCATCAGCCCCTGCTGCACTCCCGCCGCAGTTTTCCATCTGCGATCCCTCCCAGCAGTGTTCAGTCAGTGTGAAGTATTACTGTTGGATCGTATGTATCACCGCAAAGTTAATAGGAATCAATGCATCTAATATTTAGAACGATTGATTACCAAACATTTAGAAACTATTTATATTTAGAGATAATTCCCATAAATCAGGTGGAACAGAAACAAAAACATGATAGGAGAGAATTCTGTGTGTCGGTATGCAAACAAAAATAATGCAATAATATATGTAATATGTAATGAATTTAATATTTTCATCAGAAAAGTTTTAATAACAGGAAGTTTAAAACTGAACACATCATTTAAAAATATGCTGTATCTGAAAATGTTCACAGATTCTTGCAGGAGGAGATCTCTGAATAAAAAGAAAACACATTTTGTGTTTTTCTTCTCTCTTAGAAGAAAACTAAAGAGTCTCTTTGTGTTGAAATGTCTGCAGAGTTGGTCCTGGAGCTTCTGGAGTTCAGCTGGGTCTGATGGAGGAAGCTGTTTCTGGAGCGTCCTCTTTAGACAGAGGCCTTAGAGTAAGACAGTGTCCCCGTCTGTGTTTACCCTCAGAAATGAGGTGGACCGCCTACTCATTCCACCAGGATGAACCCTGGATATTAGACTTGATCTGGGATAAACCTGCAGGATCATTCTGCTGATGGCGGCTGGGCTGGTGGGTACCGGCGCCAGAACACAAATACTCCGTCACAGACTCCAGAGTCAGCGCTCCTACAGAAACCTGTCGATTTCCAGCATAAAGCCCGGGACCTGTGGCCTTTTCTTCTGACAGAACTGAACCATCTGGCCTAATGTGGGATTGAAAAATGAGGCTGCAAACCAGCAATCAGTCATCTCTGGGTTTTTCATGGAGAGAAACTTCAGCTCAGCACTGAAGCCAAACGGATTCTCGGAGAACTCGGGACTCTCGGAGAGACTGTTTTATACAACTAATCTCCAGCAAGGTCAACGCACCGACGGCTCTCAATACCCATTGGAAGAAATCTAAAAGGTATTACTTTTCATTTTCTCAATCTCCTCTTTCACCGAGACGTCTTGTCTTCCTTTCAACTGCCTGGTTGGATCTGAAACACTGACGGAGTTTGAAATCATCATCCTGGTGGAAGATAATGGGAAAGCCGCGGGAGTCCCGCCGGAGCCGGGGGACGGCGTCTGCGCCGCACACTCATGCAGCCGTCTTTCATCTTCTGGCTGAGCTCCAGTTCCATCCCAGCCGGAGAAAAAGGAGACGGAAATCCACAACAAGAACCCCAGCGGTTCTGACCGTGTCCGGACATGTGACTTCACTGCGTCCAATAGCAGCTGGAGCTCAGAGTCTGGGGAAGAAATCAATACATCTTTATTTATATAGGATTTATCAAAATAGAAAACTAAGAGAATTTGAACAAAATCATCTAAAGAACTCTTTCATCTTCTTGGCAGCTTTGTCCCGTTCAGGGGTCGTGGGGGGGGGGGGGGGGGGGGGGTCTCTGACACACTCTGGACAGGTCTCCAGTCTGTCCCAGGACCTCTTCAGAGTCACCACTGAACCCATGAAGCATGTTATTGGACGGTGGGAGGAAGCCGGAGTCCCTGGAGAAAACCCATACGTGACGGGGAGAACACGCAAACTCCACACGGAAAGAACCCCAGACGGTAGTTCTGGTTCAGGTCCAGCCGGGCCTTCCTGCTAACCACTGCACCACCGTGCAGCCTTTACAAAGAACTGTAAAGACAAATACAAGACAGATACGATTTGAAATTTAAATTAGATGTTTAGAGAGATTACAAAAAGTGAGTTTTAAGTTGGTGTTTAATGACCCACTTTAATGAAAATTCTGTTTTTGCTGTTTTTAATTTGTTCTTCTGATGATGCAGGACAAGAATATAAAGATAATTAAGATTCAAAATTGCATCTCTGAGTATTTTTTATTCAAATCAGCAGATTAAAAGATGCTGTTGGAATGAGATTCTGTTTGTGATGAAAGAACACACCGGGCGGGCCACAACCTCCATGCTCAAGCTCCCAGAAACGGGGAAGGGAAGAGGGGCGGGGTTGTCCAAGGGGATAGAAGGTGTATGTAAAAAAATCATAATCATAACTATCAGAACACTGGCAACACAAAATACATCCAACTATGATCAAAGTGAACCTTCAGAGGTCCTAGTACATGCAACACATATTTTTGGAGCTTTTAAGTGTTTTTTACTGTAATTTGCTCAGTATAACCCCCCCCCCCCCGAGTCGTGTCTGGATCCTCTGAACATTCCTCTAAAAATTTGTTTTCTGAGCAAAAGCCCCTCCCAACCACAGAAATAGATGGAGCCTAACATTGTGACATCACAAAGTGAGTAACAGCCCCTTCCGCTGCTAGCTCCGCCCCCAGGCTAACATTCAGCAGAGCTAACAATGATCAGCTTCTATTTTATATGAATAATATACACTTCTTTCCCTACAAAAGCTCAGAAGTTGTTTGCTTTCCTGGGATAAACGCAGACACGCCGGCTCTAGGATGATGTCATAAAATGGGCGGCACCCACAAGTGGTGAGAGGCGGAGCCTCAGAGATCGAGGTAGGAAAAGAGTTCTTGAAAATAACAGATATTTCGTTCAACTATGATCATATAGTTAACTCTGAAAAGCAGGATTTCGGCCCTTTAAAGCCGTTTGGGTCGGTGTGGTTCGGTTCTGTCTGCAGATGATCTGTTGGAAGCAGCAGAACCGCCATCAAGCCGATCAGTTTGCAGTGCAGAGGCTCACAGGAAGCACACGTTTCCATCTGAGAGCTGATGAAGCCGAGCAGAATCAGGAGGTTTTCCAGCTGCTCCGGTTTGAGACGGAAAACTCCCAAATACTGATCCGATTTCTCCTGAAGAAGGAAACCAGAGACAAACCGAGGCGACAGCTGCAGTCTGTTGTGTTGGTGGCTGGCCAAACATGACAATTAACAAATATTTCTACAGTCTCATTTACATAAATTATCATTTGTAAATGTTGAATTCTGGCTGTGAAAGCAAACCAGCTCCTTCCAGAGAAAACGGGGCGTCGCCGCAAAGCCTCAGGGGTCGCAGAGCTGCAGGTGGGGCATTAACATGCAGATTGCAGCTTTGTGATTACATGTGTTTGGAAAACTAAAAAAAGGGTTTATGTGTGGCCACAACACCTTTCAGTTCAACCGGATGTTTCAGCAGAATAACTGCAGCATATTTCAGCTGTTATTACCTGCAATAATGCTAGTCTGGATGCAGAATTTACACAAAGTGCAGAAGGATTTGAACATTTTCTGGAAAAATCGCAAAAAATGTCAAAAATTGTGTAAAGTTTGCAAATACCAAAAGTAATAGGAATGTTCTGGAGGTTCTGAACAGGTTTCAACAGGTTTTAACACAGAGTTAAAAGAATTTTGTGAAAAAGATTGCGACAATTGCAAAAAAAAAACTGTAAACTATCATAAATGTGCTGAACGTTTCAATACTAAACTTGTATAATATGCAGAAAGTACACAAATATTTGAAGAATTACCGGAAAAAAATGGCATAAAATATTTAAAAAAACATATAAGTAACCGTACAAAGATACATGTCTGAAACATGCTGAATGTTTTAATTGTTCAATTTTGCAAAAATTTCCGAAATTTGAATAAAATCCCATTCATTTTCAATGGGGATAAAAAATCACATAAATAGTGTAAAATCTAAAAAGTAAAATGTCCAAATTCCAAAAATACAAGCAGGAAAGTTCTTAACGAGCTGAACGCTTTAATACCAAGATTATAGAAACAGCTGAAAGTCTGACTGAGTTTATATCAACCAAAAAACGTACAGAAGAATAAATAAGGAATAATGTTAAAGAGAAACAGAATGACTGTAGTTTGAATGCTTACTAAGCAATCACACTATAACACAACAAAGCTGGACATCAGCTCTATCATGTTCCTCTGTTAGAGGAACATGATTCATTAATTAAAACCATCATTAATGCACCTTCTAACTTTTGTTTTTTAGTTGACCCTCCTGGCAGCTTGTTTACAACATGCAAGGCATGATGGGATTTGGCTGTAGGAAAGATCTAAAGGGTCCATAGATCGGATCCGTGACTGTTTCTCTGCAGTAGCTTAGCTTAGATGTAACAGAAATGCAGATTCATGTAATTCTGAATCATCAGGTTTTACATTTCTTGATAAGTTGAGAAATCTTTGTCGTGATGTTTTCAGTGACTCGATCAGCAGGTAGAATCTAGATCAAACATGGCTGATCAATGCCAGCGTGCTGCTGGAGCTCGTCCTGTCTACTGTTGAGCCAGCCTGGACTGTCACCAGCCTATCACGAGGCAGACAGAGAGCCGCTGCAGGACGGGGAGGCAGCCTGCTCACACTCCTGAACTTTAGGATATTTTCTCTTATTTTCATTCAATACTAAAACCGCTTCTCTAAATTATTCTTAATCCTGTCATGTGTTCTGTGAGCTGTAAATGAGATAAACACACACACCGCTCCATTAGCTCCTCCCACATGTGGGCGGAGCATCAACCTTGTGGACTCATGTTTGGACCGGCGTGGAGCAGTTTGATCCCCATCAAACGAGAAGCTTTCAATGGGAATTTGACGCTGCTTTACATGTTTTGGTTGCCATAGCAACCCCAAGCCACCACCTCCAATATCTGCAGCTGCAGACGTCAGTAGAACCCGGATTCAGCTCCAGGGGAAATGTTTGACCAGACGAGGAGCTGAATGGATTTCTGTGTCTGACTGTGTTGTTAAATATGTTGAATTTGTTCTTGATATGTTGATCTTATGACTCCGTGTTCACTTAGCATGATGTCAGGGGCTCCGGGGGCCCGGTCCTCATGACTTATTCATGGCATAAACAAACACTCCTCAGACCCTCCTGCTGCAGCTCCTCAGTCCTCCTCGCATCCCTTAATTGGTATTCTGAGCTCCGGTGTCATCCGGTCAAGCTGGAGATTCAAATCCACAATTAGCCTCTGACTCTGCGCGGTGGATCCGGAGGCTCCGCCTGTCGCCACACGTGAAGGAGGTCGGGGTCGGCGGCGGCACTTCCTGCCTCTTAAACCGGCGGCAGCAGGTGACAGCCGGCTCCGTGATGGAATGGTTTGGGAACGCCGGGGGACTGATCCCGATTATGTGGAAACGGAGAGGCCTGTTAGGCGGGTTTCCCCAGAGGGAAGCGCCGCTCAGCTGCAGCAGGATGGATGCTCCGTCTTCAGACACATCTGCATCCTGAGAGCAGCTCTGTTTCTCATTCATCTGGAGGTTTTAATTAAACAAAGCCTACCTGTACGGACTTTTCCAGCCAGCAGGTTTGAGGCCGTGCGCTGCATTTTAATTGGTTCCCCAGCTCATTGGAATTTCCGAACGCTCCATGGGTGAAATGTTGATGTTCATCCTGCTGGAAGGAATGTGTAACGAGCGTTTGGTTATCTTATCTCACCCTGAGAGCAGAACAAAGCCCGGCTCCAGCTGCTTCTGACGCTGCCACAGGTGTTCTGATGGACCCGATTCCTGTTGTCTCATCCTGGATGATCAGTTAGTTTCTCTTTGTTAAATGAGATGTTAGAACCACCAAGAGTTCCTGAACTGGAATCAGAGAACTCTCATCTGTTCCTTTGTCTTCCACTATCTGCTCCTGAACTCCCGTTTTCCTCCTTCAGACAAAAGGTGATCTTTCCTCAACTTTCTCTTTAGTTTCCTGATAGTATTTTAGTCTGAACGTCTTTTAGTTTTCTATGTTTTATGCTTCAGAACTAATGCATTATGGGTATTTATTAGTTACTAATTAGGCGATACTAGGAATTTGAGTATTGATCAGATTCCAAGTAACTACAGGGCTAGTATCACTGATATCAATACCTAAACTTCTTTATTTAAATGTTTAATCATAGAATCATTTCAGAAATTCACAATTTTTCTGTAAGGAATTAAAAATGTTATTTATAACAATCTCTTCCATTAAATATAGAACGTGTATTATTAATGGTATAATTCAAAAACCATGACTCGTGAAAATTTAAATCAAAAATGTAAGTATGATAGAGACACAAATATATATTTAAAATGCTGTATGTCAAAGTAAATATCAAAGTTACTAATTGAAGAAGTAAACAGAAGCAACAAATAAACATGAAAACATAAAAGACACAACAAAACTGTGACTGCTTAATGATTTTCTCTGCTCTCTGATGAACTGTGTGTGTGTGGGGGGGGTCAACGTTGCCAGATTGGGCAGTTTCCTGCATCCTGCAGGCTCTTTTGTGGCTCTTTGATTTCTCCATTGCGGCTCTCTGGTTAAAGAAAATAATATTTTTAGTTTATAAAACCTAACGGTACTGAGCTGAAAACGTTTGGAACATCAGATTTTTGCAGCATGTGTCACAAAAAAAATCAAATGGAAGTCAGAAAATACAACCAGAATTAAGACGGAATGGATTCTAAAATTTCTATTTTTGAAGAATTTGAGTCTTTTGTCTAATTCTGGCTTTTAAAAACGTGTTTTGTCTTGTTGAAGCTTGTGGTTTTCTTTTAAACTTTATTGTCACATTTTTTAAATAAATAAACAACAAACAAATGTTGGGAAATACAGTGAGAGTCACAGTTGGCTTTGATTTATTTTTTTAGTTAGATTGGTGTATTTTTGGCAGAGATCAACCACAAATGGTCAAATAAACCTGTTTTGATCTTTCGATCACTGCTGACGTGTCACGACCTGCTGCTGCATGGATCTGATTATGTCACACAAGCTGTCTTTTATTTTGAAAGGAACTCGTGTGAACCTCTGTCTAAAGTTATAAACTGTTATATATTTTTTTAACTTATATTTCTGTTTTTTTAATGCAAAATAAGTTTATTTTTATTCATCATAATCATAGCATCTAAATCAACATAAATCCGTCTTTTATTTTCCTAAAGGATGAGGTGAACTTCTGTGGTTCCTGTCGGGTTTTGGTGATAAATGGACCCAAACGGTTCTGTAAGTGTTGAAGGTCGCGCACCACCAAATCATTTACTTAAATTTGGCTGTTTTTTTTTGCCCAACCTGGCAACCTTGCAGACAGAGACAGCGTTTGCATGAACTCTTTCATTCAAAGTCTTTACTGTATTGAAGAGAAACTGCAGCGAACTTATCGATCTCCTCCTCCTGGATCAATACTCCACCTCGATATCAATACTACATCACTGAATGGACTCTTCTACTGACGGAGCTTCTCCCAGACCTGCCTGTGTCTCCATCAGACCGTCAAGGTTTTCCGTCCGTCATTCCAACCGTTTGATGAAAAGATTCTGAGGAAGTGGATTCTCTTATGACCACTCCAAGCTGACGACCTCTGACCTCCACACACCTCCAGGAGCTTCTGAGAGTTAAAACCCTTTGAAAGTCAGAGTGAATGTTTGAAGTTTGGAGAGCTGCAGAAACCAGCGGAGGTTGTTCTGAAGATGTGAGGCGGCGGCGGCGGCGGCGGCGGCGGCGGCGGCGGCGGCGGCGCGGATCAGGATGCAGATGGACGACAACACAGTCTTTGGAATCATTTCAATTCAAAATGTTTACGTTGGATTAAAGTATTAATGATCTGAAGTCTCACGTTCTGCTGATTACATTTGCTCTTTAAATCGGAGCAGAAATGAAAGTTTGATGCTGGATTGAGAGTACGGTTCTCCGAGTCAGACTTAAATCCAGGTTTGTGTTTCAGTTCTGAATCCTGCTGACACGGTGAAGAACTTTAAAGCTGGAGATTGACGGGCCGGCTCTGATCCGCTGCTTCTTCCATCAGAACTTCTTTCTTCTGACATGTTGGACTTCAAACGCCGGCGGAGCTTTTATCAGAGCAGAGAGAGTAACCTTCAGCGTCTCTCTGAGTCTCCTTATATGGAAAACAGAAACTCTTATGAAGACTTCATGTTTGTGGACTCTAAACCTTTGTTTCTCCTCGGATCTTCTCGTCTGGACCACATTACAGTTTCTCTGGTGGAGAACTTCTCTTTCATCTCAGTTCATCTCTTAGATTTCTCTCAAGAAACTAATAATAATAAAATGAGGAGTCTCACTCCTCAAAGTTCCACTCGGGTTCAGTTTTTCTCAGCTGATCAAAACGTAGAAATATTTGAGGAAGATGTTCACCTCCCCTCTGTCCGTTCTTTCACTCTGTGAAGTTGGAGTTTGCCTCGTTAAAATCTTCTTCTTTTTCCATTTGGATGCTTTAAACTTTCAAACTGAACTTCCTTTTTTTACAGAACTTTCCATCATAAAATCACTTTCAGGTCTGTAGAATATGTTTTATTAATCTGTAAATGGACTCACCAGATCCATATTGTCTGATTAGGAAGTCCGGTGGTTTGACTCTGACATTTAGCGATGATTTCTGCTAAATCAATCCTCCAGAGAACACAATTCGACCTTTAAATACTCAATTGAACCTGTGAGGAGAGATAAAATCGGTCATGTGTTGAGCCGGACGATGTGACATGACAGCTGCCGAGGAAAAGGAACATCATTAGTTCCTCCCGGTGTTCCACGGCCTGATGGCTGCGTTGTCACAGAGGCAATATCTGTGAACAGATGATCCCACATTATAGCCGCACATAGGAGGAATTCATTAACATGATCTTATTGTCATCTCAGCTCGCAGTCGGAAAAGACAAGAACATTACCATCATTCCACATCGGTAATTCCCTGATAGATTACCCTTTAAACGCTTGTGAGTCCCTCCATCTCCACTGTCATTTCAGAAATGGCGTCATTTGTCCGGCGTGCCGCGTGCGACAGGCGCGGCGCCGCAGCCGGCTCTTCCTGCGTTCAGGCCGCCGGAGTGAACCGTGACGTTTTACGAGCCGTTGAACGATCTGCGTCTCAGGATCACGAGCTGCAGATGTTTCTGAGAGGTTAAAGATGAACATCATCACCGCGGCTGTGGGGTCCACACACCCACACCCCCCGGTACCGCCTCAGCCCCCCGGCAGCAGGGGGCGGGTCAAAAGCAGCTTTTCCTGGATAGTGGCGTGCTGCGGTGACACGCTGCTTTCTGTCTGCTCGTGTTGATTCGTTCCTCCAGGCTGATTATGCTGACGACGGAACCTGGAACACAAAACATGAAGAGGATGACTGCGCAGTCGGGACTCTGCAGGTCTGCGCAGTCACTCTGCTGCAGATTCTGAAGATCTGCGTCAGGACTTTGAAGATAATGCGCAGGTCACCTTGTGCAGATCTGTCTGCCGCAGTTCAGGACTTGATCTGAAGAGTGCTGCGGTCAGGTCAGGACTCTGAGATCTGCGCTGCGCAGTCAGGACTCTGAAGATCTGCGCAGTCACTCTGCAGATCTGCGCAGTCAGGACTTTGAAGATCTGCGCAATCAGGACTTTGAAGATCTGCGCAGTCAGGACTCTGCAGATCTGCGCAGTTGGGACTGATTTACCTGGAAATGAGCCGTCCACGAGTGTCAGATTTACGTTTGGGTTTCCTTTTGGAACCAGAGCTGCTGGAGTTTTACAACAGAATGAGGATCCAACCTGAAGATGTTTTGACCAAAGCACGGCGTCCCGGGTGAGGAATGACATTAACGGATCAACCAGGAGGGGTTTTGAGGAGGACCTGGCGAAACCTGCAGACCTGAAGCCGAGGACAACCACGAGTGAATATCAGACGGTGGGCGGGCCGATGGTGGAGCGGCAGCAGCAGCAGCAGCTCGCTGTCATGATCCCACGCCACGCCGGACGCCGAGAGGTGAACGTGGGACAGTCGAGTCAGCATTAAAGGAAAACAAAATGTTGTTTCTATTTTCAAACCTTCAACAGGAAAAGCTGATTTTCCTGATGAAAGCGTCGCGGCTTGATGTAAATTAACATAAGACTTTGTTTCCATGGCAACATGCGTGTTACTCTTCATGTAAAGGGCAACTTTTTGATGAGGTTTTAAGTGTTGTAACTAGAAACTGATCATATAAAAAGTTAAAACATTTATTTTTAAAACTAATTAGAAAAGTTCTAATGAATCCACGACTGTAAAGTTTCTTTAAAGCGTTTTTGCTTCATTGCTTATTTATTGTTGTTGAACTCAGAGATCCACTCTGTTTATGGAAGAATTATCGTTTTATTGGAATCTTTTTATGTTGAAGTTTTAACTGAATTTCTTTCATTTTTCCTGCATGTTTTTATATATGATGCTTTATTTACTTTAAATTTGGCAGAAAAAGTATCACCCGCCAAAATACACAGAAAAACTCAACTGTCAAAACTTCGACTGCAGATGTGTTGAACTCTTCATGACCCAGGCCAAAGTAATCAGATTACCTTTTGTTTGGCGGGTAAGCTCCGTGGGTTCAGGTAGGTGGGGGTTATGAAGCTCTTTGCTTCACATCTAAAATATTGTTTGTCTTTTTATTGGAGACATTATTTTGGGGCTTTTGTTATTAAATTAAAGTTAAGACAAAATCCCTTTCATGTTCTGCTCCTCCATCCCCTGGATCCAAACAGGGTGTGGCATATATCGGGGGCTTGTCCGGGATCTGTTATCCAACTGCATCCGTTTCTTTCTTTAAATCACTTGAAATTTGTAAAATTCTTTTTTGGCCTGGAGATAAAATGTGGTTGACAGTTCTTCTAATACTCATTATTAGTATTATGATTCGACCCTCTTATTATTAGTATTATTCTGAAATATAACAGGATACATTATGGATAACAGGATTTGCTCCAACCCACAGGCTGGGGCAATCATTGGAGGTGGTGTAGGCAACAGTGTAGAACTGCTGCCCCGATGGGCCGGGGCAGCAGTCACGATGCAGACGGCGTGGAGAGACGTCACGATGCAGTGAGACCGTGAGACCGTGCCGCCATCCCGACTCGTTAATCCCTGCAGAGACGGACGGAGGAACTTCTCCCGACATCTTTCAGCAGCTTCACATTCAGAAACTGCTTTCATTGGATGATTCCTCTCTGTTCAAACAGAAGCAGACGTTCTTCCATGAGCTCTGATGTTTCCCATCATCGGTTCCTCGTCGTCTCTCTGATCCTTCAACGCCGCGGCTAACGAGCAGGACGAGTCGACCATCCCCATTAGCGGTCTGGACCTCAGGAACCTGCTCTCCATGAACAGACGCTCTCCGTCACACATTAGCAAACAGTTTCTTCTACAGACGATGAATCTGTTCCTCTGTAGGAGAAAGAAAATCTCCTCAAGAGTCGCTGAGATTTCTCAGGAAGTCACTTCTCACCAGCTTGATTCTATTTTCAGCAAAGATGAAGGTTATTCTCTGCATAGTCTGTGTTCTTCTGGACAGAACCACGCTACATTTTTGTCATCTAATTAACCGCACAGGTTCTGATATCATCACATCCAGAATGGTCTTTACCTGGATGTAGGGATGGTCCAGATCACCTGATCCTGCAGAAGGATCCGTCCTCGTTGTAAGCTCGGTTGTCCGGACCCGGCAGCACGGACGTCCGGAGTCAGCGGCCCCTGCCGGCTTATTGGACCTAAGCTGTTCTCACACAGGACCAATTATCAGATACCTGAAGACATGCGAGAGCTTTCACATCCTCTGAATCTTCAGGCTTTAATCCATCTGCTGCAGAGCCAGCTCATGTTGTGAATGTGGAAACTCCGGAGAATAAATCCAAGGTTGATTGCTCGACAATCTTCCTCACTTTAATAAATGACTTCACATTTGTTGCTGCCATGAAGTTGTTTTCTTAAAAACAGTAGCAGCAGCAGAGAAGTTCATTAATCAAACAGGATTTCTGTATAAACCAACAGGAGCTGCAGGGAAGCCGTCAGGGTGTGAGCAGCAGGAGGTCATCTCCACAGGTAATTAAGAGAACACTTTCTCCTCCTTTAAAAAGAAGGTGAAATCTTTGGCCCACTTTCCTCTAATGAAAGACAAAAGATGCAAAGCTGAGCAAAAACTCAGCTCAGGTGGCAAAAGTCAAACTGTTTAGAGCGGCTTCTGCGAGTCTCTCCTCCTCGAGTCTGAACCTGCTGACTCGCACTAACTGAACGGAAACGACGGCAGCCATGACAGACGGTTGCACTAATATTTGCTCTTCATTTGTGGAGCATTTCAGGTCCATTCCTGCATAGAAGAGACATCTGGAATGGAAGCGTTTCTCCATCATCTACTGCAGACTGAGTCGTCTTCAGGTCATCCCAGGTGACCCGACCAGCTGACAGACAGAATCCAGGACGCTCGACTTCTCTCTCACTCAATAAAAGAGAAAACCAATCAGAAACATATTGAGGTCTTCAATCAAAGGAGATTGAATTTGTGGCTCCACAGGTGTCATTTAGCTTGAAAATGCAGTTAAACGGACAAAAGTTTAGCTCAGAAAAGAATCACACGGATGAAATGTGTTCAACAAGCAAACAGAACTGGGCTGTGAACTCCAGTGGATATTTGGTCTGGAAATGGGATCAACGCTTTGCTTGTGTGAGAATTTATGAATCATAATTTTAGTTTTTTAATGTACAAAAAATGTACAAATTCTGCAGGAAAAGTCCAGAAAATCCCAGATTCCATCCTGTTATCACCAATGAGGTGTTTACATAATCCTGACCAATCACATGAGAGCCTGGACGTCAGCCAGCATCTGACGAGACGGCGAGGAGACGCCCGCTGTCTCCCCGCCAGCACTTTGTCATCCTCAAACCAAACAGATGGAGTCCTCGCTTTGTTTTTCGGCCCATGGATTCAGAGTTAGAGGAGACATCAGAACGCTGAGGAACTATCCAAACATGAACTTAACAGATCAGAACCAGCAGGTCTTAGACCAGGGATCTCAAACTCGCGGCCCGCGGGATGATAATTTGCGGCCCCCGCCTTCATATGAAAGATTACTGTTAGTGCGGCCCGCAAGGCTGATATGAATGACAGTTGTTGTGTCCAGAGCTGAACGAACCAATCACGGTAAGGTATATGGCTCTGGAGGGCGGGACATCGGCGGGCTGTCCGAGCCTCCTCACTCTTTAATTCATTCCTCCAATCAGCTGGACGGAGGAGGAGCCATGAAGCTGTGAAGTGCTTTCTCACTGAACGTGATTCGCGGGCCCCGCTCCTCTTTCTCCACGTGACAACACGTGATACACAGCCTGCCGCTTGTCAAACAGCGTGTTCCACGCGACAATTCCGCGCACGCATCAAACATTCCGCGCGGACAAATCCGACCCTCGCGAGCGCTTTTTCCTCCTCCACGATCAGAAAAAGTCCTCGCGAGAGAGACTGACTACTTCCGCGTGCGTGAGTGATGCCCGCGAGCGAGTAGAATCACCGGAGCAGCGCGGTCACGCACGCAGTAGAGAGGAGATTCTTCTTCTATGGTGTTTTTACCGTTCATTAGCGCTGCTGCGACTGTGCGTGAAATATTGAACCGGGTTGAAGACTCAGCGCGTGCTCAGGGCGTGCACGATTTGTGCGTAGAGCTTGAGACCAGATTTAAAAACTTGCGTAGCAACGCATTGAGCTTTCAGTGAGCGCTGCTCTCAGATCAGAAATGAAGGAGGTTCTGTAAATACAGACGTTTGAAACTGAATAAAAATAGTTTTCTCTTGTCCAGTGTTTGTCAGGTATTTTCTCTTAGACACCCCCCCCCCCACACACACACACACACAACTTCCAGCTGCAAGCATCATCAGTATCAGTTAATTTGCTCAAGTCAAGCGTTTATCTCCTCAAAATATTGTACTTTTGTTATCATTAAAGAATAATAAAAAAATAGCTTTTAAATAATCTGTTTTATTAATTGTTCTCTTTCTTTTTTTTAGAATACTTCCAAAACTTCCAGACAAAGTAAAAACAATCTTTCCTTGTTTCCCTCCACAGTAGTGATGGAATTCTGTCTTTTCTCAGAGATTCAGTTCTTTTGCATTGGTTCACTGTAAACAGCGGCTCTTTCTGCTACCAAATTGATTTTTAGGTTGTTTTTGCTATATTGAATTTATTATCAACTACTATGTTGGATTATGCACAATATTCATCACTAATGTAAACATGTTTTTATTCGCATTCCCTCCAGGGGGGTGTGCCCCACCATTTGATAAACACTGTCAGTCAATATGTGGTTTCTACAGTCGTCTGTGTCTGCTGTACGGTCACTGTTATTATTTTAATTTTTAACGATTGATTTTCTGATTCATTTTTTATAATTAATTAATTAATTCATTCATTCATTATTTAGTGTTAAAAGTAAAGATATTTGAGAACATTGGAATGTTTTATCAGCGATTTTCTTGTGGAAATCCTGATGCGGCCCGGCCTCACCCAGACTCTGCCTCCAGCGGCCCCCGGCTGAATTGAGTTTGAGACCCCTGTCTTAGACATACGTGATCATCTATTGTTTCCATTCGTCTTACAGCCGTTTATTTTGATATCTGCAGTTCCTTCCTGAAGATGAGGATCCTCCTCTGGTCACGGTGACCAAACTGCTCCACATTTTCTTTTCCTGTCATCCAATAAAAGGCTGAAAATGTTATTTTTCTCCATTGTCAGACATGAAAGATTTCCAAAAAGGTTTTGAAAATCACAGTGAAATGTAGAATTGAATCATGAAGTATTGCTGAGGATTATGGGAGTTCCACTCATGTCCTGCTGTGGTTCAGTGTCCTCACGCCACGCTCTAGTCATGAAGCGTGAGTTCTCCTGATGACTGCACAGAAATGCTGCACAAACACACGAGACGTCCACACAGACTACACTCTCAGGCTGCAGTGAGGAGCGTGCACGTACCACGTGCACAGCACCAGCAGGATCCTTGTTCAGTCTGCAGGAGCGGGGCGGAGTTAAAAAAAGACACGCCTACAACACGCCTGCATCTCACCTACTACCCTTTACTGACCGTCACGTGTTGTGGAAGCGTTCACTACAACCTGTGGCCCGCAGCACGCCCGTAGATAAACATGAACATGAGCATCTATGACCTTCATGTCTCCTGAAGGTCACCTGTGTGTCCCATACAGGTTCACCTATTTCTCCCCCACAGACGGCCGCATCCACCAGAACACACGGGTCAGAGTCAGATGTTAGAAGAACATGATTGTTTTTAATATTTCTTTCTGTCCATCTTCAGATTTGGATGGATGGATGGACGGATGGATGGATGGATGGATGGATGGATGGATAGATGGATGGATGAACAGATGGATGGACGGATGGATGGATGGATGGACGGATGATGAATGGATGGATAGATGGATGGATGGATGGATGAACAGATGGATGGACGGATGGATGGATAGATGGATGGATGGATGAACAGATGGATGGATGGATGGATGGATGGAGGATGGATGGATGAACAGATGGATGGATGGATGGATGGATGGATGGATGGATGGATGGATGATGGATGGGCGGGGTCTTAATATTTAATTTGACCCGGAGTGTGACGCTGTTTTTTTAAAAACATTTATTCAGTATAAATGTGAAGACTCCGCCTTCCATCAGTTTCACTTCCTTTGATCTTTTTCCTGGTTTCTCCCGTCAGTCCCAGCAGGTTCAGGTTGACAATCATCCTCAGGTGTCTTCATTCCAGGTAACGATCCTCAGGTAGAAGAGTCTTCTCTGCACTCCTTCATCTTCTGCTTTCTTCTGTTGGTCATCTGTTTTTATGCTCTTCAGTTTCTTTAAACCTCCGAGTCTGAAGGTGATCAATGACTTTTCATCTTCTGAATTTTCTGATTTCCAGAAGAAAACTCACAGATATGATCTAGGATGCATTTATCTAACCACAGTCTTCAGGTAATGAAGGTCTTCCTCAGATATCTGATGAAGGTCTTCCTCAGATTTCTGATGAAGGTCTTCTTCAGATTTCTGATGAAGGTCTTCCTCAGATTTCTGTCTTTGATGACACATTTGCTCTGATCCAGAAGCTCAGGTGAGCTCTGATCAGCTGAGCTAATGCTAAGCTGCAGCATCTTCACTCTGCAGACACCTGCTGAGCGGAGCGCTCGGCCGCATGCTGAGCACATTCACCGTCACAAATTATGCATTAGCTGAAGGAGAGCTCACTTCAATAGCTCTGATTCGCCCATTATTGGAGCAGTAAACAAATGAGATTCCATATGGAGATGGGTTGCCATGTCTGCAATCATTTCTCAGCAGCGAGGCCTGCGGGTCTGGGTGAGCTCAAAAAGCAGAGCTGGTCATTGATTACAGAGAAACATTCATTAGACGCATGTCTCCGTGCTGCATGGAAGTCCCTGCAGCCTGATGTTTATCACGTTGGGAGCGGCGCCGCTGCAGCCCGCCGCTTCCTGTTTGATGTGTTTATAATTATGAAGCTTTAATGTGTTTTTGACTGAGACGACCAAAGTTCAAGCGCACAGAGACAGTGATTTATTGAACGTATTTGCCTTATCTACTGTTGGCTCACCTGGAGCGGGCGCCGGGATGTGGGGCAGGGACGCCACCTTTTGTTTTCCGGCGCATCCTAATGCGCTTCAGTGGAGAAATAAGCTGACCTTGAGAGAACCGAGTCCCTCCTCGGCGGATTCACCTCATGCAGACGAGAGGAAGCCGAAAAACAGAGAAGTCATTAAAGTTTAAAACGCTGGATGTTTTATTTTCCAACAAACATGAGATCAGATCGATTCAAACCCCGCCCCCCATCAATGTCCCCTCAGAACCGTCCGATAAAAAGAGCTTCAGCTTAGCCTGATCACTGATACCATGACTCAGCATTTCCTCTGATCACCTCCGCAGTAACAATCCATCCGTTTGGTGTTAATAAAGTTAGCATCTCAATGTGAAGCTAGCATGCTAACTGAACACGGTGGATGCTAGCTCAAACGCAGCCTCACAGATTGATTTTGGTTTGATTTTTCAAGTTTTTTAAAACTCTTTTAAAGCCCAGCGTGTTCTGCGTCCTGATTGGCTGTAGACCTTATCAATCAATCAATCAATCTCCTCCGTGCGGTCTCGTGTAGAGAATAGGCGTGTTTGAGATCATGCAGGCGGACGCGGCGCTGCGCGGATCGCCTGGATTGCGGTGCATGCTGGGTAGTTTCTGTCACCGACGTCACATTTGCGACGACATGAAGTATCGCGAGAAAGGGGCGGGTCCAAGGCGCCTACCTAAGCCAGCGCAGCCAGAAAATAGGTACTGCGCTGGCTGAAAGCCGCCTTGATGACTACAAAACAATGCATTGTGGGAAACGGTGTCCTGAATGTTCTTGTAGTTTAATGTGAAATAACTGGCGCTAAATGAAGGAAATATGTGTATGTTCTTACTCTTTCTGGAAGGTAGTGAATCACTGATGAAAAAATATACAAGATTTTAAATAATCTGTGGTTATTTGTGTCATAGTTGTCTTGAAAATGAACTTTAATTTTGAATTTATCTGTTTATTTGGGACTGTGTACATGTAATGAATCCCCCGACTATTTTTTTATCAGTTTTACTCTAAAAAATGTAAAAAAAATACTATAAAAGACAGAACAGCACAGATCATACTAGGAGTGGCGTATTAAAATTCATCTGAATGTTGAGGCCAACCCCCAACTCCTCGTTCTCGTTCAGTCTCGTCGTCCACCTTCATCTCAGGCGCCTTTCTCCGCCCCCTCCTGCAGCAGCTTAGTCTCGCCGACGAAGCAGGCGAGGCGCAAGTCAACTCAAACACGCCTATTGTGTTCAGATTTCCACATTTCTGGATTTCATAGATACAGGGTGGGGCTGGGGAGCAGGGCGGGGCTGGGGAGCAGGGCGGGGCCTGGGAAAAGGGTGGGGCCGGGGAACAGGGCGGGGCCGGGGAGCAGGGCGGGGCCGGGGAACAGGGCGGTTCTCATTCCTGGATGTGGGACTCAATCACGAAATTCAGCTGTAATACCTTGGTTCAACATGTAGGGGGCAGCACAGAGACGGTTTTAGATCATTATTTTTAGAATTAAATAAGTTAATTTTAATTTGTCAAAAATGTGGCGAGCATTTTTAAAGCCACGTTTTTGGAGAAAAACCGACAACAGAAGTTAATTCAGAGTTTGGTTTGTCTTGTGTCAAACTCAGTCGCACAGGGGGCCAAAACCCAAAACACAGTCGGTCACGGGCCGAACAGGATAAACATTTATTGATTACCTTAACAAAAAATGTTAAAACTTTAAAATTATATTTTTTTAACATAAATATCAATTACAAAATGCAGGAATATTATTCCAGAATAAATAAACCTTAAATAACTTTCAATATTTGGATCTCCATGAAAACATATATTCTGTCAGAATGTTAGAAGACAACATTAAAAACAATTAAACAAAATGATCTGGGGGGCCAGGTTTGATTACCCAGTGGGCCGATCCGGCCCCCGGGCCTTGAGTGTGAAGGGTTAATGAGAAGACGTTCAACGTGTCGTCTCCTCTGTGAGGGAGGTCCTTCAGGAACAAACTTAAACTTTATTTATAAAACTATTTACATACAGAACCATCAGAAAATGGTTTTCAGGTATAGAATAATTAAATGATCAACCTCACAGAATGCCTTCAGCCCTCCTGACTCCTCATAACACATGAACAGAACTCAGTTGTAAACAGGAACCAGCTTGTATTGAGTCAGTTCTCTCTGACATCATCACTCGTGACATTTCCAGCGTCTCCTGGTGTTTAAGGCTCAAATTCAAACTGAGAGGCTTTTAGTTTAAATCTGAAGAGTTTAATCTGTGATTTATTCATGCATCTGCAGTTCAAGTATTAAACAATCATTCATGCATCTTTAGGTAAACGTGAGTTCACTCCTCCTGAGTGTCTGTTTCAAGCATTCAATTCACTGACATCACAAACACATGAACTGACATGAGTCTGGCATATTTTTCTTACATTATTCATAAATAAATCTACTTCTATCCCTGTTTTAATTTTTTTAAATCAGACTTTTTACTCTCAGATTTATAATAATCAGGAAGAGCCGATTCCAGTGATTTCCTGCACCTGCTGAACGACTGTGTGTGGTATTAAAACTTCTAGTAAACACCATTACCATTAACCAATCAGATTCTCATATAAACATAACTTGTTTGTTCTTGTTTGTGCTCAGAATGTAAATGTTTCTCTGTAACTTGATGCCGATAAAGTTACCCAGAAGGAAACGTCAGACTCCACACTCGTCTGGTCTTCACATCACTGCCATGAACTTTAGAAACAAACTGAAATCAAAGAGGATTTGTTTTTGTGGAAAGTCATTTATTCCACATCCGGACCCGACAGGAGCTCTGGATTCAGAACCCGCTCTTTAAAACTGTGAATATATTGAGGCTTCTCCAGTCGTTCCAATTATTTCTGCTGTTTGCTTCCTGGGTGTCCACGCTGGCGTTCAAACAGGCGAGCTGCCACGGGTTCAAACAGCGGCGCCGCTCTCTCAGGTTAATTATGCAGGATTTCTGTGGCATCCCGGAGACGCTGCAGATCCTCAGGATCCAATTCCAGATCGGCGTGGGCAGACGGGCGCGCCTTGTCCCGTTTCTCTTGTTCAGCAGACGCGGGCTGCAGGTGACGATCACAATCAAACTCCTTCAGTTCCAACTCTCGTATCTCAGCTAAAGAATATCTTCACAAACGTTTTATTCTCAAGGAAAGCTGAGGCGTCCAGCAACAGCTCCTATTGGTACACATTCATCAGCACAATGCAGACGCTAAAAGATGCTCTTGAAAGGAAAGTCTGACTCCAACACAAGAAACTTTGATCTGTTTCCCTCCAAGAAAAGTGTCTGCAGCCTTTTCCTCTAAGCACTCAGTGTTTTGCATGTTTGCAGAGCTAATAATAAAGCCCTCTGAACTGCTGGATGAGGCCATTAGCATGCATTTGCATTAGCAGACAACATTAGCATGTGTTTCTGCAAACCAGCTGGCCCGAAAACCCACTTCTCATTGAAAAAGGGCTGACAAGAACCCGGGCCCAGAAGCTGAATGTGACTGTTACGGAGGTGAAGTGTTTGTTTGTTTCCACCGCTCTGTGGGCGGTTCCCCGAGACCCTGATGAATATTCCACGCGCAGGTTCGTCTCTCAGCTTCACATCGAAAAAGAAATGATGCTGCTGCCAGCCTCACGTGAGGAAAGAAGGCTGTCACGGTCCGGTGTGTCCAAACGGGTCAGGCTGACCACAACATGCAAGTTAAAGGAAAAATCTCCCCCAAAGCAGGGGCGGAGCTAGCAGGTTGGGGGCCCCAGGCGAACAATAACATGGGGGTCTCTGAGGTTTTTTTATCAACAACTTTATTCAGGTTTTATAAATGAAGGCTCAACAAAAAAAAATATGACTTCTATTCTATAGAAATACAAAAATTCTGAAAATGAGCATTTTCTCCCCTCCTTCCCTTTTCTGTCTTTTTGCTTTTATTGAGTATTACAAGAGAAAAGTATGAATATTTAAGAATAAATTAATATAATTATGAGGAAAAAAGGCACTGTTTCACAAGAGCAAAATAATAAATATTTATGTATAAAAAGTTGTAATTTTAGAGGGAATTTTTTCAAAATAAAGTTCTAATTCAATGAAACAACCTTGATTTATTTTATTTTTGTTCTCATAATTTTACGCTTTTATTCCGGACAAGTTTTGACATTTTTTTCCACAATTTTAGGATTTGTCTTCATAACATTTTTATTTCATTGCTTTCTCTTGACCTTTTCTCATGTGACCCCTGGTTCACACCAGACGCCGAGCGCCGCGATCCTCCACGGAAAGCTCGCACCGCGGTTCTCCGCGGAAAGCTCGCGCCGCGGTCCTCCGCGGAAAGCTCGCACTGCGGTCCTCCGCGGAAAGCTCGCGCAGCGGTCCTCCGTGGAAAGCTTGCACCGCGATCCTCCACGGAAAGCTCGCACCACGGTCCTCCGCGGAAAGCTCGCGCAGCGGTCCTCCGTGGAAAGCTCGCACCGCGGTCCTCCGCAGAAACCTCGCACCGCGGTCCTCCGCGGAAAGCTCGCGCAGCGGTCCTCCGTGGAAAGCTCGCGCCGCGGTCCTCCGCGGAAAGCTCGCACTGCGGTGCTCCACGGAAACCTCGCGCCGCGGTCCTCCGCGGAAAGCTCGCGCAGCGGTCCTCCGCGGAAAGCTCGCGCCGCGGTCCTCCGCGGAAAGCTCGCGCAGCGGTCCTCCGTGGAAAGCTCGCGCCGCGGTCCTCCGCGGAAAGCTCGCGCCGCGGTCCTCCGCGGAAAGCTCGCGCAGCGGTCCTCCGCGGAAAGCTCGCGCCGCGGTCCTCCGCGGAAAGCTCGCGCAGCGGTCCTCCGTGGAAAGCTTGCGCCGCGGTCCTCCGCAGAAACCTCGCACCGCGGTCCTCCGCGGAAAGCTCGCGCAGCGGTCCTCCGCGGAGCGCATCGTTTCAGCGTCTGGTCTATTTTGTGCGCGAGCCGTGAGCGATCCTCGTCAATCCTGGCAGGAAGTTTCATCAAGATCCATGAGAAAATTCAGTTTTTAAAAAAAAACAATTTTTCACAATAAAACACCAGGATTGACAAATGCGATCATGTTTCTGTATCTAAACTGTAGAGATGAAAATAAACAATCACACTCACACTTCTCTCTGTGTCTCTACAATAGATAAATAAAGAAATGTAGATTTACTAACTACTTTCTTCTTTTTAGCAGAAACACAGGCTCATATTTTTAGGTTATTGATTTATCTATGATGGTAAAAACAGAAAGAAATGTCGAAAGAAAGAAATGCCATCCGGACTCCGCTCCACGCCACTTCTGTGTCCAGTGATAACCTAGCGTTACTATTTTTTTTTAATGTTAGTTTTGTTTTTTTTATCTCTTTGAAAAGTCTTCCTGTTGCTGGAATGTTCCATTCCTCCAAAAAGGATTGGGGGAGGACGACACTCTTCTACATTATCAGTCTTGTGCCTTTGATTTGGGTTTTTTGTGACACACTTAGATAATAATGTGCATGGAAATTATTTAGACAGTTTTAATAATTATTCAGCTTGGGGGCTCCAAAACATTGGGGGCCCCAGGCGATCGCCTTAGGTAAGTGGTAGGTCCACCCCTGCCTCATAGAAACGTTTTTATCTCCCCCGTTCTTCCTTCTCCTGCGTTTTGTGCATCATTTCTGCGTTTGCGGTCCAGATCAGTTCAACAGTCTGAACTCCCCGTCCCGCTGTGTCCTCCGCTGTGGCTCTTTGAGGAGGTGATAACAGATGAGAGAGACGCTTCCCTCTGTCTGCCGGGGTCACATTGTCTCATTAATTACTTATGAGTTATCACTGTACATATGTGAAACAGCTGGGGGCCATTACCATCTTGTTGGAAATAATACCCTGAAGAGCCAAGCGCAGAGCCATAACAACGTGTGGTTTCCCCATAAACAAATGGAAATGCGAGCGTGCGGCCTCCCACTCCCTGCGCCGCTCTTATCCGCCAGCAGGTGACTCATTAGCATTCCCTCGCCACCGCAGGATTAAGAGCTTTACAGGTTAAAAAAAGAGGAAAAAAAACGGCGTAATCAAATTATTCAAATGACCCTCGCTCGGCTTCGACCTTCATAGCGCCGATTTGGAGACAATTACACCGAGCCGGTTGTGCCTGAAACCATTTTCTATCAGAGACCGACTGAAGAGAAACGTGGGGGGGGGTGATCACAAGATTCAGAAGACGGAGCGTCTAAAAGAACAGTTAATTAAAACTCTTCCCTCTAAGATACACTTTTCAAAAGGATAAGGAGACGTCTCTCTGCTCACCGAGTGAAGAGCGTCTCACTGTTAGACTTTCAGTCTGTCAGTGGAAATGTACTTTTATAAACCAAAATGAAACAACTCAAGAATGACCTCAGAAACAGCAAAAACAGGATAAAGACAAGGTCAAAAAGCCTTAAAGTTTGAAACAGGACATATTTTAACAACCAAAGAAATCTGCTAATGAGGTAAAATAATGGTTTACCTCATGATTTACCAGGACTACCACAGAACAATCAGCTTTTCTAACTCCACAATTACGTATTTGAATAGAGTAGCCGATGGCTGAGCCAGAGGTGAGGTCCACTGCAAAGAAGCACAGATGATCCACCTGGAATCAGACGACTCTCTGGCTCCCCTGGAGGGAAGTAGGAAAGAAGAACAACACATGAATCTCACTGCACTAAAGAGAGGCTGGAGAACTGCATGAAGAATAAAAGATAAAGAGGACAGAACCTCAGGGCAGTTTAATAGCATCTCAAGGGTATTGTCATTAAAATGTAATTTATTCATGTCAATAGTGAGTTTGAGGCAATATAGCATCCACTATAGAAGATGACAACGATAACATTAAAAGACATTTTTAGCAGATCAACATAAATGTCATATTATTCTAAGCCTACATGTGAGGAAAAAGCCGACTTTTCTCAGTTTAAGTCTTCTTTCTGCTTGGCTCCTCAGAGAAAGGTAACCCAATCGGGGGCCACAGTCTCCCGTTCTGATGCATCCACAACAGACAAATAGATCCATGAACGTCTTTGTGTTCCTCATTAGAGCTGGAATCTGGATCAGAACTGAATGTCTGGAGAGCTCTGAGCTATACTAATGTCAGGTTGGGGGTGTGAGGTGCTGTAGGCTAGTATGTAACAAAGGCATGATGGGAAATGAAGGAAGGCATCCTCTGAACCAACAACTCAGAGGTGAATTTCTGATGAACTGCTGCCGCTCTGCAGAAACTATGTCTGAGAAAACCACAGATTTAGTGTAAGAAGACGACTTTAAAAATAGATCAGAAGATGATCGAATTGAACTTTACATCCATATTATTTGGGAAACTCTTGTTAAATGTAATTTTTTTGTCTTTTCACATGTTTTTTCAGCGTCTCTGCAGAACAAGTCCTGAACAACCACAGAATCGTGTTTTGTTTTTCAACAGCTACTTTGGTTTTTAATCAGGCGTCCCCTCATGGATTCTGAATGTGAAGCCAATTATCAAAAAAGTGTTTTGCCTTCCTTCATGTTATTAGTTTTGTTACGCCTGGCACTGAGAGGAAATTTAAGAAACAATCAGCCACACATCTCATCATTTTTGAGCAGGGCTCTCGTTGGCCTCCAGGTAATTAGCGCTGGGCCTTTGGGGGGGCCGACCAGCGTGGGCCTCCGTTGCCAGGCGTGATAAATATTGACTTACTCTTTCTTTCTTTGGCTGGGTTAATTAAAGCCTGGACTGTTTGTTTTTCTGAGGCAGCCAGCTTGAATATGACGGTCCGTATTAATCAACACCCACCATGTTTGGAGTCTGGAGGCAGCAGCCCTCACCTCCTTCACACCTGTGATGTCTGCATGCCACGCCGCTTCAGTCAAGCTTTTAATATTCCATCAGCAAAGAGTTGAAGGTTTGAACGTGCTGTTTAGCGGCAGAACATCAGCATGATTTATTTAAGCCAACAAACGCGCGAAAGCGGCGCCGCCTCACCTCTGCGGTGGATCAGGACGAGCTTCACGTCTCCCCGCTATCAGACAAACGCTTTGTTTCTGCTCGCGATCACGGAGCCGCGCTTCTTCCCGTCCCTGTTTGTTGTTGCTGGGTAATTGAGTTGCTCTGCTGTCATGGAGTGACTCGTCAGAGACTCATTATTCCAGCAGCTGCCAGAGGAAGAGGCAACAACATCAGCCGCAGTCGAGCGTGGTCATTAGAACAGCCGCGTACCTGAAGTTAGACATGGATCTTGTCAGAAAGACTCCAGAGTAATAAATTATACACTCACGCATTGCTAAAGTATTCATCAAAATGAGCCCTCTTCTTTCTGCACACATTTATTTTACTCTTTGAGATGGAATTTGACAGCCTTTCATAATTTGACGGTGTTGCCTATAAACGATGATATCTCACACAAATGTCACAAAAACAGCAGCGAGATCCAGGAAGTCTGTTACTAAACAAACATTTACATCAACTATTGTCCAAAATGTTCCTGTCATGGAACAGAAACGGAAAATGTTTGCTCAAAACAAAACATTTGTATCAAATAAACCTCTTAGACTAAATATGTCCCATATGACTTCCCCTATATTTACTCTTCCAAACGGAGAAAAATGGGAAAAAGTGTCTTTAAATTCAGATGTTATTAACCCTGGATGATGTCATCAACAGTCAAGAAGCGTCATAAAGGAGGCGTCTTCATGTCAAGGGGGAGTTCATGAAGGGAGTCATGTAGGAGGCAGGGCGTCATGAAAGTGGAGTCATGAAGGGGAGTCATGAAGGGGGGAGTCATGTAGGGGGAGTCATGTAGGGGAGTCATGAAGGGGGCGCCATGTAAGGGAGTCATGAAGGCGAGTTCATGAAGGGGAGTCATGAAGGGGGCGTCATGAAGGGGGCTCATGAAGCGAGTCATGGCGTTAGGGGGAAGTCATGAAGTTGAGTCATGTAAGGGAGTCATGAAGGGGGCGTCATGAAGGGAGTCATGTAGGGGGAGTCATGAAGGGGCGCCATGAAGGGGAGTCAAATGAAGGCCGTCAAGTCAGATGAAAAGGAGTCATGAAGGGGGAGTCATGAAGGGGAGTCATGTAGGGGGAGTCATGAAGGCCGGCTCATGAAGGCGGAATCAAAATGAAGGCGGAGTCATGAAGGCGGCGTCATGAAGGTGGAGTCATGAAGGGGGAGTCATGAAGGGGGCGTCATTTAGGGGGAGTCATGAAGGGGGCGCCATGAAGGGGGAGTCATGAAGGGGGAGTCATGAAGGGGCGCCATGAAGGGGGCGTCATGAAGGCGGAGTCATGTAGGGGGAGTCATGAAGGCGGCGTCATGAAGGCGGAGTCATGAAGGCGGAGTCATGAAGGGGGAGTCATGAAGGGGGAGTCATGTAGGGGGAGTCATGAAGGGGGCGTCATGAAGGGGGCGCCATGAAGGGGCGTCATGAAGGCGGAGTCATGAAGGGGGAGTCATGAAGGGGGAGTCATGAAGGGGGCGTCATGAAGGCGGAGTCATGAAGGGGAGTCATGAAGGGGGCGTCATGAAGGGGGCGCCATGAAGGGGGCGTCATGAAGGCGGAGTCATGAAGGGGGAGTCATGAAGGGGGAGTCATGAAGGCGGAGTCATGAAGGCGGAGTCATGAAGGCGGAGTCATGAAGGGGGCGCCATGAAGGGGGAGTCATGAAGGCGGAGTCATGAAGGCGGAGTCATGAAGGGGGAGTCATGAAGGCGGAGTCATGAAGGCGGAGTCATGAAGGCGGAGTCATGAAGGCGGAGTCAGGTAGGGGGCGCCATGAAGGGGGCGTCATGAAGGCGGAGTCATGTAGGGGGAGTCATGAAGGCGGAGTCATGAAGGCGGAGTCATGAAGGCGGAGTCATGAAGGGGGAGTCATGAAGGGGGCGTCATGAAGGGGGAGTCATGAAGGCGGAGTCTTGAAGGCGGAGTCATGTAGGGGGCGCCATGAAGGGGGCGTCATGAAGGCGGAGTCATGAAGGCGGAGTCATGAAGGGGGAGTCATGTAGGGGGCGCCATGAAGGGGGCGTCATGAAGGCGGAGTCATGAAGGCGGAATCATGAAGGGGGAGTCATGAAGGGGGAGTCATGAAGGCGGAGTCATGAGGGGGAGTCATGAAGGCGGAGTCATGAAGGGGGAGTCATGAAGGGGGCGCCATGAAGGGGAGTCATGAAGGCGGAGTCATGAAGGCGGAGTCATGAAGGGGGAGTCATGAAGGCGGAGTCATGAAGGCGGAGTCATGAAGGGAGTCATGAAGGGCGTCATGAAGGGGGCGTCATGTAGGGGGAGTCATGAAGGGGGCGCCATGAAGGGGGAGTCATGAAGGCGGAGTCATGAAGGGGAGTCATGAAGGGGGAGTCATGTAGGGGGAGTCATGTAGGGGGAGTCATGAAGGCGGCGTCATGAAGGCGGAGTCATGAAGGCGGAGTCATGAAGGGGGCGTCATGAAGGTGGAGTCATGAAGGGGGAGTCATGAAGGGGGCGTCATTTAGGGGGAGTCATGAAGGGGGCGCCATGAAGGGGGAGTCATGAAGGGGAGTCATGAAGGGGGCGCCATGAAGGGGGCGTCATGAAGGCGGAGTCATGTAGGGGGAGTCATGAAGGCGGCGTCATGAAGGCGGAGTCATGAAGGCGGAGTCATGAAGGGGGAGTCATGAAGGGGGAGTCATGTAGGGGGAGTCATGAAGGGGGCGTCATGAAGGGGCGCCATGAAGGGGGCGTCATGAAGGCGGAGTCATGAAGGGGAGTCATGAAGGGGGAGTCATGAAGGGGGCGTCATGAAGGCGGAGTCATGAAGGGGGAGTCATGAAGGGGGCGTCATGAAGGGGGAGTCATGAAGGCGGAGTCATGAAGCGGATCATGTCATAGGGCGCCATGAAGGGGCGTCATGAAGCGAGTCATGAAGGCCGTCATGAAAGGGGAGTCATGACATAGTACAGGGCGCCATGAAGGGCGTCATGAAGGCGGAGTCATGAAAGCAGTCATGAAGGGGAGTCATGAAGGGGGAGTCATGAAGGCGGAGACATAAAGGAGGCGTCATGAAGGGGGCGTCATGAAGGGGGCGTCATGAAACTATACCCATTGCCTATCTCCTGATCTAGGTTGTCTTTGCTGCTCATAATCGTGTCTGATGATTCCTGCAGGTTTATAAAAGTAAATAAGGATCAAAATCATTTGACACTATCCAAAAAATGTTCTTAGTTTTACAATTACCCTTTAAAATACCTAGAAAACAACAAATACCTATTATTATTATTATCATTATTATCATTATCATTATTATTATTATTATTATTATTATTACAACAACTACATTTATTCTTGGCTTCAGTTAAAACACGCGGTCAACATGCAGAAATGTTCATCTCAGCTACATCGATTTCGTTTGTCTAACATGAGTTTTTATCAGTTTTTGTGCATGTCACATTTAAAACACGTGAAAATAACATCAAGTAATAAAGAACCTGTTGGAATAATGTCTGCTCAAATAAAAGTTCAATATTTTCAATAAAACCTCAAATATTAAATGATTATTCACATTTATATTTAGATTTGTGATTGATCTAAGACAGGAAATGAAAATAGAATTCAGCAGGACATTCATAAAATAAATATTGTAGATTTTCTGTTGACATTAGTTAGGTTACCTTTTATTGTTATTAATATAGTTCTTTATTCATTAACTTGAAGTTACGTGTTACAGTCATGGCCCTGTCGTCATTTTGTGTGAAAACGGTCTATTGTAATCAGTGATCAATTTAAATTTTCTCTGGAACCGATCTGCTCCTGATCGTCCATACAGTCACCACTGTATTAACTTTATCTGTAAGAATGTTAGATTTAGAGATCATGCGTGTGTTCTGTTGGTACTGTGTGTAGTATTCTCATAACTTTGTTTTTGGAGTATAATGAATCTATTAGAATGACTTCTAAAGTATTTCCCCACACCTCATTACAGTAAAGAAGATATGGGACAACTAAAGAATCTTATAATATATATTTAGTGCATTTTTATCTCAAATACGTTTTACTTTATATAAGTAACTAAAGTAAAGTAATCAAAGCCAGCAGTGATTTCAGGTGTTATGGTCAGAATATAGGACAAACTCCTGAACTGAAACTCATTCAGTAAAATGTATAAAACAGAGGAAACTTGTTTTTAAAGCTGATGAATCCAAGATGGATTTACACTGAAGACTTTCAAAAGTTATAAAAATATGAACCAGAGGAAGTCAAAGACATGAAATGATTGACTACAACTTCTACTCAGAAGATCCTTTGTTTCAGCTTCTTCCTTCTCATAGATTTCAGAGTAAAGGTTGAGTCTGCCGTCAACATTCTTTCACCTCTTCCTTCAGGATGCCCATTGGTTGAGAGCATTTCCCTCTGCCAGCTTCCTCAGCCTGTTAGTCATGCGTCCTGTTCCTCCATCTGTAGAATGATTCATTTGCTGTTTGATCTCCGTTCTGCAGAAAGATGCTATCTCCAAAAGAGATCATTTCCATTGACTCAGGAAATCCCGCCTTGCCTTTGATGGGCGTCTCAGCGAGTCATGTGACCGTCTCATTTACTCTGAACTCATTTACGATCAATCTGATGGCTGAAAAGGCTGAAACTATTAGCTGAAAATGCTGGAGCAGATAGCTGAAAACTGCTGAAGTAGATAGCTGAAAACACTGAAGCAGAAATCAGAAAATGCTGAAGTTAATAGCTGAAAATGCTGAAGTAGATAGCTGAAAAGGCTGAAACTAATAGCTGAAAATGCTGAAGTAGATAGCTGAAAAGGCTGAAACTAATAGCTGAAAATGCTGAAGTAGATAGCTGAAAAGGCTGAAGTAGATAGCTGAAAAGGCTGAAACTAATAGCTGAAAAGGCTGAAGCTGATAGCTGAAAAGACTGAAACTATTAGCTGAAAATGCTGGAGCAGATAGCTAAAAATGCTGAAGTAGATAGCTGAAAGGGCTGAAACTATTAGCTGAAAATGCTGGAGCAGATAGCTAAAAATGCTGAAGTAGATAGCTGAAGAGGCTGAAGCTAAGAGCTGAAAACGCTGAAGTAGATAGCTGAAAAGACTGAAACTATTAGCTGAAAATGCTGGAGCAGATAGCTAAAAATGCTGAAGTAGATAGCTGAAGAGGCTGAAGCTAAGAGCTAAAAATGCTGAAGTAGATAGCTGAAAGGGCTGAAACTATTAGCTGAAAATGCTGGAGCAGATAGCTAAAAATGCTGAAGTAGATAGCTGAAGAGGCTGAAGCTAAGAGCTGAAAACGCCGAAGTTAATAGCTGAAAATGCTGAAGTAGATAGCTGAAAAGGCTGAAGCTATTAGCTGAAAATGCTGGAGCAGATAGCTAAAAATGCTGAAGTAGACAGCTGAAAACAGTGAAGCAGAAATTGGAAAATGCTGAAGTTAATAGTTGAAAATGCTGAAGTAGATAGCTGAAAAGGCTGAAGCTAAGAGCTGAAAACGCTGAAGTTAATAGCTGAAAAGGCTGAAGCTGATAGCTGAAAAGGCTGAAACTATTAGCTGAAAATGCTGGAGCAGATAGCTAAAAATGCTGAAGTAGATAGCTGAAAAGACTGAAGCTAAGAGCTGAAAATGCTGGAGCAGATAGCTAAAAATGCTGAAGTAGATAGCTGAAGAGGCTGAAGCTAAGAGCTGAAAACGCAGAAGTTAATAGCTGAAAATGCTGAAGTAGATAGCTGAAAAGGCTGAAACTAATAGCTGAAAAGGCTGAAGCTGAGAGCTGAAAAGGCTGAAGCTAATAGCTGAAAATGCTGGAGCAGATAGCTAAAAATGCTGAAGTAGATAGCTGAAAAGGCTGAAACTAATAGCTGAAAAGGCTGAAGCTGAAAAGGCTGAAGCTAATAGCTGAAAATTCTAAAGAAGATAGCTGAAAACATTGAAGCAGAAATCGGAAAAAGCTGAAAACTGAAAACGCTGAGGTTGACAGCTGAAAATACTGAGGCTAATAGCTGAAAACGGAAATGAAAACACGTAAGCTGATGGCTGAAAACGCTGCTGTAAATGCTGAAACAGATATCTTAGAATGCTGAAGCCGAAATCTGAAAATGCTGAAAGCTGAAAATGCTGAAGTTGATAGCCAGCTACAAAAACAACAAAAAAGATGATTTAGATTAGCCAAAATAGCAAACATGCAGCTGAAAAAAACAGTTAAATAGTTTTAAAGTAGTCTAAAAATCTGAAATAGCCGAAATTAGCCAAAACAGCTAGCTGAATGCTAATTTTTCCACTTTAAAACCATAACTATTAAACATAATTATGAATTATAAAAAGGAATCTTATTCCAGAATAAATCAAAATTGTGAAAATGATACAAGTTAAAATGAGTGCAAGATAACATCAGTTCATACATAACAATAAAATAAAATGATCTGGAGGGCCGGATCTGGCCCCCGGGCCTTTACTTTGAACCGTGTGATAGAAGGAAAACGGGTTTACTGAACCAGAACTCCTTCACGCCGCCGCTCATTTTGCTGCCAAGTTAAAGTGAGGATGACATGGAAACGGCGTTCAAATGTCGGCGAGGACGCCCTCCAGGGAGGGCTTTTAATTTATGTTTGCCTCTACAGACGCATAAATGATATGCAGCTGGCAGACACGCTCATTGAATAACGGCTCAAACATTCAATCGCACTTGGATGTATTTTTAATATTGAATGTCAGCGGTGATAAAGAGCGAGCGGGATCTCCATTTGTGGCGGCGGCTGCCGGCTCTTCAGGTAATGGATCTGGAAGTCGTCACAGGGGAAATATCCCCCGCCACGAGTCCTGCTCTCTCCCGATGCATTAAGCACGTTACTCTCACCCAGTCAGAAATAATCCTCACGTTATAGCGGCCCGGGAGCAGGAGGACGCCGGGCGCCGGCCCCCTCGCCTCAGGTCATGTTACCCCTGAGACAGCAGGCTGGCCGACTGCTGCATTTCTGCCTTGATCAATGGCGGGACAGCTCCTTTGACTCCTCCTGAGCGCGCTGCCACCACAATAGCAGACGGCGAGCAGTTGAAAGGGGAGAGGGAGCGCCGACGGGCTGGAGAGGCTGTTCCTGTCGGGACGGACGGGCGGACGGGCCGGAGCTCGGCTAATCAAAGCAGGTTTGGACTTTTAGAGATGAGAAGTTCTGCAGCTTCTCTGTGGCTCCATGACCGACACCGGTCCACGGGGGGGGTCTGATCAGTGGAGCTGGATTCACTTCCTGCAAACCTGTGCAGGACGGCATCAACGCCGCGCTTGATTTCATTGTTGGGGAAACCCGAAACGTCCCCGTTTGATGCAGAGGGTCCCTGATGCATCAATATGTGACAGTCTGAGAATGTAATGTTACCAGTGCAGGAAAACATCGGGCCGTTACTAACAATACAATCAAATGATCTGGAGGGCCGGATCCGGCCCCCGGGCCTTCACTTTGACACGCGTGCTCTACACTCATTATACCTGCAGGTTTTATGAATTCTGTCTGTCGGCTGTTCAGTCTAAAGTGTTTTTACCTTTAAAACCACAGAGATGTTTAACAAGAAACTAGAAATAAAATAATGAAAGAGATGTGATTATTCTGTTATGTAGAGACCGTCTCCTGACTCTAAAGAAGTTTTAGATTCTTCATTATGATGTATAAACACACATGTATGAGACATCCCAGCACACACGAACACATTGATCAGTTTTCTGGAATAATCAGTTGAAACGTTACGGTAAATGAAATAACATTAATGCTGGTGTTCATCAAATATATTCATCAATGTGTTTGAAAGTGGAGAAACTTTGTCCTTAAAGAGGAAAATCATTTATGTTTCAAGACTGACGACTTATGTTTAAGTTTTCTCTTTCTATTTGATCCTCTCACTCAACTTCTGATGTTTTCACTTTGACATGTGACGACCGTGTGTATTGACGTGTGCACGTGAGTGTGTGTTTGTGTCTGTGATGGACCAGGAACCTGTGCAGGATAAGCCTGACAGGGATTGGGATAGGCTCCAGCATCACCGTGACCCAGGAAAGGATTGGACAGGTGGATGGACCCTCAGGTAAATGTGATTAACGTGTTAATTTTAAATATTTATGTTCTGCTGTTTCTCTGCAGGAATGAAAAAGATTATTAAAATAAAACTCTTAAACAATCAATTAAAGAAGCAAATTCACAAGAATCCAGGTGTGATTTAGAAACTCAGAAACTCAGAGACAGAACTGCTGCAGCCAGACTCATTCTGATGTTCAGCTCTACAGTCTTGAGGATTCTATGTCCATGTTTGACCTCTTTAAGACCTTTCAAAATAAAATAAAAGTTGACCACAGAAACATTTCAGATGTTTCAGTTTCACTCTGGGTTTTTATGGTTAAATGTAATCATCTTTACACTATTAACAGAATACGATTGATTATGACTTCTTCCCTGATTGATCTATAATGTATTACAGTTTGGAGTCCCTGATTGGTCCACGTCTCTCCTTTAAACCACCTGAATGTTTCTGTTCTTGCTGCAGCACGTCCAGGTGTGGAATAGGTGAGCATTTAAGAAGCTTTTATACTTGTAAGTGGAAGTAAGTCTAATTTAATTTTCCCAATATCTCACCTGACTCACCTCTGCAGCGGCGTTTTCTCCAGAGGTAATTTAAAAAAAGAAAGATAGAAACCTTTGGAAGAACCGGATTATTCCGATTTCATTTCACCTCCATTAAACTGTCTTTTCTGCTGGAAAATTACCTGTTATTGAAAATGTTGAACCAAATTCTTGGTGTTCAGAATATTTTCCAACTTTTGGATTTTGGACTTTTTGGGTGGAAGAGCCGACTGACGATGAAACCAGAAGGTTTCTGTTTGAATCCGAGTCGTTTGATTGGATCTTCTGGAATGTTTCAGTCAGTGAGAGATCTGGACTGTGATGAAGGGGGCCTGCTGCAGACTGGGAGGTCTTCTTTGGTTCTCCTGCTGCCTTTCCCATCGCTGGGATCAGGAACAGGAGGAGGAGAGGGAAAAGAAGGAGATGAAGCTCCTCTCTGCTCAACAGAGGATCCAGCATGAAGAGATTTCTAAATGTAACCTCAGATGAAGGTGGATGAGCCTCTGCAGTCACACCTGGTGCAGCACACGTCCAGGTAACGATGCATTGATTGTCCCTGTAGCGTCTGAACACAACGGCTGAGTTTATAACCTCATTTTAAAGACATAAATGATGTAAAATCCTCCCATTCATATCATGTAACATCCAGGTTTCAATGAAGTTTTTAGCTTTGAACATTTATTGTCAACAGTTAAGACAGATTATTGATGAGGTCTTTAGATGTAAATGTCTGAAAACGCGTGAAAGTGTCCGGAGCTGAAGACGTAAAACATCGATAGTTCACCTCTAGTCAGTCATGTGTCTGTACTAAAACCATGTGACTAAAGATCTGTTCAGTCATTGGCCAGCAGTTACAGAGGAGCTGCACTTTGTAAATCCTAATCAAGATGGTTCCTGTTTTTATGTTGAGTCTGTATGAAGATCAGGTTCAGCTTTGATATGGTGACACGCTGCAAGACGGTTACCATGGATACACGGTACTCTGATACATATTTGTGATATAGATTATCATGAAAACTGTGAGAAACAATATTTATCACATGAACAGTTTTTTTTTATCAGCCTGATTTCCTCCAAACATTTTAATGAACTCTTGTTCCATCGCTGCTCCACGTATGACCGGCTACGGTGGCTGTTTTGGTCCAATTGTTCAGGTCTCAGAGCGGTTCCTGTCATGTTAGGCATATTCAGACTGAAAGTTTGTTCTGGATTATTGGTGGAGATGAACTCTGGTTCACTTGAAGAGAATCAAATGAATCCTAAAACTAATGATGAGGATGAAGATCCTTTCTACCAGACAGAGGTGAGGAGGAAGTTCTTCTGACCTTAAATTAGATATCTTTCATTTGTACAGGTTTCTATTTTATCTTCACACTTCTCTTTGTTTTTAAACATGAACATCACTTCCTCTAAAGTGTCTTGATCAGTTTCAGGTCTACTGTAATAAAATGAAAATAAAATCTGCAAAACAAAGAAACTGGATGTAAAGTATTGTTAAAAATAGTTTTAAAGGAAAGTTATTCCTGAAAGTTTTACAAACTGCTTAAAACGGTTCAGGACTTCATTTTTAACAATTAGAGTCAAATTTCTCTTTAAGTCATAACAGTTTATTATCTTGCATTACATGAAACTCCAAGTTCAATGTCACCATCAGATGTTTGGTTTAAATCAGAAATAAAAGAAATCTTGTTAAAAAGTCGATTTTGGTTAAAATGAGGTTGATAGAAACAGAAAAACATATTTTTGTGTCTTCAGTGGATTTGTAAAAACTACTCACTGAAATGATAAAAGCCGTGATTTAAAACATAGTAAAATGTTTTGGAGTTTCATCTTTGTGTTTGTTTGAACATAAACTTTCCCAGATAAACTGATGAGACTCTTATGACTCCAGTCTAGTTACTCTAATGTAACGTCGATCAGAAATACTTTGAATTGATCCCTGAAATCAAACGTACTGATGCATTCCAGCATCACTCAGAATCCAAACCTTTGCAGAGCAGCTTCCTGACGGACGTGAGCTGATGTTTCATTATTGAGAATATGTCAATAAAGAGAACGTCTTTATAAACAAAACCAGGTTTTATAAAAGAATCGACTCTACTCTGATTACACACTTTACCAATGATACATTTAAGGATTGTTTAATTTGTAAACCCGGTTCATGGATCTGACCTGCCTTCAGTCTGATGGTTCCCACCAGATAAAGAAGCCTTTGAGTAAAACAACGATTATCTCCTTCCTCCTGCAGATCCTGGCAGCGTGACCTCATTAAAAGTTCAAGCGGAGTCTGATCGCCGTACCGGAGCGGTGACATTTCGGCGCGCGGCTCGACGCGAGGATGGCCGGAGAACAGGAGGATCGAATCCCGACGACGAGGAGGACGGAGGAGGAAGAACAAGAGGAAGCAGACGATGAATCTTGATCTGCGGCAGCCAGTCAAAGGCCAGAGCATGTAGGTCATCGGCTCGCTCTGTCTGCTTTGATAAGGAGGAGCTCACACTCTCATGCACAGCCGGGAAAATGAGGAGGAAATGTGAAATAAAGAGACAGGCGAGGGAGGAGGTGATAGGATGAGGTGTACGCAGGTGACAAGCTGCCAGAGGAGGAAGAACAGGCTGGGGCTGATGCTCCGCGGGGTGAGAGGCCTCGTCTGACACCGCGGCGGCGATACGCCGGCTGACAGGTCGAGGGAGGAAGAAAAAAGCCGCTGAAGCATTCCTGCTGAGGACGAGTCCAACAACTCTGACATGACACATCCAAAAGCTAATTTAGCGGCGCTGAGAGATGTGTGGAGCTCTGTGCTCCTCACTGTGCTGCTGCGTATGGAGACACTGATGTAATTACAGCGGCGAGGAGGAAACCTCAGAGCCTGCAGACGATCCTCCCGGCATGACGCCGCCGCCATCCTTTGTGTTGAAAGCTTTTAAATAGTGCTGTCAGCTTTCACTCTTGATTATGCTGGTCCGGACACGAGGAGAACCTTCAGCAGATGCTGCAGGATTAGCTCTACGCCTTCATGATCTCCTCAGAAATGTCCTCTGACAGCTTCTGTAGTGAGGCTCCGCCCACATCTCGTTTAACCACTTCTCTCCATCACTCTGGAATTCCACTCACAGCTGCTTCTTCTGTCCAGAATGCTGGATAATGAGGCGGACCGGCGGGGCACGGCGCCGCCACACCTGACCTCTTTCTCGGGTCAAAGGTCACGTAAAACAAAACCTCATTAAATGAGTGTGAGAACAGCTACAGTCCAGGTGAAGACTCCGCCCACTTTGACCTGTCAGCTGCTGTCATGAACTCTGAAGACAAAATACAGTTAATGCAGCAGCGTTTGGTTTATTTTACATTCTGCTAACAAGGCTGGCAGCAGCAGGTATTATGAACACACGAACGAGGTTAACGGGGCTAACCTGCAGCACGTCAGTCGAGTCCATGTCAACACACTTCATGAAGTCGGACTGACAACGGGAGGACAGTGACGCCCCATTCACACTGGACGGAGTCTGCTTCCATTCGGCGCCCTTGTTATCCTAGGGCAGGGGTGGGCAAACTTTTTCATTTGTGGGCCAGAAAGGGTTCTAAAATTTGGCATAAGGGCCGGACAAGGAGCAGATGGAAGGAGAGATTTGGTAATCAACCTCATAAACTAAAAAGATAATATGGAATTTAGAGAAAAACATGCTTTAATTTGGATTAAAATTCAAATATATTCATTTAAAAACAGAAAATTTGGGAATTTTAATTTCTAAATTTTGATTTTTGTTCTCTTTTTGGTGATCCAATGGGTTGATGTTCTTCAGAGGAAAATGCGAACTCAAAGAAATCCGAAAAATCACCATCTGACCAGAAAAAAACACACGAACGCCAGAGAAACATCATTCATGAGAAGAAACTAGCAATACCATGAAAATAAAACAATAATTAGGATTTTTGAAATTTGGAGGGCCAGATTAAGTAGCTTAAGGGGCCACATGTGGCCCCCGGGCCATAGTTTGCCCACCCTTGTCCTATGTCGTCGTTCACACAAGGCGCGGAGCGGCGCGGAGGGCCCGCGCGGAACGGCGCGGAGGGCCCGCGCGGTGCAGCGGATCGTTTCCGCGTCTGACCTATTTTGTGCGCGAGCCGCGAGCGTTCCGCGTCAATTCTGGCCGGAAGTTGCTTCAAGATACATGAGAAAATCCGGTTTCTTTTCAAAATATAACCAGTTTTTCACAATAAAATGCCGCGATTGACAAATGTGATCATGTTTTTGTATCTTAACAGGCGGTAGACACCGATTTAAACACACAATCACAACAAGCACGCAAACACGTGCGCGCGAGCACAGAGACACACAAAACAGACGAACACGCACACTTTTTTTTTTCTTTTTTCACAGACACGTACACACGCAGATCAACGTGGATAAACTCCGGTGCGGGGTGAGAAGTTTCGGGAGTTAATAAAACGACAACAGAGAGACAGAGAGCAGCTCATCTTAGCAGAAACAGGAGGTAATATTTATAAAACACACACAACACAGACAGACACGAGCGCGCACAGATCAACGCAGTGAGCTGACTCCTGAGCGAGTGGGCGGGGCTGCGGGATTTTGGGAGAGAAAAAAGAGATGCAGAGAGCTGCTCCTCTTAGCAGAAATATGGGTTAATAATTGCAGTTTATTCATTTACCCACACACAGACACCTGCGAGCGCGTGCGCACAGACACACACAAAACAGAGATGCACGCGCGCGCACACAGATCAGTACAGTGGGCCGACAGAGCGGGTGGGCGGGGTTTTGAGAGAGCAGTTTTTCTTGGCAGGAACATGGGTTAATGTCTTTAGGCTATGAAATTATCAACCATGATGGCAAAAACAAAAAAAGCTCTAGCAGAAGCGCCTGTGGACCGCCGCGGAAAAATGCACGTCTGGTGTGAACGACAGAGCGGAGCGGAAGCGGCGCGGACTCCACTCCGCTCCACTTCGCGTTGCTTCCGCGTCCAGTGTGACCCCGGCGTGAGCCTCAAAAATTAAATCAGACTTTGTCATGATTGAGAATAAAAAGCAAATATTATTTTCAAGAAAAGTTTACTCTATGGTATGGAGTCTGAATGTCTTTCATAATACTAAATAGTTTTTTAGTAATATTAGATTAGGGTCAGAATTCAGACAAAGTCACATTTAGTCTTTTTATCAGCTAAAAATTCACTTCAGAAATCCTCTGTGAGGCCAGCAGTACACCTGCCTCCAGATAGAGGGCGCTGGTGAGACCAGAGAATGTGACATCACAGCTCCAGATGTGTTAGGATCATTTTCTACATGGAGGATTGTGTCTAAACTCAGAACTTGGTAGTGAATAGCTGCGTTTCCATTACACTTTTGCGCAAAACTTTATCGAAATTTCTAGAATTTCGATAAAACACTGTTTCGAAAAAACAGCGTTTCCATTAAACCATGATTATGCGAAAAACTCGAAGTAATTCCTGCGATAAGTCATTAAAAAAAACATGGCGACGGATATAAACACTATTTTGATGTGCAGTAGATTCATTCACATTTCTGCCACGGCGCTAGCTCTCATCCTTCCATTCAGAGAAGACGTCTACGTCTGATCCGAGCCTCGGAGCGGCAGGCTCCTTATACGTGGGAGCGACGTAGTGGTTGAAGAATTCACCGAAGAGCTGTGGATTCAGCATTTTCGCATGACACGCTCAACTTTTGATGAGCTGTGCGATGCTGTGGGACCTCTCGTGGCGCCCGCTGTGCGGTGCCCAAGGCAGCCAGTTGCTGTGAAAAAGCTTTTCCTGCTTCCTGTCCGAAACGTCATATCCGGTTAATGGTCACGTGACTCGTTTGTTTCGAAAAACTACTGTTTCGATACGGCCCAAATACCACCTCCTCTAAGCGCAAAAACTTTATTTCGAAAAAGGCGAGTTTTTTCGAAATTGTGGTGTTTCCATTAGGAGAATTTAATATCGAAATTCCGTTTTTCGAAATTTCAGAGTTAATGGAAACGCGACTACTGAAGACTTCTGCTAACATGTTATTCACGTGTTTCTGCGCACAGACTGTAAATCTGACTGATGATGTCAGATTTCTCTCTGACTCTCGTCTTATATTCCAGCGTTCTCTTTCCATGTTTAAGAACAAACATTCATTGATTGTATACGTCTCATAACCTGGAGCAGCTATAGTGTTCATGATGCTGTACTCAACATACAGAGATGATCAGAATTCATGCTGTAATGTCACTGATCAGTGGATCAATGAGGCTCCTCGGACCTCCTGGGAGGTCCAGCTCTTCATCCGTCTCTGAGACCTCATTCCATCTGTTGTTAGGTGGACAATAGAGCTGATCATCAAGCCTCTGTTTCCTCTTTTCTCGTCTTCAGAGCTGCATCCTCTTTCCATCCCACCGTTGTCAGTGCTGGTACCCCCCTCCTCCTCCTCCTTTCATGGAGTGAAGCCTTTGGATCCCCTCTCATACCTGCTGCTACCTTGGATGCCTGTGCCAGGCTGATAGGGAATGTTGTTATACCATCCAGTTTCAATATGAGAAGTGACACCATAAACACAGGCCGGCGCTTCCCTCACGCCTTTCTTCTCAAGCTCCACATTTCTTCACAGATTGACTTAAATTTTGCAGCACAAGCTGTCTGGATTTGCAGAGTGTGGGGGTGCACACAGCTCTCTTCTCTGCTTTTCAATCCGTGAGGGGAGAGGAGTCTGTACACAGCAAGCTGGCCACCAAATCATGGGTATGTATGGAAGGAGCCCGGCTCTCGCCGCTCGAGCCTCACGTCTCGCTTTAGGTCTGTGAACGTTTTCCAGATTAGCTGATTAACAGGAGCCGGCAGCACGCTTTCATATTTCAGAGGATCCATCCGAGCATTTGAAATCCCAGCCTCTTTGAAAAGGTTCTGCAGTTCTGCAGAAAGCCTATGAATAAAGGATTGTTCACAGCGCCGCAAAGTTAAAGAACAATTACAAAGAGACAGAACAATTATCTACTAAATGTCATGTTTCCTGGAATGAGTCACAGCGCTGCCTTTCTTCCTGTGATGGCCGCCGTGATAGCAGTGTTGAAAATCACAGCCCAGAACACATTTACATTCTAATAAGCCTCCAGCTTCTTCTACTGTTTTGGTCAAACTTTTCCAGACAGAAAAGAAATTGTGTTTCTGCGGAGACGGAGGGCCGATAATCGGAGCAAGTTGTTCCGTGTGCAGAGCAGACAGTGGCTTTCATCCGCCGTGATAACAGGTGCATGGACAGAAAGCCTGCATGCCTCATAATCACTGCAGAAATGTTCTGCTGTTCTAAAGGAGAAGTCATTTCCCTGCATCATTAGGTCGCCGCGTGATCCGGCGCCTTGCATTAGGAGGATCATTGTACGCACTTGTGTTTGGGTTATAAATGGGCCCCATATGGAAACGTCTGTGACTCTAATGCTGCCTCATGAGGGGCTGAATGCATATTCATGCTGATGGGGTCCACTTGGAGGGAAACACTGGGACCAGAACCACTTCAGAACTATGACTGATTCTGTGGACTTTTCATTTGATCGGATTGATTTATTCACACACATGCAAACCATGTGATGGCGTGTTACAGAAACCCATGTGGGTTTATTCAGGATGAGAACACAACTCTGTCAACAAACAAAGAAAATATAGTAAGTAAACAAACAGAGAACTAAGAAACAAAACAAACAGCTCTAACATAACGATTCCAAATCAAATTGACTTTATAAAAATGTATTAGTAAACATCTCTTTTTTCAACTAATTCAATCCCTTTTTTTAACTTTGAGATCAAAATCTTTTTTAGGTTATTTTTATTAAATCTTGCAATCAAGAACTCACACTTATTTAATAATTTGTTGCCACGGTAACAGAAAGAAAACTTAACTTGTGACTTACAGAAAACGTAAATATATGATGATTAATGTCATAAATGTTTAAAAACTAATTTTGATGAGAGTGGGTCACAAATAAACACAATTTGTGGCCAAACGATCGATCAATAACAAACAATATTACAATGATAAAATAACTGAAAATGCACAAAATGTTTTATTCTTCTTATGATTTTGTAATTTTATTCCAGACTAATGGGATTTTTCCTAAATGTTTGGTGTCCAGCCAGACAGATGGATAAAACATCTTTAATTTATTTATTTTGAATGTCAGTTTTAATTAAATTGTCATGTTTCTTCCAGCCTTACAAATAGCATAAAAATATATTTGTATTTAATTGAAAGATATTCTGATTACTTGAAACCAGGTAGAGGATTCTTTTAGATCCTTGTTTAGTTTTTTTCTGTTTTTAGATCTTTATTAGAAATCAAAAGATTGGTGTCATCTGCAAATAAAATGTCAAATATGGATTTACCAACACATACAAAACCAGAAACAACAAAGGTCCTGCAGTAGATCCCTGGGGTACACCACATTTCATGACATCTCTTTCATCGTCACATTTTGTGTTGTATTTGTCCCATAGCTGCTCTCTCATTGGATCATTTGATTCGATGGATCTCTGCTGAACAGGAAGAGCTGATTTACCTCAAACCAGCACAAAAATATATATATATATTTTTTTGAAGCTGATATTAGTGTTTGTTTCCTTTCAGAGTTCAGGTCAAACTGCTTTTGTTTAGACATGTAACCGTGACTGTATTCCTAATTATATCAAAGAATATTCTTGATTTTTCTTGCTTTTCATTGACATTAAATGAATTAAATGGTGCATTAATGACTGATGTTCATGTCAGTGGAGTGTTGTGTTCACAGCACATGTGACAGTAGTTTATTCTGCAGCGTCATCACACACGTGTGACTGACCTGCACACATTAACCAGCTGGTATGAAGCGTCTTTTCTAGAATCCCTCAAAGAACTCTCAGCTGGAACTCCTGCAGCGCTCCATGTTGGATGATAACGGGAAAATAAAGATTCCTTTCTCATTTTTATGCCTCATGCAAATGTTGTTTTTGATGAACTTCACAGGAACACGTGTTCCGAGTCACATAAAAAATAACCAGCAGCAGCATTTGCTCAAATATGCAGATGGAAATAAACGGTTCAAACCATCACAGAGGGGAAAACACTGGAGACATTATGCTTTTAAACACGGAAATGAAAGGAAAGAACTGATTAAAGGCTCCCCCTAATACCTCTGAGGCATATTTACTCTATTATTACTATTATTGTTTGGGATTCTCGTTTGTCTCAGTTGGACAAAAAGACAATTTACAAATTATAGTTTTATTCTCACCTTTAAGGTGACTGAGAGTCATTAGGATGGAAAACATCCAAATGTTCTTAATAAACCAGTGGAAATGTAGAAAAACCTTTTATTAAAAAAGCTGCATTATGATTTAGTTTTTGTTTCCTGAACGGACAATAAGAAATGCTTCAAACATAAATCCCTCTTTCACGGTTTCTAGTCCTAACTTTACCAGAACAATCCAGAACATTCTGCTCCGTGACACAAACTCTGAACATGGAGGGAGCGTGCTCGGACTGTCGACACGTTTCCAGGCGATAGTAGAGCTAGATGCATGTGGAGGAACACACGCTCTCACACGCCGTCTCTAAAAATATCCTGTAACATGCTTCGCACTTTAGCACAGACATGCAATACTGCAGGAGGGCGGATGAGAATAACATGAAGAGAAATGCTGCAGACAGAATCTGGTTTTCTGGGAGGAGAAGTGGATTCTGGAGGATCTGATCTGATCCTGTCATTAGTGAATCCAGCTGATGTACGAGCTAACAGTTCTTTAGAAGGTCTACAGATCAAACTTCACAGGTTAAAGCCACTTAAGGGTCTCATGAATGTAAACCTGGACCTGAATTCTCTCCACTCTGTTTTTTCTCTGTTTCTTTGAGTGAAATGTGTTTCTTTATTATCTGGATCAGCAGCTTTTCCATCTGGTTCTTGATGGTGATCATCATTTTAGTTGATGTTTGACTGCAGGTGGTCCAACACTTCAGATTCTTCTCTTCCAGTGAAAGCTTTACATCCGTCTGATCTCCCTCGATCACGTCATCCCGGTTCAGATCCCGTTTGACTGACGAGCTGAACAGAAGCAGAGAGCCGACGTCTTTTTGTTAATGACTTCTTAACTACTCCAGTGACAAAGCCAGCCAGCAAACTTCTGCCCACGGACAGTCTGTCTAACCTGTAATCCACAGTTTTCGGTGCTTGGAAGCTGTCAGAACGTCTGACACGTTTCAGCACAGAAAGAAAATCGTTGCTTTTCCAGCCTTTTCATTCTGGCTCCATTTCTGTGTCTCGCTTCAAGAAAAACACAGAAATAGGATTCTTTTCCTATTGAAATTTTTATATTTTGCATCGAAGCATCATAAAAAGATAAAATAAAATCAATAGAAGTTGTTTTTGAAAAGAAAGAAATCTCCTCGTTTACTTTCAGTCTCTAAAAGCTTCAAAATGAGATCATCTGGGAGACGTTTTCCCCGTTCCACCACTGAGAAGCTCTTTTTTATTTCACATTGGTACACAGATGACATCTTCTGTTAGCAGCAAGTCTTGTGGCTGCACAATGTCCCCATAACATCATTCTCCCTCCTCCGTGTTCTGGCATCTAAAGGATTTACTCCCAAACATCTGACTGTTGATATCAAATAAAATCAAATCTGTCTTCTTATTGTTTCTAAAACACATTTACGTTGGCCTTCCCAAAAACAGGCTGGACAGTTTAGCGATACCTGTCACACCCAGCAGAGCTGAGGCTTGGGTTGAATATTTACTATTACTTGGGAGACTGTTTGTGAACATTAAAATCATCAAATTAAACTAGATAAATAGCATCACCTGCAATAATGTTAGTGTGAATGCTGGAAGCTGAAAACACTGAAGCTAATTGCAAGATAATATATTAGCTGCATGCAAAATTAGCTTAAAAATGGGTATTAGCCAAAAGCTAGTAGCTGAAATATTAGCTAAACTACCAAATGGACAAGAACAAAAATGGCAATAGCCTAAATTAGCCAAAACAGCTAGCTGACTCCAAAATAGTCTACAAAAACTGAAAAAAGCAAACATTAGCTGAAATATTAGCTAAACTCAAGTCTAGTCTAAAAACCCCAATAAATGCCAAAAGAGCCCAAAGTCTGCTGAATAGATTAAAAGTAGAATGTGTTTTGGAGCTGAAAATCTACTTGACTTCTATTGTTTTGTGAAGCTGAAAGCTTTTAGCTGAAAAGAGGGCTTTTAAAATGGAGTTAAAAAGTGGTAGTTGGTTGAAAAGCTGAAAAAGTTGAGAGTAATGATGCTGAAATGGACGAGTAGTCGTGAATATTTTGAATGAGATGAATGGCTGAAGAGGCTGTAGAGAAACGTTCACTAGAGTGTGAATAGTCGCGTTTCCATTAACTCTGAAATTTTGAAAAACGGAATTTCGATATTAAATTCTCCTAATGGAAACACCACAATTTCAAAAAAACTCGCCTTTTTCGAAATAAAGTTTTTGCGCCTAGAGGAGATGGTATTTGGGCCGTATCGAAACAGTAGTTTTTCTAAAAACTGTAATGGAAACACTTTTTTCGAAACAAACGAGTCACGTGACCATTAACCGGATATGACGTTTCGGACAGGAAGCAGGAAAAGCTTTTTCACAGCAACTGGCTGCCTTGGGCACCGCACAGCGGGCGCCACGAGAGGTCCCACAGCATCGCACAGCTCATCAAAAGTTGAGCGTGTCATGCGAAAATGCTGAATCCACAGCTCTTCGGTGAATTCTTCAACCACGATTTCCCAAAAACGTTTGACTCTACGTCGCTCCCACGTATAAGGAGCCTGCCGCTCCGAGGCTCGGATCAGACGTAGACGTCTTCTCTGTTTTTTTAATGACTTATCGCGGGAATTACTTCCAGTTTTTTGCATAATCATGGTTTAATGGAAACGCTGTTTTTTCGAAACAGTGTTTTATCGAAATTCTAGAAATTTTGATAAAGTTTTGTGCAAAAGTGTAATGGAAACGCAGCTACTGTTCCAAAATATTCACACAATGATGACGACCACAAAAATGAGTAAAAAACAAATAACGTCGAGCCAAACTTTATGTTTGTTTGTTGTGAGGATGAAGTGTTTGACGTCATCTTACCTGGTGGACCGGCTGAACTCACACTAGATTTATCAGGCTTCAGTCAGAAGACTCGGCCACGCCTTCAACGTATCTACGATTCATTTCAGCGACATAAATAAACAGACTGAACCTGTTTACCAGACTTTTCTGTCTAAAGAAGCAGCAGCTCGTCCATTGATTGTCCTCTTTTATCCATTTGCCAGCGCTGCGTCCTCCGGCTCCAGGTGCCAGCCCTGATCAGGCGCCGGAGGCGGAGTCACTTCCCTAAAACGCATTGGAATGGAAGGCTTTGTTTGCAGCAGATTACACCGTGCCCTTGTGTCAAGGAGAGTTGTTTGTTTTTGTCGAGTTTCTCTTCGTCAAAGGGTCAAAGGAGCGGGCCGGGGATTGTCCCGAGCAGCTTTTTCCAGCACGTTATTTATGGCGCCGCTGCAGCAGATGGGTAGAGCAGAAGCTCAGGCGGCGCCGTGATAAAAGGCTCTCTCTGCCAAAGTCTGGAAGATGGCAAGTGTAAGAAGAATTTTATGAGAAAATACATCAAGAGGAGCTGGCACAGAAATAGCTGTTTGAGTTTATGTGATTGTTAAGACAAAACTGAAAATAAAAATATTGGCAAAGGGAGCAGGAGCTGACGGCGTGTTTATTTCTGCTTTTCTGCAGAGAAAGGAGGGAATAAATCAGTGTCAAGCAGGGAGCTACAGTGAAACATGTGATGGTCAGCGACAGCATGAGTGATGACTGCATTATGGAGCTATAAACTGCTGCAGCAACTCCACTACAGTAATGGCATGCTTTCTGGACACATCTTTTCCTGACGTGAATGCAGCTATATGTCATCAGCGCCGCGTCTGCAGTCGATCCGTCAGCTCCGGATACCGTCACCAGATAAACGGATATCTGAGAGCTGGTGAAGAACCCTGAAGGTGCTGCTGTAACCAAACAGACTCTACTCCACAGATGACCTTCAGATAATCCACGTTCAGAATGGTTGATCACTTACTGAGAGGAGGTTTGGAATGTTCAAGTAAAATGTGTTTATGTAGCCTAAAATCAGAAAAGAATCGCCTCATTGGGCTTCATGCTGGTGATTGTTCAGAAGCAGAAGCTCAGTCATAAAACATAAACAACAGCTGAACTAAACCGACTAATATCAACCAATTATCAATGTTCCTCCCAGTAAAGAAAAACTCCTGATTCAGGAAAAAAGAAGAACCCTCAGAGATCTTCTCCCAGGACAGACAGGAGATTTACCAAGATTAGCTGGGACAGGGGGACGGGTGGGGGTGATGTCCACAGCCAAGGACAGCGCAGACAACCAACCTTGAATCTGAACAACACCTGAACAGCACTGCACCAACCAGAAGCACAGAAACAAACGTTTCAGACACAAACATTCAAATATCTCATTTACTCTCAGCTGAAACTCAAACCCTGTTACACACTCATAACTGACACACATGTACACACTCTGGTCTGTTTGACACAATCCGCTCAAGATGCTGAACCCCACCAATGGAAGCAGCTGCTGACAGTCTGCACATGTGGTCTGAGATGAACCTTCAGCCATTGAAAGAAGAAGTCCTTCAAATCTGAAGGACGGTTTGTGAAAGACGATTGGTCCAAAGTTCCAGTAGAGATGTGTCACTTGTCTGCTCCACCCACCTGACTAAAGATTGAATCCTGCACACCTGCTCATCATCAGACATCCACACCCACCAGCCAACGTGGGTTTCCTTATCTCTCCAAAGTAAACAAAAACCATCCCTAAAACTCCGAAATACCTTCTCTAAACATCTTTGACTCCAGTGGATCACCTTCGAACGCCCATCAACTCCATCAACCAGACAGGTTCTCTTCCTCCAACCTCCAACTCTGCGTCCTTAACACACATCACGTCTTCTACCTAGATCTTAACAGAAATGAAGGAAATCTGTTCATGGTTACAGAACTCAGCTGGTTTTAGTGACTCTAGATTCCATTAACTATTAGCCTGCCAATCATTTAGTCTATTTTCAGTAAATTTGTCAGGTTGTGAGGCGGCCTCTGATTGGAAGGTTGCAAGTTATATCACCTCCTTGCCCACCCGTGTGGCAAAGTGTCCTTGGGCAAGACGCTGAACCCCACCTTGGCTCTGGTGGAAGGTTGGCGCCGGTGTTCAGCAGCTGAGCTCCACCAGTGAGTGAATGTGACTGGAAAGCTCATAAGATGGAAAAGTTCATACAAGAAAACATAATTTATCATTTCTTCCCATTTGGACCAAGATCTGATCCTTCTGGACTTAGCCTGAAATACATTTCATCTCAAAATGTATGTATAAATATGTGACAAATACAGTTTTCATTTTCATAATCACTTCATTTTGTCGGTCTGAGACTAGTTTTAGGTCTAGTCCTGCTTTCTTTCTTTATAATGAATTTGTTTAAACATTACGGTTAAGCAGACAGGAAGTCCTCCCCAAAAAATGATAGAATATTGTTAATTTAAACACAGACCACCATTTTAATGTGAGTAAACTTAACATCCCACAGCATCTACAGACATTATTTGACCTGGTTTCAGGAGGAAAGACCGCTCCACTGCTGCACGCTGAGACTAAACATGGCGTGTCTGAGTCTTCACACTCATCCTGCTGCTGACAGAATGTAAATGAACTGAGATCTCTGCAACATCCTGAAGACATCCTTATCTTCTTGTTGTTGCAGGAAATTCAGCCTTTCAAAGGTTTTGGACAAAGAAAAGTCTAATTTCTCCAGGTGGCTCTTGATCCTCCTGACAGGAGAAAGTCGTTCTGAGTCTCAAAGTCTTCAAGGATCCTGATGAGTTCTCTAAATGTCAGGATTGTCACACAACTATGTGTGTTGGTAATAGTCTGACACTAAACTGTCATGGCTACGCCTCTCCTTCCTCATCGTCTCACCTGTGTGGTTACCTTTACAGCACATGCTGCCCCGATGAGCAGTGCCTGAAGATTACACCTCCAAAACTTTCCAAAGCCACGGGCTTCTACACTTACCACGATTTCCACTGTGACTGCCTTTTTCCATTGACACTACCTTTTCCACTACAATTGCCATTGCTACTGCCTTTACCATTGCCACTCTCGTTGCATTTTCCATTGCCACTACAACTTCCATTTCCACTGCCATTCCATTTTCCTGCCATTGCAACGGCCTTTTGCTGCTCCATGACTTTCTTGCTGTGCGTCTAAACTTTATGGTGAGACCACCCCAGACCTTCCTCATGTCTTGGATCTGGATCCGGTGGTGTTGTCCAATGTTGTCGCTCTCTCTCTCCCCCTCCCTCCCTGGATGTCCATGAAGCACAGATCTGTGCTTTCTCCTCCACACCACAGAAAGTGCCTGACACCCCCAGGTGGAGAAAGGAGTCATGGTCCTGGAGCGCAGCACTCACAAGTCTCTGTTTCATTATTGTTCACACATTGACAGTTCTGACCAATCGGCTTTTCTGGAATCCACTCATGCTGCCTGATGCTGAACAGATTCAAATGAGAATCTAAACTGTTAAAGATAATCCTATCAGGAGAATCCTGCAGACTGAGAGTGAATCCTATAGAACAGGGGTATTCAACTCCAGGCCTCGAGGGCCACAGTGTCTGCATAATTTCCAGATATCCAAACTCTACTCATGACTGATTACCTGGTTCAGGTGTGCCCAACCAATTGGAGCATGCCAGATCCGGGTATGTTGGAGTTGAATATCCCTGCTATAGAATGCCAGTCTTAGATATGTTCTACCTGAATCATGTAAAGGTTTTTGCATCATGTTGGTTTACTCTCAAATCAAAGTTGTATGAGTTTTTTTTATCCTCCAATTAGCTGCAGCCCTGTGCGATTTGTCTGACACCAGGAGTTAACCTCAATCCACATTTCATCCACTCTACTTTACCCCCCAGGACTGAAGGAAGACCAGAATCCAACCAGCTGTCGGGTGAAAGCCCATCAGTCTGTAAACGAGTCTGGTTAAGAGATCTGGTGACTGCTGCCTTCAAATCCCGACCAGGAAGCTCCACCATCCACTGACTCCTCCTCCAGTTCAAATAGGTCATTGTTTCTTCATAGCACTTTACAAGATGTCGCCCATAAATATTAACAATGTTGATTTTTTCCAGTGTAAACAGAGAAAGCTGCACATTTTCCATGTAAATGTCAGTGTTTGTTATTCCGGCTGCACACTGTTCAGTTGAATGTGAAACACCGAAAAGGTTTCATGCATTTTTAAAGCTGTTTTGGTGATGTGGCTCAGACCTGACATGGAAATCCAGCTTTACATGGGAAACACACTGAAGCGCCGTCTCACAGTGGGCGGGGCAGCGCTTTGTCATCAGTGCATTGGGGGCCTGAACTCATCACATGACTCTTTACAGGAAAACAACTTTCCTTTTCAAGAACTCACATAAACGTAATCTCCCTGAGCGTTTCCAGGTCTTTTTAAGGGGGATCCTCCTGAACTCCAGGTCATCGTACAGTTACAGGAACAAGTATCTGAACCCAGTGGGATTACTTGGATTTCTGCAGGAGTTTGTCAGAAAGCGAAACATCTCTGCCTAAACTAAAACAAGACAAAACAATGTCAGTTTCTGTTTTACTGAAACAGGATGGACAGAATATCTGAACTCCACGGTAAAGACTTCTCCATGAGCGAATCGAAGCAGCCAATCAGGACTCAGATCAATGGGATGAGACTGGATGTGTTTGTCCGACTGAGATGCTGTGACATGAACCTCAATTCACTCCAGACGTCCCAATAACATCCCTGACCTGAAACGGTTCTGTTCAGACGGGTGGTCCAAAGGTCCTCTTGAAGGTTGTCCAGGTCAGCTCTAACTTCATCTGGAGTATCCAGAGACGGTCCTCGAGATGGTTCTCCAGAATCCTGCCTTATCTGCTGCTGATCACCTGGATCAGGTGTGTTTGATCCAATAAGGAGCTTGAATGGCAGGTGGGTTGGAGAACATTTAGGACACCAGCCCTCGAGGACCGACTCTGGACACAAGAATCACAGGAAACGTGTGGTGGAGATTATTGCTGCCAAAGTAAAGTCAGTCATTTATTAAATCCAGGGATTATATTTTTCCATCCTGGACTTTGAATGTTTACTCGTTTTGTTCAATAAAAGCAGAAAAACTTGCATTTTTTCTAGTGTTAGTTTAAGGAGACTGTGTTTATCTGGTGGTGTGACTTACATGGTGATCAGAACATGTTTTAGAATCCAAGTAATCCAATAAGATCACATCCTGATTCTGGTAGTGTAGATGATCAGGCTGAGGCGGGATTCATGGACACAAAAACTCAACAACTTCAAGAAACTCTTTAAGTACAAACATGACTAAAAGAATGTTTTTCTGAACAGAATCTTTCCAAAGATGAACTTTGTCCTTTCTAGAGAAAATTCTGTTTCCAATATAATTATTTTTATCAGAGTAGAGACGGGGAATGTACTATTGTCATGAGTGTGTAAGTGTATCATGAAGTATTCATGAGGATGATGGTATTACACGCTCTCATGACATTTGGGGGATGTTGTCGGATGTGAGGCTTCAGAAGATGGAAGAGTTGAAGTTTGTGTTATTGCAAACTTAAACATCAATATTTTAAAGCACATTTGGCCACAATATGAATTAAAAGAAGCTTTTAGATAGATTAGATCTCTGTCTTTGATCCTCACGTGTAACAACAGATACTCTGGAATGTGTTCCCTGAAGTTCCCGCCCATGTGGTGACCTCACATCCTGTTGAGTGAATCTCAAAGTTCTGTCTGAGCTCTACAACCAGCAAACGTGAAGACACCCCCCCCGACGTCTCGCTGCTGCGATCATGTAACTGAAAAACAAACAGGAAGTGTGTGAAGACAGAGAAATGATGCAGGCCTCATGTTCCAGCAATAAATGATAGAAATCCCCGGTGGACGTGTGATAAGACGGCTGCAGCGCATTTCCATTAAAAAGAAAAAAAAGAGCCCGAGAATGGAGATCAGGTTTCCTGATAATGTGGGAATAGGAAAAGGGCAAGTTGATAAGAGCAGTCGGGGAGACTGAACACGCTGACACGGATATATCTCTGCGTGGTCAGACGCAGTCCTGCCTCCTGTGGGGGGAACATGGGGGTAAACCGCCGGTGATGTGGCGTTCTGCTTCTGTTACCTTGTTGGAACATTTTAAGCAGATTCAGACGTTGGATTGTTTTAGGGAAAGCCGTGAAGCTCCTAAAGACGGACGGAGTTCCTGTTTCTACTCATTGGATCAGGAGATGACAGCCCAGATCATCAGCCTCACCCCCCCACGCCCGACAGTGTGATGCTTCTGTCATCTTCTCAGGTTCAGCTCATCCATCCACAGCTGCTTCATGTGGTCTTCAGGTCGTCTGTTCTGTGCTTTCACCCTTTCATGGTTTTTGCTTCATTTCTCAAATGTTCACTTCTGTCTCCAAATCTGGTCTCCTACATATCGGGTTCTTCACCAAACCTTCCTGATAAACATTAGAAGATTATCTGGTTTAGTTGGGTTCAGCTCCTCCAGCGGCTGGACTTCTGCTTCCTGTTGAGATTCATCCTGTTGAAGGTTCTGGGATCTTCACTGGTCAAGTTGTTTCTTCTGGGAATTCTGACAGTTTTTCATTTTTCTCTTTATGTTTGAGATTCTTCTTTTTGCATTATTTGCATTTAGGAAAATAAAAGCTAAAATTTTGCATTTCTAAAAATCCAAACAAGTCCTTTCACCGAGTCTTTTAAGAGTTGAGGGAGTTTGGTGTCACCACCATTTTCTATTCATGTAGTTCATATAATTTATCATCATTTTGCTTCAGTGATGTTCCAATATCTGTTTTCTGCAGACCAATATACTCGTTCTGTCCAACTAAAGTTCTAATTAAGATCTGAATGAACATCTGTGATCTTCATCATCAGTGAAGTCCAGCTTTGCTTCAGCTTGAGCTTCTCCTCTGAAGCAAAGCCAGAAGGACAGGAGACGGCGTGCAGACGCTGAGCGCCGTTGTGACGGCAGAAGTAAAGCTTCACCTTCTGTCTCTGCTGATAGAGAGTCATTTATTCCAGCCTCAACTTCTTCCTCCCTCCTGTGTGTCTATCAAAAGACCCCCCCCCCCCCCCCCCCCCCGCAGCGGTGGACGGAAATCCTCCTTTTCATCCAGACGTGTTCTTAAGTTCACTGAAAATCTCTTTGACACGTAAACTTCTTCAGATAACAGCGTCTCCACAGACCGGCGCTTTCATTAGAAATCCACAAACAAAAACCAACCGGCAGCAGGAGAGGCGCCGGGTCAACCTGCAGTCACCTGTGGAAGAGAAGGTCCGATCGGGGGTCAGGCGTTTGGATCGGCGGGCCAGATCGATTCCCTGCAGCCTCACCTGCGGGTCACAGGTCGGCTCTGCTTCTTATCAGATGCTGTAATAGAAATAGAAACGTAACCTCTGAGAGAAAGAAAAAGAAGCCTGAGAGAGACGGACTCTCATCTGCGACGCCGCCTGCAGACCAATCGTGACGCGGCGGTGATCAAAGATGATGAAAGATGGAGGCTGTCACGGCGGCGGCGCCGCTCGGTGAGCGGGATGCCGCCAACTGTCAGGCCGCGGCGAACGCCGTTTCAGTGAAGAGTTTCCGGTGAGATCCGCTGTTAAAACGCTAATTCCTGCACGGGCCGCTCAGACGGAGTCCTGCGAGGGCGAGGAGGAGGAGCCTCACCTTCACACTGACGCTCTTCTCCTCAGCATCGGCTCCTTCGTCCAATGAGACGATCAGGAAACGATTTGAACTGGAAACCAGAGATCATCAGCTGTTCTGATGCTGAGCTGGATTTTGAAGAAACACAGAAACACAACTCTGTAGATCAGGGGTCTCAAACTCGCGGCCCGCGTGATGATAATTTGCGGCCCCCGTCTTCATATGAAAGATTACTGTTAGTGCGGCCCGCAAGCCTGATATGAATGACAGTTGTTGTGTACGGAGCTGAAAGAACCAATCACAGTAAGGTATATGGTTCTGGAGGGCGGGACATCGGCGGGCTGTCCGAGCCTCCTCACTCTTTAATTCATTCCTCCAATCAGCTGGACGGAGAAGGAGCCATGAAGCTGTGAAGTGCTTTCTCACTGAACGTGATTCGCGGGCCCCGCTTCTTTTTCACCACGTGACAACACGTGAACACAGCCTGGCGCTGGTCAAAAAGCGTGTTCCTGACGCCGCTCAAATATTCCGCGCGGACAAATCAGACACTCGTGAGCGCTTTTTCTCCCTCCACGATCAGAAAAAGTCCTCGCAAGAGAGACTGACTACTTCCGCGTGCGTGAGTGATGCCCGCGAGCGAGCAGAATCTTCAAAGGTGTTTCCACACCGGCCGCATGTCTGCGCGGGTTTATGAACGCACGCTCAGCAGGTGGTATCCACACCGGAGCAGCACGGTCACGCACGAAGCAGTAGAGAGGAGATTCTTCTTCTATGGTGTTTTTACCGTTCATTAGCGCTGCTGCGACTGTGTGGAAATATTGAACCGGGTTGAAGACTCAGCGCGCGCTCAGTGCGTGCACGATTTGTGCGCAGAGCTTGAGACCAGATTTAAAAACTTGCGTAGCAACGCACGCTCCAACCTTTCAGTGAGCGCGCTGCTCTTAGATCAGAAATGAAGGAGGTTCTGTAAATACAGACATTTGAAACTGAATAAAAAGATTTTTCTTTTGTCCAGTGTTTGTCAGGTATTTTCTCTTAGACACCCCCCCCCCCACACACACACACACACACACAACTTCCAGCTGCAAGCATCATCAGTATCAGTTAATTGGCTCAAGTCAAACGTATATCTCCTCAAAATATTGTACTTTTGTTATCATTAAAGAATAATAAAAAATAACATAAATAATCAGTTTTATTAATTGTTCTCTTTCTTTTTTAGAATACTTCCAAAACTTCCAGACAAAGTAAAAACAATCTTTCCTTGTTTCTCTCCACAGTAGTGATGGAATTCTGTCTTTTCTCAGAGATTCAGTTCTTTTGCATTGGTTCACTGTAAACAGCGGCTCTTTCTGCTACCAAATTGCTTTTTAGGTTGTTTTTGCTATATTTAATTTACTATCAACTACTATGTAGGATTATGCACAATATCCATCACTAATGTAAACATGTTTTTATTCACATTCCCTCCAGGGGGGCGCGCCCCACCATTTGAGAAACACTGATCAGTCAATATGTGGTTTCTACAGTCGTCTGTGTCTGCTGTATGGTCATTGTTATTATTTTAATTATTAATGATTGATTTACGGATTCATTTTTTATAATTAATTAATTCATTCATTCATTATTTTGTGTTAAAAATAAAGATATTTGAGAAAATTTGAATGTTTTATCAGCGATTTTCTTGTGGAAATCCTGATGCGGCCCGGCCTCACCCAGACTCCGCCTCCAGCGGCCCCCGGCTGAATTGAGTTTGAGACCCCTGCTGTAGATGAACTGACAACAACCAGCATCACTATTGTCACGTTCTCAGGGAATATGTTAGATTTTGATCATAATCAGCTGAACACTTTTATCATTTTTAATGTTTTATTTAGCCTTAATTTAACACATTTTATACAGAAGAAAAACATCCTAAAGATTCAGACCAGAACGTTAAAGAAGGATTGAGTTTAATGAAACGATGAAGCTCTAATCTGCTGGAACATTATTATAAAGACATCTACTCGTTTTAACCCTGTAGAGCACACTACATCAAAGAATTAACAGAAAGTTCTTCTTTTCTTAATTATGATGTTTTTTACACCTTTTGATGAAATCCAGAAATAATTTCAGAATAAAGTGGATTTAGATTTAGTGGTCTGGATTTTAAAAAGATTTCTGACATCACGCTCATTATTTTTATTTTTCTAAACGGTAGATATGACGTCACAGGAAGTGAAAATCTAAAACATTTCACAACGTCTATTTATGACTCCACTGTGTTCTGATGATAAAAATGTGGATAGTTTATTAAAATATTACATTTAATCACATTGTTTTTTTACAAACATTGTTCAACCTTAATGCATTGTATTTGCTAATGCATCGATTCTAAAAACCCTTCATGAATCTAAAGATGTAAAACATTCTGTCTTTATCTTTGTTGTTGTTCACATGTCACTCCATGAGCCCAGCACACGCGTGTGCTTCTTTGTTTTTACCTGTTTGAAGAACACAGAAGGGATTTAGGTTTTGTGATAATTCAATTTTTTATGTTTAAGATGGGATAAAACATTGATTAATATTCACTGTCTATAAATGAAATTAATGATTAACTAAAGAAGTTTTTATTTCCTTGAGTCTATATCAAATTTAGACTTTAATGTATAATTGATGTTGAGGAATAATGTGAGTAAATAAATCATTAGAGACCAGAAACAGACACATTTCAGTGGAAGCATGATCAGTCACTCACACACCAACACACCCCCACTCCCACCTCGCCATGTTCTGACGAATGGTTTGGTGTCTCCAACTCGTCCCCAACCCTCTGAACACGGTAATGGACCCAGAACCGGTACCGGGTGAGGGTTAAGGCACCGGTCCAGTAGCGGTCCACTTCCTGAGGGTTGGGGACTCCTCGTTAGTGTTTGCTTTTTTGTGGCCCGGTACCACGCGGCCCTCGGACCGGTACCGGTCGTGGTCCAGAAGGAACAGCCAGCATGTCAAAAAACGACAAGTTGAAGACATTAAAACGTCAAACAGTGATGTGGGGGGGGGTCCTGAACCATCCATCCATATGTGATGGTTGGGAGTGAGAAAGTGTTGCATACACAAACACACACAAACACACCCACATACACCGACACACACCCACCCGGAGCTGAAGGGCAGAATGATGCGAGTGAAACGGTGTTTTTGTTGGTAATGGTTCCCAGCAGGGAGGAGTCAGGAGCCGCTCAGCTCCGAGTCTTCTCTCTCCACTGAAATTCCTCTAAACAAAAGCTGCAGTCCAGCTACAAACTTAGCAAATTCTGCGTTCTTGAATATTTCAGTAGCAATCTATAAAGAAGGCTGGACGGATAAGCCTCACGCTGATCCAATCTCCGGCCCAATTACCACTCTGTGTACCGACGGCTCGCTGTGTGTTCTCATGAAACGGGAACGGCAGCATGAAAGGTCTGCACGTTTCAGAGAAATCTGATGTTTCTCTGCGCTCTCCTCTAATGTTCCCAGCAACCTTTAGCAAAATGTCAATATGCTACCAAACAAATCCTGAGCGATGAGCCGCCTTAGTCACAGCTGGAAGAGTCTTTCTGGCCTTTTTCAGGTAAAACGCGGTTGGATATATTGTTCCAAATGATTCAAAGTAGAAACTAAATCTTCTTCATCTGCATCTTGAACTGAAGTTTGATCTAAAATACATTTAGAATTTGAAATATTGAACAATTTAATCAAACATGAATCAGAAAGTAGAGAATTCCTGTCTGACTGATGCTGAAACATTTGATCTCAGATGTTGTGAAACAAGAGAAAATTGTCCCATGAAAACAAGTTTACAAGACGGACCAATCACTGAGCAGCATTTTCCTGTTTCTTCAACACCTTCTCACTCCCGACTCCTCACATGTTGACGTTTGGTTGAGGTTGCTGTGTCACTTTCTGATGTTTGGGGTGTTGGATGTGCTGGATATTCATTAAACCAAGGGTCTACAACCATCTTTGCGTCCACTCCGCGTCTGGTTTTTGGAGCTTTTCCTCCTGGTCCATGAGACTGAATGTGTCTGTGAGGTAAACGTCATACGATGCTTCACTGTTGTGTCTTCATTAAGATCTCCAGACATCTACAAACCCCAACCAGCCTCACATCCATGAGTTTAGACGGAGACACAAATGCCCCACACGGGGCAACACAGCAGCCTCCTGCTCAGTCCTGCAGTGAATTTGTAGTTGGTATTTCCTCCAGATCCATTAAACTGCCATCCGTCAGTAAACTGAACCTCATTTTCTACAGTTCAGTATAAATGTTGGAGTTTGTCTGACAGCCACTGACTGATGTGTTCTGAACGTCTGAGGAGTCGAGGAGACCTCCAGATCCTCAACAGCTTTCTGAGCAGATTCATGACCTTCATTCCTTTCTACCATTCTGTTCATATTTATACTGGTTGGAGAGGCTCTAATAGATGAATAGACCTCACATCCCAGAAGCCTTTGTGTTGGTCTGAGACATCAGCTAACTTCAAAGGTAGAGAGCCAAATCTGGATTCTCTGAAGAGTCCGGCTCCCGTCTGGACTTGAACATTTCTGCAGAATGCAGCAGTTCCAACATTAAGCGAGTCTCTCTGGTCTGACTGAATCCCAGACAGGTCGTCTTCAGGCAGCATGGACAGAACCCAAGAACTCCGAGGAGAAGTGGATCCATCACCTCATATCAAGAGTTCTGGGACTAAACTTCCTTTCTAGTTATTTTTAGGAAAAACACAGAAGTTTAGAGGAAAATATGATATTTTTCATGAATATATGATTGTATAAAGTGAGAGTTTAGGGTAAACCGTCATGCTTCCTGCGTCTGCGTCTGCTGAGCCGTCTGCATTGCAGGTGGACTGATTGAAGACTTTCTGCTCCCGGTAAGCGTCCGGGTCCGGCCCTGATCTGAGAGGCTGGGAACAGAGCCGGCGGGAAAATGGCCGGACTGCAGGGCACCAGCTGGTCACACCTGCAGACTAAAGGTTTCACCTGGACACTCGGCGCCGCCGCCAGCGCCCGGCCTGGCAGCGTTTTCCCTCATTAGTGTGGCTGCAGAGTCCCACCTCAAAATAAGTAGAAGTTTGTCTGAAGAACGTCAGACTGTTAGAATAAACTATGTTCAAAACCTGAGAGCCGGTTCAGTCCGGATGCTCGAACACGCCGCGATCAAACCACCATCTGGCCAGCTGCTCCCACAGGGGCCGAACGCTCGCAGTGCATCTGATGCTCGGCGTTACTATATTTCTGTATTTCTCTGTGATTTAATAACGCTGATGCTGAACAATATGAGCTCAGAAATGAGCTGGACCTGTTCAGCAGCTGGAGGAGCTGAAGAGCTTCTCTAACAGCATTTTCTCCAGACTCTTCAGGATGGACAGACGTGGAGTTTGTTGCTTCACTCTTAATTACAGAAAGACAATAAAAAGGAGACGTTGTTGGAACTGAGTAGAACTGAACCTCATTTACTGAAACGTTAGTTGAAACTCATCAAATATTCGTCTGGATTCTTCTTTCTGATTAATCTACTGGATTTGATTGTTTTCTACTTTAATTGACAGTTTTTGTTTCAGAAATGTAAGAAAAGAAACACCTGTAACGTTTCATTTGTGAGCTGCAGTTATTTTCTTCCTCTGGTGGAACTTGTGGTCTGGTTTCTTCGTCTGTCGCTCCTCTTCATCGCTCAGCACACCTGTAGTTCACTGACGTCTCTCCTTCAGGACAGAAGATTCCCTCTGGTTCCTCCAGATCCTTCAGTAGAACTCTGGTTCTTCCTGGTTTTTAGAACATTTCTGTCCTGATTTCCTTGTGTTTGTCTCCAGCAAACAGATGATTGTGGGATTTCTTCAGACCAGGTCTGTAAATAAACCTGATTCTCCTGAAGGAGAAAGAGCTGCACGCTTTAGACTCAACCACGGTTTATTTCTCTATCGTCAAATAATTCCCAGTTTTCTTTGAATTCATTTGAAATACAGTTGTGGGCGGGGCTTTTGCAGAGAGTAATCCGCCCCTGTTTGTTTATGCACTCGTGCTAGCTTTTAGCCTCAAGCTAACACGACATTGGATCAGTTCGCTGCAACACGAGTGTTGAACGCTCATCATGTCGTCACACTTTGGGTCGAGGTGTGTACAAGGTGAGAGGAGACTTTGATCCCGCCCATTTCAGTAATCTGAGCTGTTTCAAGCCTCCATTGAAGAAATTCTCTAAAGATCAGTTTTAATCGTAAATTATTTGACATAATGAGAAAAAAGGCAAAAAGACTCATTAAAAACACCAAAAACAGAGATTCTTTCTCAGGAGCCGAGTCTTTTGATTCGACTCCCTGGAAGAATCGTCTCTTTCTAGTCTTGATTCTTTCCAAAGGACTCATAGTGGGACTCTATATTACTGTAATCTTAAATAATATTTGATGTTAAAAAATGCTTTAATCTGATGTGTACATGAAAAGACTTGGAATTGCCAACTTTTTGCATTTCTTACATTACAGACTGTTCTATTGTTAAATATTTTAATCAAACGTTGATTCTTTTGTTTTGTTTAAGATTTTCATTTATTGTTTTAAAGAATTAAACAACAGGTAACCCTGCAGCCCAGAACGGGGTTTATATGAGTTAAGAAATGGATGAAACCATTGGATTGATCCTCCATGAGCTCCACCCACAACTGAGCCCCTGATTGGACCAATGTGGCGACCAATTACACAATCAAAATTTACACCTCATTCAACTTTTACTCATATATATATATATCAACTTTAAATCTTTCCAGGCAGAACTGACTGATGTTGATGATGTCGTGAACTTCAGCATTCATCTCATTAAGCTGGTGTTGTGTGGACATCTGAGGACCAGCAGCTTTAGTTTACATTACCTGGACTGTATCCACAGCAGTAGTCCATATTGTCAGTCAGTAATCTTGTGAGATGACTAGAGATCTAACGACTAGTCTGGCCAAGTCAGCAGACAGAGCTCAACCCTCTGGGACCCTCGTTCCTCTTGGGTGTCTCTCTGCTTGGCGGGGGTGGGCGGCCCCTTCCCGGCTTGCCCCTGGACCTCCCGCGGCGGGCGCGGGCGGACGTCTGGAGCATAGAAGCGGGCCATCCTGGAGGAGCTCTGGCTCGTGCCTGGGGTGGGGCGGGGGGATGCTTGGTACTGCTGGGTGGTGGTGTGCTGCTCCTCTGGGTTTGGGGGCTCTCCGGGGTGTGGGGCCTTGTGTTGGCCCTCTGGGCGTGGGGGGATTGCTGTTCTGGCCGGGCGGGGGTCCGCGCTCTCTGTGCTCCCGTGCCTTCCGGCTCTCGGGCGTGGGGGCCTCTGCGGCGGTCCCGCATGCCCTGGTCTGGGTGTCTGGCGGGATTCTGCGGCTGACTGGTTCTCTCCATGGCTCCTGGCGGGTGTTGGGGGGCCCGTGCTGCTGCTGCCGCCCCGGTGGGGGGCCTTGGCGTGGGGGTGGTCGGGCTCTCTCTCCTTCTATACATTCCATCAACATTCACATCAGCAAAACATAAACACTCACCTGAGCACAGGTGTCAGCTCACCTGAGCACAGGTGTCAGCTCACCTGAGCACAGGTGTCAGCTCACCTGAGCACAGGTGTCAGCTCACCTCGCACTAACAGAATGTGTGATGGAATGAAAGGCTTAATTTGTGTCAGCTTCTATGATTGTGTGTGAGCTGCAGTGGTATTGTGTACATTTTTGACAACTTTAAAGGTAAATTATTCTAGCCAAAAGGTATGTGTGTAACTGAGTGTGTGTGTAGACAGGCCCCGCCCATTCCAGATTGCTATTTAGACCTGGTTGTTATAGGATGTTACTACTCTGTGTTACCTTCTTTGTTCTCTTAACCCCACTCTTTTACCCCCCCCCCCCCCCCCCCCACGCCCCCCCCCCCCCCCTTGTTTCCGTCCGGTCCAACGAAAAAAAAGAAAAAGATACAACATAATTAAAATAAAGTTTAGCATGAAATACAATAAAATCTGTCCAACGCAAGAGGCTCTCAGCCCGTATCTGCTTGCTCGGCTGTTGGACAGGACAAGTTAAAAAAAAAAAAAAAAAAAAAAAAAAAAGACAGAGCTCAACCCTTATTTTTCACTAAGACTTCGATGAGCCTTGACCATGACCATTTATTGTCCAAATAAAGTCCCTAGAGCTTTTCCTCTGTTACCTGCTCTACACTCAGATTCTTGCTGGACAAGTTCAAGTCAAGATCTTTTTTAGACTTTTACATGACCCAGTACCATACAGTTTGTTAATTTGTTTTCATAACCCATTGTTCTACCGCCTTCAACTTATTATTTAAGACAGAAAGTAATGGTTCTTGCAGGTGAATAAAAAGTGGCATCATCGGCATACATTGTTAATTTTGAATGTTTGTGGTAAATCATTAGTGTAGATAATGTACAATTGAGGACCTAAGCAGCTGCCTAGAGGTACTCCACATTCTACTGATAGTCTTTCTATAAAGCAGGGGTCTCAAACTCGCGGCCCACGGGCAATTTGCGTGGTGGCCCGCGTGATGATAATTTGCGGCCCCCGTCATTATATGAAAGATTACTGTTAGTGCGGCCCGCTAGGCTGATATGAATGACAGTTGTTGTGTGCAGAGCTGAACGAACCAATCACGATAAAGTATATGGTTCTGGAGGGCGGGACATCAGCGAGCTGTCCGAGCCTCCTCACTCTTTAATTCATTCCTCCAATCAGCTGGACGGAGAAGGAGCCATGAAGCTGTGAAGTGCTTTCTCACTGAACGTGATTCGCGGGCCCCGCTCCTCTTTCTCCACGTGACAACACGTGACACACAGCCTGCCGCTTGTCAAACAGCGTGTTCCTGACGCTGCGCGACAATTCCGCACACGCATCAAATATTCCGCGCGGACAAATCAGACCCTGGAGAGCGCTTTTTCCTCCTCCACGATCAGAGAAAGTCCTCGCGAGAGAGACTGACTACTTCCGCGTGCGTGAGTGATGCCCGCGAGCGAGCAGAATCTTCAAAGCTGCTTCCACACCGGCCGCATGTCTGCGCAGGTTTATGAACGCACGCTCAGCAGGTGGTATCCACACCGGAGCAGCGCGGTCACGCACACAGCAGAGAGGAGATTCTTCTTCTATGGTGTTTTTACCGTTCATTAACGCTGCTGCGACTGTGCGTGAAATATTGAACCAGGTTGAAGACTCAGCGCGCGCTCAGTGCGTGCACGATTTGTGCGTAGAGCTTGAGACCAGATTTAAAACTTGCGTAGCAACGCGCGCTCTAGACGTGGAGGCCAGGAATTCTGGTGTGCGCGTTTGCATTGAGCTTTCAGTGAGCGCGCTGCTCTCAGGTCAGAAATGAAGGAGGTTCTGTAAATACAGACGTTTGAAACTGAATAAAAATAGTTTTCTCTTATCCAGTGTTTGTCAGGTATTTTCTCTTAGACACCCCCCCCCCCCCACACACACACACAACTTTCAGTTGCATCATTAGTATCAGTTAATTTGCTCACGTTAAACGTATATCTCCTCAAAATATTGTACTTTTATTATCATTAAAGAATGATTTAAAAAACTTCTTGATAATCCGTTTTATTAATTGTTCTCTTTCTTTTTTAGAATACCTCCAAAACTTCCAGACAAAGTAAAAACAATCTTTCCTTGTTTCCCTCCACAGTAGTGATGGAATTCTGTCTTTTCTCAGAGATTCAGTTCTTTTGCATTGGTTCACTGTAAATTGATTTTTAGGTTGTTTTTGCTATATTTAATTTACTATGTCGGATTATGTACAATATCCATCACTAATGTAAACATGTTTTTATTCGCATTCCCTCCAGGGGGGCGCGCCCCACCATTTGAGAAACACTGCTATAGTCAGTCAGTCAATATGTGGTTTCAGTCGTCTGTGTCTGCTGTATGGTCATTGTTATTATTTTAATTATTAATGATTGATTTTATAATTAATTTTTTAAAACTAATCAATTAATTCATTATTTTAAAAAAAAAAAAAAAAGTTAACCCTTTCTGATCTGTTTGACACATAACTTATCATTAAAGCTGAGGCAGAAACCCACATACATGATGGCATCTGAACATTGAAACTCCACGTCTGTGACGCACAGATCGCTCACGGTGTGACCCAGCGGGCAGAGACAACGCAGAAACAGAAGAATTGGCTCCCATCATTCGAGTGTCGAGTCTTTCGACTCCCTACCAATCAGCGATACTTAGAATCGATGATTTCGAGTCGGACCATCTCTGTATTGTAGAGTGACGACCAGAAAAGCAGGAAGTGTGAATGTTTGCAGATCCACCGCAGACCAGAAACAGGTTAAGGTTAGCTTAAATGAGCGCTACATCGTCATCACTTTCTGCCAATCAACAAGTGGCTACAGTGGCTCCGCCCCAACTGGTCCACTTTTTACCTAGAGCTGATGGAGGGGCGGTTCAGTACTGTTTCATGGGTCCATATTACAATGGAAACTCTCCATACTGGAGTGGACCGGACCGCTCAGTGGACACGAGGCTTCGGGTCACATTTAGACAGTAGTTTATGGTCGAAACAACAATTCAAAGATAACTGAGACTTTTCCTTTGTTCTACTCAGAATGTTGAGCAGATAAGGAGCACACGGTGGTTCATGGAGAGCAGAAACCCTCCAAGAATCTTTCTCTGGAGAGTTTTCTTCCTCTCAAATGTTCCAGAGCTTGGGGGAGCTGGAAGGACCCCCGCTGAGATGTCCTGAGGACTTCAGCGAGGCTTTCCTTCCAGACCAAAGCTGCTCGCTGGACTGAAGAAGATGAGAAACGGCTTCAGATCATTAAAAACAAAGGCCTGAGAGTTGAGCTTTGAGGAGAAAGGAGCAGCTCTGACGGGCTGGACGCCTCCTGCTCCCCCTCTCTGTCTGGTGAAAGTGTGGCTGGAGCGTGAGGCCAGAATCCTGCATTTCCACTGGCACTTCCTGCGTGGCGCGGCGCCGCAGCAGCTGTGCCTCCAGTCTGTCAGAACAAAACACTCCGACTGCCAACACAAACGGGAGACTGCACACCTCCTTCATGTCTCTCTTTGCCTTCGTTATGAGTGACGACGCGGTTGCCGGGGGCGACCCTCGGTCTGCGGTTCACACCCGTCCTGTAGCCGTCAGTGGCGTGCATGTTTGATCACACACACTGAAATGAGGAGCGTACAGGCAGCCTGCAGGCTGTGCTCCGTGTTCTCCGGTGTTTGTTGTGCACGTCACACCCGTGAACCGTTACCTTGACAAGTGTTTATATGATTTCAGAACAAATTAACCCAAAACTCACGACGTTATCACCCTGGATGCTCTTCCGAGCAACACGGTAATTGCTTCTGACAAATTATACGCCTCGTGATGGGAGGAGAGGAAAAATGAAAGCAACAATCGCGGTGAAAAACAATCGTCCTGTCAGGACGGAGACGACGGCGCTCTCACCGCCGGCCGTCGGAGACGCCAAAGGTGTTGGGAGCATGAATAATTCAGTGGAATCGTTTAAACTGGCGTTCCCCTCTTCATGGGGTTATTTACCGGCAGCTCTTCCTTTGTTGTGTCTGATTGCATTTGAATGAACACGGCGTGCAGAGGTAACGCTTCTTCAAAGGGACGGGGAGATGTTCACAGGCTTTGAACTTTGACGGCTGACGCGGGAAGACGGCGGGAAGACGGCGGGAAGCGGGAAACGCGTCGTTTATGAGGACGGAGGATCTTTCTGTCGTCAGCACTTTCATTCTGTCTCCATAGAGCCGGAACATCGGGACAAACCGGCGCCGTATTCCACGTTTTTGCGGGCGGAGCTTATCTCCTGTTTGTGGAGCGCCTCCTCGTCTGCGTGTTGGCCCTCAGTCTTATCTGTGACGCGTGAGTGCTCTGATTAAACAGATCATGCATTTTACATGTCCACCATCACTATCAGTAAGTGGCAGCAGGCGTTTGTGCCGGCGCCGCCGGAATACCAAGCCAGACGGTGGATCCGTGAAGCGCCGCGGAGATCTCACTTCATTTGAAGGCGAGCAGCTGAAACAGCGGCAGATTTACGCAGCAGGTTAATGCGAAACCCGGCGAATCTCTTCAGCCGCTCCAGCATAAAGCAGCCATTATCGTCCTTGAGACGAGACGCACAGAAATACGCCGCTGAATGCAGCGTAATTGCATGTGTGGCAGCAGTTGACCTGTAAAATGGCTTTTATTACCTCTGGCAGGTGGTGATGTGGTTTCTGTGTTATCCGTCTGCCGGCAGGATTACATCCAAACTGCAGAAATGACTTTCATAAAAATAGCTGGAGAATTGGAGCATAAATGCATTTTGGGACTCCACACAAATGAAAGTTACTCCAACGTCTGACTGATGATGTTCATGTTCTGTTTCAGGTACTTTATTTCTTCTTTCTTCACTGAGAACTTTACATTCTACGACGGAGTATTAGGGTCACCGAAAAAAAAAAAAAAGTAATATTACAAGTTTTTTTCTCGTAGATATACGACTTTAAATCTCGTAAATTTACGAGAAAAAAGTCGTAACTGCTAAATTATGAGAAAAAAGTCGTATATTTATGACTTTAAAAGTCATAGGTTACATTTACAACTTTTAAAGTCGTAAATTTATGAGAAAAAAATGTGTAAATCTACGAGATTAAAAGTCGTAATTTAATGAGAAAAGAACCAAAGTTGTCTGTTTATCAGAGCCGTGCTTGAAGATGAAAGACGTGGAGAATCTGGTGTAGATTATGTCCAGATCGGTGTTAAAAACAACGAAATTCTGAACGTTTTGGCGATTCAAAATCAAATTATTTCCGGGTTCGGTAGTGCGTGTGTTGTCTTGCGTATCTTCAAGTAAGCAAAAGAGGCGCTATTATTGTGTTAAACAGACTTTTTATTAACAGTCTCTTCATACTGCTACACTGTGCATGACTAGCGCTCATCTGCTAGCTTACTACTTGCCGTGCACCGAACATGTGACCAGTCGCTTGGCCTTCTGGGTAATGCAGTTCTTAAACAGCTAACTTCAATACACAACAGTGCGGAGTTTCATATGTAAAATAAAGAGTTTAGAGATACACGTTCATCAGGATCGTCACTTTATTACATCTTTCATTTCCTTTCTCCACCTTACATCATGTCTCTGTCATGCTCAGAAACCAAAAGAGAATGTAAACAGAGCTCCGGACGCCTCCTTCCCCAAATGAAACGTCCCGTCTCGACACAAAACAACATTGAGAAATGACAACGTTAGCACAAGAACATTGAAAATTCCAAAAACTAGTCCTCTTCAGACGGAAGCATCACAGAGTTGGAGGAGATCTGGTCTGTAGAGGAAGAAATGACTGAAGTGGACAGCTGGAGGATCTGGACCGCTTCATCAACGGGATCTGCAGAGATCCTGCAAGCAGCATCAACGAATAAAACATTAATACACTGTAAATCAAATAAAGGAACTTCCAAATATTTGAAAATATTTAAACATTCAGTTTACCTGATGAAATCCAAGACGCTTTTCACAGTTTGGTTGGTCTGCTTCAGTTCACGGCATAAATTCACTGGAAGACTCCCCCTCGACTTTAATACATTACGAGAAAAAAGTCGTAAATCTACGAGATTAAAACTCATACATTTACGAGATTTAAAGTCGTATATCTACGAGAAAAAAACTTGTAATATTACTTTCTTTTTTTTTTTTTTTTTGGTGACCCTAATACTCCGTCGTAACATTCTGCAAAATCATCAACGAAAAATGGAGAAAATTGAAGAACTTTGACTTTTCTATTGGAGATATTCTTCAGATTTTTATTTTTATTACAATTAATGGAACATATATTTGAAATTATAATGAATTAGTAAATCTTAGTTTTTTTTTACAGTTGTTTTTTTATGCTGCACAGAATAAACTCAATAAATAAATGAAGAAACTTCATAATTTTTCTAAAACTTTAATAGAAATTCATTCAGAAAACATATGTTTAAATATATATATATATATTTAGTTGTTGCTTTTAATGTTTTGACATTTTTATTTGCTGTGACATGTTTGCGGTCATAAGGCTGCAGATAAATGAATTTTAATTCATTAAATTTGAATATTATAGCTCCCTCATTTACAGGTGTATACTTTACTGTTTAACCACATATAACCATTTGTATCATGTCAGAGAAATGCATTTCAGAGACACTATTACAGACGACGTCTGAAACCAACACAACTGGAAAAGTAGGATCAAAATCCCACTTTGGTGTTTACTGTGAAGAATGAGCATTATATCATTTAAAGCTCAGAAAGTTGATTTGTATGACATAAACACATAAGTCAATTTCCCTTTTGTTATATTTCATTTAAATTCATTTTTTTAAACCCTGTTTGTAATGAAAATCTCTAAACCTTTTTTTTTTTTTTTCGTTTCGGTTTCATTGATCCTGACAGTTAAATCCAATTAGAGGTAATTAGACTTAATTGGAATGAATGTAAATGAAAAAGTAAATGAGGCATTGATGTCTGAATGATTCGCTGAACTCCACTAAAATAACCACAGATCTGATCACATTTGGAAAGAATTAAACTTCAAGTTACATTTGACTGTAGATGCTGACATGACTGTTTGTGGAGCTGAAATCAAAGTCAATGTGTTCAAGTTTTAAATGTTGGATCAGGATCTTCTCTTCTGATATTTGATCCGGTTATTGTAATAATGAACCTTAATAATTCTTTATTTCTCGTGAAAACATGAAGCTTTTTTCATTTGTGTGAATTCAAATGTATTTTATCAGTCAGTATCCTCACAGGTTTAGCTTTAAGGTGGTCTTTAAGGTGGTCTTTAAGTTGGTCTTTAAGGTGGTCCCGTCCTGCAGACATACTCTACCCCCCCGTCAGGTGCAGCTTTCAGGAGCCCGCTGGACCGTCGTGGGCATATTAAAAAGGTCATATTATTTGAAATTCAAGCCAAGAAAGAAACGAGAACCCATTTCTTTTCACACGCCTGATTCTTGACAGTAAAAGGAGAGAAGAAACAGAAGAAGCACACGTAATCGTCTATAATTTAGCATGAAGAGAAATCAATTTCTGACAGGGATATTACAGTGTGAGCGTGCACCTCTGTGAATAACAAGGAGAGGGACGGCGAGGACTTTGGGCCTCGCCACTAAGTGGTTCTCAGACCGTAGATGTGTCATCACACAGAACAAACATCATTAAACTTCTTATTCATGGCTGTGGTCCCGCCGCAGCCCCTGATAGCGCATTAACAACAGCCTGGAGGGGCCGGCGGGTCTCTAAAGAGCCGAATGAAAAACCTTCTCATTGACTTCCCCCTCCCTAAATCCCATTAATGACAATCATTATTTCCTCATTGTTCCCGCTGATCCGCTAACTGCAGCTCCTTCCGTGTGTTCTGCAGCACGCCGGCGTCCTGAAGGAGCCTCCGTTGGACCGTTACCTGCACAGCAGGAGGCGCAGGAGTGATGGTGATCTGAACCCTCTCATCCTGACTCTCAAACTCTTCAAAGCAGCAGAGGAGCAACTTTTCTCTGGCTTTTGCTGCTTTTTCTTCCTCTTAATAATTTTCTCTAATCAGGTTTCTGTGGAAACATCTCCTCTGCTCCTCTAGTTTCTATCCGAGCGTCTTCATTAGGATTTCATTCAACAATGTTCTCAGTGAGGCGGACGCTCCGCTGCTTTTAGAATCATATAAAATCTGAATGCAGTTGAGATTATATTATTCAGATTCTCATTTTATAAACCCAGATAAATAATCTCCTTTATTAACGTGATGGTGGATTTCCAGGCGAACCTGAACGCCTCAGATTGACTCTGAACCAGAAGATACTAAAGAAATGACCTGGCAGTTATTGAAAAGGTAACGGCGTTTCTACTAATCAGCAGCTGAATACCGCAGCATTCATTAGCGACTCGTTCATCACTCGGCCGACCTCGGAGGAATCCTCTCAATCCTCCAACGGCGCTCTGCGTTGGCGTTCCGGCTGTCGGAGTCTGAAACCCCGGAGGGTTCACAAACACGGCGGCGTTAGACTCCAGCAGCAGACGTCTCCCGTGTCATCTGAGACTGTTTAAGAGTCATTATGATAAGAGGCGGCGGCAGACGTGGCGAGAGAGAGGACACGCCCACGGCCAACGCAGGTCCACGCCATGGAAGAATGAAGATCCAGGCTGTTTGGAGGAAACTCCAAGAAGATGTAAATATTAGTTTAAGGCCCAGCCCGAATGCTTCCCTTCTCCCTCTCCTCCATGTGAGGGGCAAACGGAGGCAAACATCCATCGCGAGGGTAAACCGTGTTGAGGGTGGACGCGCTGGACAACAGAAGTTTACATTTTAATGTAAGGAAATACTTTTTAAAGTTAGAAAGCCGATGTTGTTATGTATATGTAAACACTGGAATCTCTGCTCTACTGCTAGTTAACTGGTGACTTTTCATGACATCATCAAAGGAAAGCGTCGGCGCTAACGCTAGCAGACAGGTAATTAGTGATGACATCATCAACTACAGTGACGACCATAATACAAGAGACTTTTCTCCCATAACTCTCCATTTGAAGGGCTAAATGTAGAGGAAGGGAAGGATTCGGATTGGGCCTCAGACGCTCTTGAAATCCCGTTTTTATGAATCCCAGAAGTTTCCACCAACATTTGGCCTGAAGGACCACCAGACCCTTTTGTCCCTCTCGATTTGTGAAACGTTCCGCTTCCGTCCCTGCAGGATCAAGAGGTCAGCCTGTAGCGTCTCTAGTTCAAACCAAACTTTGTGTACAGCTGGTTACATAAAATACTTCTGAGACGCAGCGTCTTCTTCTCATGTCGTTAACTCACTGAGACTAACCAGTAGGAGACTAACCAGTAGGTTACTTTCTGGTAACATCTGGTCTTCACTCTGGAGGAATTCTCTTGGTTTGTGGGTTCATTTCATGAAGCTGAAAGCTTCAATCCGAGTGTTTTATGGTCTGTGCTATAAGATGAACGTCTCTAAAAGTTCCAGGTGAGTTCTGTCTCAGTGTGATCTTAAACGTCCGTCAGGGATGCTCCTCTCTGTGACCTGAAGCAGGCGTCCCGGAGACCTTGAATGCAGCGCCGACCAATCTGCTCTTACTGCCTTCTAGGTGACCATGAAAGGCGGTGTCCTGATGAAGCGCCTGCCAATGCAGAGATACATACATAAATCACCCCCCCACCCCCCCAGCTGCTGCTCTGTGAACTTGGAGCTTTTACCTCCAGGTGATCTTTCTGATGAAACGCCGTTTGTCATTGGCTCATCTGCATTCCAACCATATCAGGTGTGATGTGGAGGAGACGACATCTCCATCACCTTATCCTGCTGGAGCCGGGGGTGGGGGTGGGGGGGGGGGGTCTTTCAGAACCCGCTGAACCTCTTCAGGATCATACGGCTGCTGGAGCCTATCCCAGCTCCTGTTGGGTTAAGCTGGCCCGTTTGTCGCAGAGACTAAACCAGTCCTATTATAATAGACTGAATACTTCTGTCTCTGCAGTCCCTGTTTCCCCTCATTCACCTGCACCCCCATCATCATCAGCACTGGGGAGGCTCCGCCCCCCTTCATGATGCTCTGCTTTAATTAGCTCTCCAGGAAGAGGCGGCAGGGTGCAGACCCCTGACAGCACGCTCCACAAAGTTCCCGCTAAGACCCTGCCTGGGAACACTCGGAGCAGATTGGACCGGGTCTCGGGAGGCGGGCCAGATGCCACGCTTCAGGCAATGGCGGGCCCGTTCCTCCACGTGACACTCTGTGCCACAGAGAAGCTTTCCAGGTCACGCCAGCGTCTGGAGCGGATCTATTCTCAGCAGATCTGAGCTCACATCTGTGGAAATCTTTCTAAACGAGAGAGAAACGTTGAAGATAGCAAGTAAACGTGAACGTGCAGAGGTGAATCCGTCTGTTTCCACTGCGCTCAGAGAGGACGGCGTGCAGACGGCAGCAGGAGGACGTGACGAGTGGAACTGTTCTTTAATAAAATCGGTTTAAAGGAAAGATGGAGACGTTTTCTCCACAGAGACAGACGTTTTCCCACAATGCAACAAATTAGAAAAGATTACATGTAATTTCAGGAGGACGTTCTGTTGTCGGAGCAGAACTGCATGATTTGTGTTTTGTAAAATGAGTTGTAAAGCTGCAATCGCAGAGACGGATTTCCTCTGAGCAGATGCAATAACTGACAAAACCTCCGAAAACTCCATCAGCCTGTATTTAAATCAAACTTCTTCTACAAGGAATTTAAATCATTACAATTTCACTAAAGTCAATTTATGGACCAAATAAGTATTTGATCTATTAAAAGTTCTGGTTCTGGAGCGGTCTCTGGACCTCAGTCCTCTAGAAATCCTGTGCAGATCTGAAGCTCAGAGTTACCAAACATCAACCAAATCTGACAGATTTAGACGTTATTCCGACCAGAAACCAAACTGAGAGGCGTTAAGAAGATCATGGACACCAAACGTTCACAGATGAACCCACCTGCAGGAGGACGGACTGACACAAACCTTCATACTCAGAGGACTTGTGTCCGGCTGATCCAGGTCGCTGTTCTGAGCGGATAACGAGCAGATGATGAAGCTCGTTAACAGTAAACGTGTTTTTAATGTAAATATTGAGGTCATTAGTTCACTTAGACATCTCATTTAATAGAAAGTCATTGTTTTATTATGTAACACAGCAGTCACACAATAACCCTGAGACTGCTGCTCCCGCCGGCTCCTATCACTGTAAATTGTTGTTTTAAGCATTACTCATTAAAATGTAATTAACATGTTTCTCCTCATTTGTGGATTGTTCCTGAAGGCGCTGTGAGTCACTTCTGATGTTCTGCTGGGATCAGCTTCAGGGACGGCTGGATTTGAAGAAGTGGATCAGGTGGACCCGCGCTGACATCAGAGCTGACATCAGGACATCAGCTCTGACATCAGCTCTGACATCAGCTCTGAAGTCAGCTCTGACATCAGAGCTGATGTCAGAGCTGACGTCAGAGCTGAAGAGCCCTTCCAGACACTTCATTATGCTCTTAGATAGCATCTCCTCTGCTCTAGAACCCCAGGTGAAGGCAGAAAACAAACCAGCAAAAATTCCATTACAGAAAGGTGTATAAATCAATTGTGTCTTAGACAACAAGCCCATTACGTAACAGCACACTGTGCAGCAGCGATACGCGCTGAAATGGATAGTGACTGTCATAAACAAAACCCTCCAGAGGAAAAATGACATCCATCACAGCTTGGTTACACAGTGTGTGATGAAAAACTCCCAATGTCTCCATATTCTCAAAGCAAGAAGAGATAAAAAGAAAAGAAATAAATAAAAGATTCCCCAAAGAAGAGCTTGTAAAGCCTGCCATCAGTGCTGCTCCGAGGAGAAAATCAGGGAGCCATTAGGCAGACTGGGACCAGGATGATGTGGGTCTCTGAAGAGGGACAGGAAAACACAAACACTATCCTCAGCATCGGCGCTGCAGCGGCGGGACCAGACAAAGCAGGAGCGACGGCAGTACGGCGGCAGGATGAACGTGTGATCCTCCAGAAAACCTCCAGAGGCGGCGCCGGTGTGAGGGTCTATTGTTGGAGAGAAGATCCGGCGACATTCACAGTGTCAGAGCAGTCTGTGAATGAAACAAATAAGATAGAAAACATACCGCACGCTTTCTGACGCTCCAATCTTCTTTCATTTCTATTATTCGGGCTCTTAGCAGGACGGATGGAGAAGGACCCAAAGCAATCCCAGCCTGTTAAGAGGCTTTCAGTTCTTATTTGGGGATTTTCTTCCCCATTCATGCAGCAAAAGGCTTCCAGTTCTATGAGAGTCTGAGGCTGTCTTGCATGGATTGCTCTTTTTAGGTCTGTTTACACGTTTATTTATCCAGTTTAGGTGAAACACAGTTGGAAGCTGGAGAGCGTCTTAGTCACAGTCAACTCTGAAGAATCTTTCCTTCTCTGACACCTGAACTCTTAGCTGCTGTTGGATTCAATTTCTTCTTTTCTTTTCACTTCAGGAATATAAAAATGTTTTACAGAACAGCAGAAAGAGGGGAGTAAATGAAAAAGAAATCCTTCGTATTAGAGAATAAAAGCACAAAAGCTGTTTGATGTCTGAATGAATCTGATTTGAAGCCAGTTTTCCATTTTTGTGGTTGTTTCTGTTCAGGTTTAATCATTTACCAGAACCAACAAACATGAGGTCATCAGCTTTTATCATCACTGACCATTTTACTCTCATTGTTTTCAAGACTCTCCTGCTGATCCAAAGGCCACGCCCACTTTTGGGTCTAACTTCCCCTCCCTACTACATTTTACATTTTAAGACTATTTATGAATCTACTGTGTTCTGATGATGAAAATGTGAAAATTTATAAAACATAATCTGTCAGGACGTGGTGATCCAAACGACATAAACCTCAACATTAACCACAAAAACAAACTCCACAATCCTCATTAAATCAAAATACAATTTTCACTGAGATTGTTGGACCACAATGCATTGTGGTCTATCCTCACTGACCTACTGAGCATCGATGTGCTCTGGTTTTTCTCAGAGACTTCTGGGTAATTTCTGGACGCTCTATAGATGCAACATCTCTTGTCATTGACCTCTGACCTTTCCAGAGAACATGTTTTCAGGAGCGATCCAACGTCTGAATTCCTTCTCTTCTCTGAGCGTTCTATAGAACATCCGGACGTTTTCTGCTCCATCAATTCAGAATTTTTAAACCTTTGAATTTTCTTTCTGAATTTTTTTTTTATTTCTGGATCGACGACCTGTTCCAGTGAGACTGAACAGGTGAGTGTTTCTCCATTGAATTTCTATCAAAAATCAATAGTTAAAAAATTCAGAGGTTTCAAAATATCAGAATCTGATGGAACAGAAACACTTTCATGTGTCCTAATCTACATTTCCAAAATCCAAGGCCTGGAAATTTCCCAGAAGTCTCTGTGAAAATCGAGTGTATCGATCCTAACCATGATGCATTGATTGAATTATTTATTTATTATTAATGAACATCTATTCAGTCACAGCTGTAAATGTAACAGATTATAGCAACTAGACTAGTTTACATCTGGAGTTTAATGATTTATTTAAAAAAGAAAATATTTTCCATCTTTATTCTTGTAATAATTTCTCTACGTTTTCATCATCAGAACTCAATGATTTATAATCATTCTTCATAACTGTTTGAATTTGTTCACGTTCTACTTTATGAAATCTGTGATGTCACAATGTAGGAGGAACACTGGACACTCCTGGACCTTCAGCGGGGCGTGAGGGGACCTGGGCGTGGCCTAAGTCTGGTTCCAGGGATGTTGATTGAGTGAATGGCCCCATTCCAGGTCAGTGTCAGCAGACTAGAGGTCACATGTCTCTCAGGTAACAGCAGGTGAGCTGTGATGGATTCATCCATCATTCTCAGTTTCTACTCATAAAACAAAACATCGTTTTAACATGAAAACTTGAGCAGCTGTTCTGTCAGAGCTTTGATTCTCCAGCTAACAGTTGACTTTTCATATTATTTGTTCTTCAATAGTCCTTTTTTCCCGGTTCTGCATCAGATTCTGGAGGTTTTCTCTGACCTGGACCACCATCTGTTTCTGACAGGATCTTGATGTTTGGAGCTGACTCCATGTCTGAATCGGAGCTTTTCTCTCTCTAAAGTTTACTTCAGTAAAAAAGAGGTCTGTGTCGTGTTTGACAGGTAAGCGCTCAGACTTCAGTCTCAGATGATCCTCATTAAGATGTTTCTGCTGGAGGAGCTGCAGTCAGCTGATCAACAGGATGGAAGGGTTACCTCCACACGCTGCTTCTGAACATTCCGACAAGCCTCGTGAGTGCAGAGGATGAAGATAGGCTGGAGGAAGACTCAAATGCAGAGTGAGTCTGCTGTGAAGGTGAACGGATCAAACGCTCCACCATCATGGAGGCTACTGTTGGTTCCTGACCTCTGACCTTCTAGAAAACTGGAAACAGTAATGTGACATCATCAGTAATGACGGTTATCTTCACCACAGAGAGGCGGCTCAGATGAACCAGTAAAGAGACTCAAACTTCCAGAGAAGAAGAAGAAAACAAAGACGTTTGATTCAATCAGGATTCTTCTGCTTTTCCCACAGTAACAAACTGAATCCTAATGTGGATTTTCTCAAATCTCCTCGTGATGCTGCAGCACCGCCCACAGACCTGCTCGACGGGGAAATCCACTTCTGCTGCTTCAGGGAGTAAAAGTGAATGTTTGTTTAATGATCACAGATGATAAAGTCAGCAGATGTTTTATTATCTTTGAGTCAATATTTGAACATTACAGCAGTAATAGTCGTGTTTGTTCCACTGAATTCACATATTTATACGAGGATGTTTGATGGTTTAGGAACACGTTTCCATGATGCTGCAGCTGTTATTAACACCTGAAGACGCTGTTGTTACTTTAACTGCAGGACAGAGTGGAGTCTTCATTTAAATCATGAAGGTAATGTGTGAAACGATAAAGTTTTAATGAAAAAAAAACTGTAGCGCTCCGTGAATGGAGGATCAAAGATCCTTATGCGAGGGGATGATCACTCTTTTCAAATCTGAAAAATAGAAAACAGTTTTTTGTTTGTGGGGGTCAGCCCGAGGTTGCCCGCCCCCCGTTTCAGACATTTAAATAAAGTGGTACAAAGTTCTGCTTCTTTTCCCAACTTCTCAATGACCTCTGACCTCTCCTGAAGTTCAGAGAATCGTGTATCATGAGGCTGACATGGAGAACGGCTCCTAAAAGCTGGGTGGAGGTCTGGAGCCTCTTCAGGAGGATGAACTTCAGTCTTCCACCTTAAGGACCTCCTTCCCGCTGACAGGCGCTCCTGCTGCTCCTCTGTGTAAATCAATGCATTTCTTAGAGAAAGGTGACTGATTTCTTTGCACACTCCTGTATTGATCGGCACAATCGATGGAACAAGTCTTTGCAGTTTGATGCCGGACGGCCCAAACTCCGAATATGCCTTTGCCGGCGGCGGTTTTCATTACAGACAAAGAAAAGGGAGCCAAAACCTTCTGAAGCGTGACTGCTGCCCTGGAATGCTAACGACGCCTTCCCACCGAGCCCAGAGGCCAATCAGGACTGTCCTCGGAGGACCTCCGCGGGTCCCGTCAGCAGCTGACCTTTGAGTATCCCCGCCTGAGTTTGTGTCTCCGTGCTGAACGCTCCACCAAGGAACCGCCGGCGCTTTCATGGCATTTAAGGGCAGGAAGACGCGCTCCTGAAGGACGTTTTTGAGATTCTGTCGGGATTGTTTTGAATGTGTGGAGCGTTCAGCCAGCGGCGGGGGCAGAGCGTGGCGAGGAGGCGAGTTAACCCTCGTCATTTGTATGTCAAACTCCATCATGGCGATACGGCGACTGCTTTGTGGAGGCGCATTCGTCTCCGTGTCACATTCACAGTGGAGGTCGGCCATCAAGAGATCAATCAAAACCTGATGGGAAGAGGAGCGGCGTGGACCTGAGCGTGGCGAGGATCGACGTATCAATCACTGGAGCTGACCCCGGGTGGCGCCGCTGCGTGAGCTGCAGCTAACGTTGTCTTGATGTCGTATCTTTGAAATCGTGGCTGTGTGACAAACACGCAGCTTCTCTCGGAGGGAAATCAATGTTTTCACGCCGGGCGGACGCCGTCCTCCTCCCGTCCCTCCTCCCGTCCCTCCTCCTGCCCCCCCCCTCCGTCCCTCCTCCTCAGAAACGGTCCAGTCTCTGTGGCGTTTGTTGTTTAATTTCATGTTTTGTTTATCTGGTCACACAGTTTTAAGGTGGAATGATGGAAATGGCGAGCTGCAGCAGCGTGCTAGTGACACGCCTCGCTGTTGCTCAGCAGCTTCCTCAAAGCTGCTTCCAGAAAATCCAAATATACCCGCGCAGTCGTCTTTCTAAGGTCATCGATTCATGAACTCCTACAGCTTTGACTTCACTCAACAGGAACAATGTGGGAGTGAAGATCAGAGACAAAATCCTGATGGGACTTCAGGGTCTACGCACAACTGATGTTTGCTTTATTTGATCTTTTTATTGTTCCTTTAACACAATTATGACACGTTTATGTCAATTAACTCAAATTATTTTCAAAAATAATGTGAGTTAACCTTTAGAAGGACCTTGGAGCTTCAAATATCTCCTTAAAGGTGGTGGTATTTGTGTAAATAGGTTGAACGTCCCAGTGAAGGACTGGAACTGGAACACCATTTTTCCCAGAGTTCATAGTGAACACATTTAACCTCCTTTTCTGAACTCCAGGTCAGAAGTTTCTCTGGAACTGCCAGCCTGCAGATCTGATGAAGTTCTCTGTCTGTTCTCTGAGATGTTGAGTCCGTTTTCTTGAACTTCCTGCTGCACCGTCTGCATCATCTGCATCATCTGCACCGTCTGCATCGTCTGCACCGTCTGCACCGTCTGCACCGTCTGCACCGTCTGCATCGTCTGCACCGTCTGCATCATCTGCACCGTCTGCATCGTCTGCACCGTCTGCACTGTCTGCATCGTCTGCATCATCTGCATCGTCTGCATCGTCTGCACCGTCTGCATCGTCTGCACCGTCTGCACCGTCTGCACTGTCTGCATCGTCTGCACCGTCTGCATCGTCTGCACTGTCTGCATCGTCTGCACCGTCTGCATCGTCTGCATCGTCTGCACCGTCTGCATCATCTGCATCATCTGCACCGTCTGCATCGTCTGCACCGTCTGCACCGTCTGCACTGTCTGCATCATCTGCACCGTCTGCATCATCTGCACTGTCTGCACCGTCTGCACTGTCTGCATCGTCTGCACCGTCTGCATCGTCTGCACCGTCTGCATCATCTGCATCATCTGCACCGTCTGCATCGTCTGCACCGTCTGCACCGTCTGCACTGTCTGCATCATCTGCACCGTCTGCATCGTCTGCACCGTCTGCATCGTCTGCACCGTCTGCACCGTCTGCACTGTCTGCATCGTCTGCACCGTCTGCATCGTCTGCATCGTCTGCACCGTCTGCATCATCTGCATCATCTGCACCGTCTGCATCGTCTGCACCGTCTGCACCGTCTGCACTGTCTGCATCATCTGCACCGTCTGCATCATCTGCACTGTCTGCATCATCTGCACCGTCTGCACTGTCTGCATCGTCTGCACCGTCTGGACTTAATGTTGTTTTTGAGAAATGTTTATTAATTTGATCAGTTTTTGTTTTCCTTCCATTCTGGGAGCATTCTTGTCTTTATGAACAGATTGAGAAATCCTGAGTAGAAAATAACATCCAGGAATGTTTTTCATCAACGTGTTTCTTTTATTTTAACACATTTTTCCCTCCTGTCTGTGAGGATTGTGGTATTTTAGTGACATTTCTCTGGTTCCTGTTCTGGTGAAGTCCAGGTTGATGAGCATCACAGTGAACATCCCTCTGGTTTCCTGTTCTTCAGGTCATCTATTTGTCAACTTTTTGTCATGTTTAAGAGTTTTCCAGCCTGTTCTGCACCTGACTCGTTCTCTACTCAACTTTTTTTATTTTAGTCTTCATTTGATTAGTCAGAACTCGAAGGTGGAAACTCATTGAGCTGAAATTCACACGCAGCAGGTTTATTAATTCACAACTAAGCAGAGCTTAAAGTCCAGAAAACTAAAGCAGGATCAGACAGGCAGAGGTCGTACACGAGCATGAGATCATCCGAGAAGAGAGAGTGGAGTAGTCAAAGTCCAGGCAAGGTTCAGGGCAGGCGCCAGGCAATCAGAATAATCAGAAGATCAGGTCCAGGTGAAGGCAGGTGGTGAGGTCAAAACTCAGGTGGTTGGAGAGGGCAGCAGCAGGTTGATCCATGACGTATACATACACTGCAGTGCAGAAACAAAGCAGCCATTAAAGAGCCAAAGAACGACCAATCATTTCTCTCTGTGTTGGAAACTTTTCTAAAAAACAAATGTAAATGTGTTTTCACAAAGAAAACAAACCAATCCTTTCATTAATGAAGTAAAAATGTTTCAGAGATTCTACAGATTTAAATAAAACATGAAACAGAAAAGACTCAGAAAAGCTTTTTTACGTCTCCAGGAGAAACTAAATGTGTAATATTTCTAATCTATTCACCTGTGTGGTTTTCTTTTCTGACAGCATGTATAATTACATTCAGCAGTGAGTTAATGACACAGTTATGCTGAATTCATGAGACTCTGCAGTGTTTCTGTAATGTTTAATTATTTCAAATAAAAGGTGATTTATGCTGGAGAGAAATCAAGAACATTCTTTTATGAAAGACAATAAAATAAAGATTCCTCATTGGCCCTGGTTTTCTAACATTAGTCTTTGACATGTTTTTCTTATTTTAAATAAAATAAAAACCTGCTTTATTTATTTAAAGATAATCAAAATAAAAGAAGGATCCTATTGATCGAGTTTTGGCCTTAGATAGAATCTGACTGCAACAACAAACAAAAAAAACAATTAAAACTAAATTCATAAACATTAAATTCAAGCATTTTAATTGGAAATATGTTCCAACAATCACATAAAGTTAAAGAGAAGCTTCTGTTGGTTTTCTAGTGTTTGTTTTTTCATTGATGCCAAATTCCTCTGGATTGTGATTTTCACCACGTAACCAAATCCATAAATATACTGTGATTAAACACAAACGTGAAGTTTGAGGTCATTTCTGCAGTGAGATTTCTGTTCTTCCACGGCTGGTTAACTACAGCAGGTCTCCTCCTAAACACGACGTCTCCTCTGTTCAGACTGAAGACTTTCTAACCTTCACACTTCATTGTTGGCATTAAAACATTCCTTTCTTTGTTTCTACCAATGAGCTGTATTTACTTTAAATGAAAACACCATCCAGATCAATCATTTCAACTCCTGGGGAAGTAAAACAACAAAATTCATTCAGTCTCACGACTGCGCACCTGCACCTCTGCACACCTGCACCACTGCACACCTGCACCTCTGCACACCTGCACACCTGCACCTCTGCACACCTGCACCTCTGCACACCTGCACACCTGCACCTCTGCACACCTGCACCTCTGTGCACCTGCACCTCTGCACACCTGCACCTCTGCACACCTGCACCTCTGCGCACCTGCACCTCTGCACACCTGCACCTCTGCACACCTGCACCTCTGCGCACCTGCAGCTCTGCGCACCTGCACCTCTGCGCACCTGCACCTCTGTGCACCTGCACCTCTGCACACCTGCACCTCTGCACACCTGCACACCTGCACCTCTGCACACCTGCACCTCTGCGCACCTGCAGCTCTGCGCACCTGCACCTCTGCGCACCTGCACCTCTGCACACCTGCACCTCTGCACACCTGCACCTCTGCACACCTGCACCTCTGCACACCTGCACCTCTGCACACCTGCACCTCTGCACACCTGCAGCTCTGCGCACCTGCACCTCTGCACACCTGCACCTCTGCACACCTGCACCTCTGCACACCTGCACCTCTGCACACCTGCAGCTCTGCGCACCTGCACCTCTGCGCACCTGCACCTCTGTGCACCTGCAGCTCTGCACACCTGCACCTCTGCACACCTGCACCTCTGCACACCTGCACCTCTGCACACCTGCACCTCTGCACACCTGCACCTCTGCACACCTGCAGCTCCATGTATCTGCAGGTCTGCGCATCTGGTCAAGAGACCACCTGCATTTCAATATGGAGAGATCTTGAAAGGGGGTTGAAGCATTTAAATGAAGCATGAGCCGTCAGGAGTCTTTACATACTAGTGTTGACCTTGGACCAGTGAAGAGATGCCAGAAGGTTAAGGCGGGCCGTACAGAACCAAAGAACCAGGAGGAGAACGGGAAGGAGGTGGGCCGGTGCCACATCTGGAATGCAGATGAACAAACTTTATTGACTATAACATCACCAACAAAAAGACGGTTTGACCTTCTCATAGTCGTGGTGACATCATGAACATGAACAGGTTGTTAGGACGGAGCCAAATTGGGGCCATAAATAAAAATAACTATTTGAAACACAAATAAAACATTTAAATAAAAAAAATATTGGTGTTTGGCCAAAATAAAAGGAGAAATGTCCAAAACGTTTTGCTCAATTTAATTATTTTCAGCTTCAAATGTTCAGTTTTAAAACTTAAAATTTCAATTTCAAAACTTTTTGCCCCGTTGTGGCTTGTTGGGGCGGGGCTAACGAGAAGGACCAATCAAAATGGATGAGGGTGGAACCTTCAGTCCCGGTGTGTTCACTGACTCTGAGAACTGTGAGAATGACGGTCAGAAAATGTCTGTTCAGTTTGCAGAGTTTGATCATGTACAAACTGCGCGTCCAAAAACTGTTTTATCCCGTCTAAAAATATCCAAATATATAAAAATATCCAAAATGGTTCCATGTTTTAGAAGATCAGACTCAGCAGAGCTTTCTGTCTGAGATGTTCTTGTTCTGATGGAAACCTAGAACAATTAGTTACTATTAGTTATTAGTCTGTTAGTCCAACAGCTGGACTGAGATGAATCCTCCAGGAGGATCAAAGAGAAGAAGATTAGATCACATGAAAGATCTGAGCAGAGAAGAGTCAGCATCCAGCCGGGATAACTCCTGTGAGGGATTCTCCGATTCCGGAGGTTCAACGTGAACGCAGGAATGAACCTGTTTGGGTTCCTGTGTTCATGCATCGATAAGCAGGTTTTACAATGTTTTCAGGTATGAAAGCTTCATCAACGCGTTCATGAAACCAGAACTGTGGTCATGGAGTCATCCTGCCGTTACAGAGGAAACCTGAGACCACATTTCTCGCCGTGAATCGGCGCTCATCGCTCATTCCTGCAGCAGCAGACGAACCCGCTCTGCCCGCGGAGGAAAGATGAGCCGGCGGTTTGAACTTGAACTGGACTCGCCCTTCTTCTGCTCCTCAGATGAGGAGAGACGCTAAATTACAAAATCTTTTATTGAATTTAATCTGATGGATCTGAAGTGTGTTTAAAGCAGTCGGAGGAGGTCTCTGACCGTGACACACATCGACTCCGTCTCTCATACTGTCGCCTCATATTTGAGGTAAAGGTTATTGATTTGTGAGACGTCGACCTGTTTGCCCCCCCCCCCCCCCCCCCCCCATTGAGATGATCTGGATTTGATGCTGGGAAGTTTGATGAAGTAAAAGAACAAAGAGAAGAAGAACACGAGCGTCAAAGAGTTGACATTTAAACGCTCGCAAACGTTCATTTATTAGACTGTCAAGAGGAACGCCTGGTGGGGGTTGACTGATTACTTTAAGCCTTTATGAACACGGATCATCAACTTCTATAAACAAAAGGTTTCCAACCTGTGGGGCGGGAAAATGGAAATTAAAAAGCACGAAATAACATTCACAGCCCCAATTATCCAGAACGCTGGTCGCTTTAAAGAATCCAAATCCCCCCACAGCCCCCCCACCCCCCCCACGACCACTTTCCACACTCACGCATTGACAAAAGAGGCAGATCAATCTCAGCTTGATTAAAACACGCTCGGCTCAATTAGGGAGCGGGAGGTCTGCTAACAGAGCGAGGCCTTCACTAACTCTGACGGTTAGCGAGGCTGCAAAGTTCACTCAATCAAAACTGTAAATAGCTGAAGTCTACCAGGAACATGGAGAAAGTTCAGCCTGAAGGACCAGAAGGATCTCAGACAAACTCCAGGAAAGTTTCAACAGTCAGAATGTGACCAGGAACTCTTCTTCTTCATGAAACCTGAGGCTAAAACTGCAGTGGATCACTGTTACAGTGACTGATGCTGCAGGAGGTTCTGCTGGAACACAGAAGAACACAGAAGAACGTTTCTGTTTGAAGCTTCGGTCATGACGACCAGACAGGAAACCTTCCAGGTCATCTGGATCCACTGACAGTTTCTGGTCGTTCACCCTTCACAAGCTGACAGGAAAGATGGAGATGAGCTCCATCTCTGCATTTAAAACACACTGTGCTCTGTTTACGACCCCCCATGGACCCGGACATCCCATAAACCTACAGCACCCGTACAGGCCGGCCCCCAACTTTATTAGTCCACCTATGAACCACAACGACAGAACAATGTTCAGACTCCGATCTCTTTCCTCCATCCCAGAATATCCGTCCAGGTTTGAGTGCACGTTCGTGCACTTCAGATGAAGAAAACATATTACAGTTTTTCCCAAATGCTAAAACACATTTTCTGAAACATTTAACCAATTTAACCAAACATCAAACACAATTTTCAAAATTTAAGCTAAATATACAAAATTCTTGACTCTTGAGTCAAAAGCTCACTTAGAGGTCAAAATGAAGACTCTATTGTCAAAACTTACACACACACATCAAACACAACACACTACAGATCAAAACACCAAACACGATTTTCAAAATATGAGCTAAATGTACAAAATTCTTGACTCTTCGGTCAAAATCTCACTTTGAGTTCATAATGAAGACTCACTCATCAAAACTAACAAACATGCAACAATCACAAAACACTACACAACAAAACACTTGACACTGTTCACAAAATGGTTTACATAGAGGTATGTCCACCCCCCACCACACACACACACCCCAGAGGGAAAAAACAGTAAAAAGTATCAGGGATTAATTTTTATTTTCACCAAAGTTATAGATTCACATTCATTGCATTTCATCATCTTGTCTCTGTGCGTGATCAGGCCAGAGGACTTCATCAACATGTCAATGTTCTCCCTAGCCAGAACACAGGAACACATCACTTTCCTGCATAAGACTGTCTAGCAGCTCTGTAAAACAATGCAAACAGTAAATGAAAGAAAGAATATGCATTGCAAAGTTTACAATAAAATGTAAGAAAAGCATTTTTTGTAATGTCTAAATTAAGTACACATTTTGACATCTGTAAAAAAAAAAAAGCTCATTATTCATTGTAAATAAGATCTGAATCAGCAGGACTGAGAATTGTTACAGTAATGCAAATTACAAAATAGTATCTCATTACTGTAAATTTTACTGTAAGATATTGAATAGATAAAGGGATTTCACTCAAATTGTATTACAGTATTTTATCACAAACTTAAAAAATATGTATTTGTATGTAAATAGACATTGGGTACTGTATTGATCCATTTTTACTATAAGTAAAATTTACCTTCAATTCATATTCTTACAATTATCTCAGTTTGCACTCACCTGTTTTCCCTTTTATATGTCCGTACAATTGATGCCACAGTGAACCGGCTGAGTTGGGGGTTGACCCTTTGACCCACTTCTCTCATGGTCATTCCATGAACCAACACATGGTCAATTACTGTGGCCCGGATTGCATCAGAAATTGTTGTCCTTTGTCTGGGTCTTGGAGCGACTCTAGGTTCTGGTCTTGGTGCGGGTCTGGACCTGGCTGCGGGTCTAGGTCTGGGTCTCTCTGGGGGTCCTGGTCTTGGTGCGGGTCTAGGTCTGGGTTCGGGTCTTGGTGGGGGTTCTGGTCCAAGTGGGGGTCTGGGTTTAAATTGCCTTTCTCTACTTGCCATCTCTCATCAGCTTTTCTGTTGCTCCAGAACTTTCCTTATATTCACTGCAGTTAATTTGAAACAAGTGTCTTCAGTTTTGATCAGTTGTGTGTTGATGGTGATGGTTGTGTTGGAACAGAGTTTGAGTTCTGACTCTTTGTGTTCACGTTTTGCCTCTTGTGTGTTGTGAATGCCAGCTGTGTTTAAAAAGTGAGATTGTGTCTTGTGTTCTGCAAAGAGTGAATAAGAGTTTTGCAAATTGTGTGTTAACTGCAAATTGTGTTTTAGGTTTTGACCAAAGAGTGATGTTTTTGAGAAAAGAGTTAAAGCAGTTGGTCAGCTGGTTTGGAGAATTGCACTCAGTGTTTGAGCAATTGGGAAAAACTGTAAAGAAAGAACTTTTTACTGAGTTTGTGGATCAACCTCAGAGTTTCACTGAACATCTCCGACCTCCAGGTCATTATTCCATCAGAGGACTGACGTTTATCATCAGGGATGAAAACTGGTGTCCTTCCCAGAAGCCTTTGCATCAGCCGTTCTGAAGCACAGATTACATGTTGATGGTGGGGGGGCGGAGAGTCCCTGTGAAGAATCATCTGAAGACGGGATCATTCCTTGATGGGTCCGACCCCCCCACCGATCCCACCAGGGGATCCAGCGTCTGTGAGGTTTTCTTGAGTTCTACCTCCACTCACCTGTTCCTGATCCCAAAATAAACACCTGGCTGGTGGAAGCAGCAGGTGGTGGAGCGGACGAATGTGGTCCGGTCGAGTCACAGTCTGAACCTCTTTAAACTCAGAAGAATGAAGGATTGGAGGGTTTCATGATCTCTCAGTTTGTTTTTCACTCTGATGAACCTAAATCTGGTCTGACTCAGCTGGGATTCAAACTCAGAGCGGACACTCCTCCACAGGGCCACAGAGCTGGATGTGAGTGTGGTCAAGGGGAACGTTTCTGATTCCTTGTTTCACTGCTGTGCTAGTTTCACTGAGACTATCAGTTGTTTTATCGGTTGCCATGACAACCGGCCTGTTTCTGCTCACATTCAGGTTTCATTGGTTGATAAACTTCTCCTCAGAGATCCTACAGGATTCTGCATCAAACCTCACTCTCCTCATGTATGATTCAGGCAGACCTGATGAGCAAGATGAAGGACTTGTTCAGACCTGGTCTGTCCGGTTTCTATGTGTTCCTGTCTGTTCAAGGTTGCTGGAGCCTATCATAATCCTGCAGAGTTCAACCTGGACAGATCTACAATCCATCACAGACACGCAGAGACACGCCCACAACTCAGAGTCTGTGAGACATGATCATGGATCGATGTACACTCCACACAGGATCCAGCTGGGATTTGAACCAACAACCTCTCACTGTGAGGAGAGATAACAGAACCATCCAACCTTCATCCAACCATTCATCCATCCATCCATCATCCATCCATCATCCAACCATTCATCCATCCATCATCCATCCATCATCCAACCATCATCCATCCATCCATCCATCCCATCCATCATCCATCCACATCCATCATCCATCCATCCATCCATCATCCATTATCCATCCATCCATCCATCATCCATCCATCATCCATCCAATCCATCCATCATCCATCCATCATCCATCATCCATCATCATCCATCCATCCAATCATCCATCATCCATCCATCCATCCATCCATCCATCCATCCATCCAATCATCCATCATCCATCCATCCATCCATCATCCATCCATCCATTCCATCACATCATCCATCAATTTTCATCCCATCCATCATCATCCATTTAGATCCATTCCATCCTCAAACTCGTGTTTAGAGAACATCACTAAAGTTCTGTCACATAACAAACAAAGAAAGTTTTTTTTTTCTTAAATAAAGAAAAATTAAGCCTAAAAGGAGAGGACATTTTTAAACCCAGCAGATTCTGTCACTAATGCAGTGAAAAGTGTTTCTGTGAAAACACTCAGAAAATCAATTCCAGTTATTTATGAATGGGTTAAATAAAAGAATATTCTGAGAGATTTGCTTGATTTTCCTGCCGTTTCTGTTGTTGCTTTACTTTTTGTTTTCTTTTTATTTCTCCGGTTTTGTTCTTTTTTTTTCATCCAGTTGACATATTAATGTTACAAGACAAAGAGATGGAATTGGTTCAAATATCTTGATTGATTATGTTATATGGGACAGAGACAATAAGTTTTCTTATTTTCTTTAAAGTATTTATCAGGTCAGCAGAACTTTTCCTCCCAAAACTTCAGCTCCACAGAAGCTGAACGTCATCGGTCTATTGAGAGTCTTCTTGAACTTCAATCCTGCAGTAAAACAAAGAGTTCCATCTTGTCTCGATGCCGGATCCCCTCTGGAGTGACGGTGGACCCTCACTCCTGGAGTCACCCCCCTCCCCTTAGATCCCGCCCCGCTCCACAAACAAAGCTTCCCCCGAACATCTGGCGGTTCCGACAGGTTGGCAGTTTTTCTGCAGGGTGGTAAGTGGTGACTTTAATGAAGATGCATCACGCCGTTTCCAGACTGATCTCCCGTCGTATGGCCCAGCAGATGCTGATGCAGCCAGCGGCCGCCGCCCATCTCTGCACGCCGCTGCGGCCAGACTCTGGATCCCGCAGCGGGCCTGTGACGCCCTCTGTGGGACGTCACCAGGAGATCTGGCAGGACTCTGGCAGCAGATGGGGATATAGTTTAAACATTAGTGTAACTCAGCCTCTTCTCTGAAGTGGAGCTGCAGGAACAGACGGGCCGCCCCAGAACCGTCAGCTGGTGTTGTGTTCAGGGTCCTTCAGAGGATTCTGGTTTTACTGTAACACCTGCTGATGCAGAACGCTTCTGCTCATTTACCTGTGCAGCGTTTCTATGCTCTGGACAGGTGAGTAGCTCCTCCCACACTTTTGTTTTTGGATAAGACCTCTATACATTCATCATTGGTGCAAACAGCTTCAGTAGATCATGTAGGAAAGTTAAGGTGAACTTTATTGTTTTTCTTTTTATTCCATTTTGTGTGATTGATTTCTGTGTCAGAGTGGGACCTCTCTGTTTTGTCTGTGGATCTTTGTGTGTCATTCCAAGTCGATTGTTTCCAGGTGTGGAGTTGGACAGGTGCAGCTCCTGATTGGACCAGAGCTGGTGGAGGCGGTCTTTAAATCCCTGTTTGGACCTCTGGTTCCCTCTTCGTTCATCCTGAACATCAGTTTCAGGAAAATATTCAGACTCGCCTCCAAACTTTAGAAGATCTGAAATTATTCCAAAGAATAAACTCTAATGAAGTTAAGGGTTTATTTAAAAACTGCACTAAAGATCCAAACAGGATTAGAAAACCTGATTATTTTATTATGTTTAAAAGGAAAATGTTTTGAGATAATAGTTTGTGATTTGAGGAATTGTTCCCAGATTCTGACGCCTTATTGGTCTTCATAAGTTTCTCTTCTCTCTCTCATTCATTCAGTTCTTCTTTTTTTTTTTTTTTGCTTGTTACTTCCTCACGGTTTTGTCTGTATAATGATTCCCAGTGAAATTTTCAGCAGCAGACCCCGGGGGTTGTCATGTGTAGTGATGAACTGACTGCGTGAGAACTGCAGCCTTATGACATCAGTGTTTTCCAACCGAAACCATGGTTTGCAGCTCTTGGAAACGTGTCTGAAAGCTTGGGATCTCTCTGATGATCTCCTGATCTAAGTCCAGAGAGTTCAGGTTTCTCTGTATTTTCTCTTTTCTTTCATTTCCAGATTTTGATCATTTTAGTTATTTTGGCCTAAAGATGATCCTGAAGAATTTCTGCTTCACATCAAGTTATTGTTTATTAGCTATCATTTTTGTAAATAAACAATCTTTCTAGAGAAGTCTTTTTGATTGGCTGAACCATCATCGGCTGGATCTGAATCTGGATCTGAATCTGAATCTGAATCTGAATCTGAATCTGGATCTGAATCTGAATCTGAACATGGATCTGGATCGGGATCTGGATCTGGATCTGAATCTGAATCTGAATCTGAATCTGGATCTGGATCTGGATCTGAATCTGAATCTGGATCTGAATCTGAATCTGAACATGGATCTGGATATGAATCTGGATCTGGATCGGGATCTGGAAATGAATCTGGATCGGGATCTGGATATGAATCTGGATCGGGATCTGGATCTGGATCTGAACATGGATCTGAACATGGATCTGGATCGGGATCTGGATCTGGATCTGGATCTGAATCTGGATCTGAATCTGAACATGGATCTGGATATGAATCTGGATCTGGATCTGGATCTGAATCTGAATCTGAATCTGAACATGGATCTGGATATGAATCTGGATCTGGATCTGGATCTGAATCTGAATCTGAATCTGGATCTGGATCATTAACAGACTTTAGAATGAGGAAATCCTCATTCACTACTTTGGGTTCAGGAAAGACTCCAGACAGAACTGAACTGTATCTGGTTAAAGATCAAACAATAACTTTAATTCCTAAATAAAAATGATGATTCTTTGTTGAATCTCTCGTCCCATAATCCTCACATATCGACTGTGAAGATTCGATGTTCTCATCTTGTTGTTTTTTAGACGTGCTGGTTGTTCCCATTAAACGGGGGATCCCCAACCTCTGGGCCGCGATCCAGAACCGGTCCAGAACCAGGATGTTGAGTGCTCCGGTACCCTAACCCAGTTCTGGTTCCTGTCCAGGCCAGGTCAAGGTTTGGGTACCAGTACTGGACGCGTCCCGAGGACCCGTCTGTGTCCGCTATTACACCCTTGGTTTTGGGGAGACCCAAAACGTGACGTGGAGGGGTCCATGTGCACTTGGATCTCAGCGCCATGCAGTCATCAGAGGTCACGGAAACGGCTTAGAGGGTCCGAAAGAGGAGACAGACGCAGAACCCCCTTTAGAAACCAGACCCACACTGCAGTGAAAGCAGCAGCCTCTCAGGTTCTCCTTCAGGGCTTTATTGGACCATGTTCTGTTTGTGGTTCTGGAGCTCTGAGGTCAGAAAAGTTCAGCTTCTGCTCCTGCAGTGAAAGATCTCGTCACGCTCGGTCAGCTCGCCACTTCCTGAGATCACATGATCACGTCAGCGAAACCGCAAGAAACCGACAACTTATTGAAAATGAAGCAAACGCCTTCTGAACCGATCACTTTTTACTGTTTAGACGGCGTCCGTCTCCTGTGACCTCTCCAGACGCTCCTCCTCTCCAGACGCTCCTCCTCTCCAGACGCTCCTCCTCTTCAGATGCTCCTCCTCTTCAGACGCTCCTCCTCTTCAGATGCTCCTCCTCTTCTGGTTCTGAATCATCTTCTCCTCTGGAGCTCCAGATCTGAGGAACTCCTTCAGAGAGGAAGACAACAGCAGGAGTGTCTTATTCAATCATCTGTTTCCATGTGAACCAGCCTTCAGCCCTCAGATGCAAACATGTGACTGAACGCTGGAGAAGCCACGCCCACTGAGGTGTGTGTGTTGGGGGGGGGGGGGGGGGGTGTTGTTCCAGATTTCTTTTCTATTTGTTTTTTACAGTTTATTTTCATTTTCTATCAAAAGTTCAAACCAGATCCAAAGTTCTGTTGAGCTGCACCCTGGTGTGCATGTGAGTGAGCGATCAGCAGCTGGGATAGGCTCCAGCAGCCCAGATTCATCCAGACAGACGGAGGTTTCACTTTAGAGAGTTTTCTCTGACGTCTCTTCTCGTAGAACCAGGAAGCAGCTTTTGGGTTTGATTCCTGCTTTCAACAGTTTCCTGTTTGTCTCGTCAGTTGTGGCGTGAAAAGCAGAGAAAGGCTCCGCCTCCTCGGTGTCTCTGCGGTTCAGACGGTGAAGTCACCGGCTCTTGAAGGAGTCAGAACCTCCTCTGTGTTCCTCCTGAGGAGTCTGTGACCGCTTCACGTTCAGGATTTCAATGCTAATTCAAGCCTCACACCAACATCATTTAGCCGCCGCCGCCGCCGCCGCCGCCGCCGCCTCAAAGGAATCATTGAGCGCTCACTTCCTTATGCTTGGCTTTGAGCCCATTTGGGTGTAGTGTTCTCTTTAACCTCTGTGTTATCTGGAATTCACAGGCATGAAGGACAGGGGATGAAACCAAATGTTTATTGAGTTGTAAATATTGTAAATGGAATCATGAAGTGGCGCCCCCGCCTCGCCCCCGCCTCGCCCCCGCCTCGCTCGGCTTTCCAATTACAGGAGGGTAATAAGACTCCTTTGTCAGGTCAAACTTTGCATTTCTTCGTCTGTGATTGCTGCGGCGCTGAGTAGAAAGAAGAACACGCGTGATTCTCTCAGCAGAAACCGCTTTTCTCCTGAGTGACTCCGAGCCGACCGCCACGCCGCCTTCAGAACTGAGCCGGATCTGATCAGAACATCCCAGAACCTGAGGGAGAGGAAGGTTCTGGTCAACACAGACGTGTTTGTACACCAGGGTCCGTGCACGTGAGTGCTCGTGCACATGAGTGTGTGCACGTGAGTGCTCATGCATGTGCGTTCCACTGAGGAGGATCAGTTGTTGGTGTAAGTGAAGGAGCTGCAGCATTCGGTCATGTGACCAACAAACACCTGAATTAAAGCAAACAGGAAGAAGTTTTCCTAAATCTGTCAGGTTTAATCTGCAGGATAACGGTGGATTAAGCATCTCAACATTAGAACTCATAAAGTTTTACTGCCTGGAACTTCACCGTCTGCAGAGCAATAACTGAGCTGCTGGAACACAGTCATCTGCAGGGATCAGAGTGATCAGGATCAGGATCAGACTGATGAGGATCAGATTGATGAGGATCGGGATGATCAGGATCAGGATCAGACTGATCAGGCTCAGACTGATCAGGATCAGATTGATGAGGATCAGACTGATCAGGACCAGACTGATGAGGATCAGACTGATGAGGATCAGATTGATGAGGATCAGATTGATGAGGATCAGACTGATCAGGATCAGATTGATGAGGATCAGATTGATGAGGATCAGATTGATGAGGATCAGACTGATCAGGATCAGACTGATGAGGATCAAACTGATCAGGATCAGGATCGGGCTGATCAGGATCAGATTGATGAGGATCAGACAGATGGGGATCAGATTGATGAGGATCAGACTGATCAGGATCAGACTGATCAGGATCAGACTGATCAGGATCAGATTGATGAGGATCAGACTGATGAGGATCAGACTGATCAGGATCAGACTACTAACTGCTTGTTAGATACGTATATGTGAAGATGAATTCCTCATTATTTCACGGTGACATCAGACAAAATGACGACAAAGTGAAAAGTGACTTCTGGCGATCTGAACGAGAACTGAATGATGTAATAATAGAAGATAATCTTAACAATTCCAACAGAAGAATGAACAATATTTATGTTATGCTCAACTGTATTCTCATTCTCTTTCTTAGATTGTTCTCAAATCTAAATATAAATTTGAATAATTCTTCAATATTTGATTTTCTATTAATAATATGAACTTTTCATTTGATCATTTGAGTAGATGTTATTCTACAGGTTCTGATATTCACATGAACTTTAAGTTTGATCAACACAAAAGCTGATAAAAATTCATGTTTTCCTCATTAAAAACCTTCATCATCGTCTGTACACGATTGAATCTCTTCCCAGGATAAATTAATATTTTAGGGTATAATTATAAAAACAGGAATGGTTTAGTTCAGTGAGCAGATATCGAACTATGTAGTTTCAGCCTTCAAAATAAGAGCGGCCAAGTAAAAAAAACCAGAACCACGGCCGAGCTAACAGCAGCTCACTGACCGCAGTAGAAAGCATTACAAGAGTAATTAGATTACATTACATTAGATTCAACTGTGTTTTCAGTGCACATGTACATGTACAGGGCAATGAAATATAAAATCATAAGAAGATTATTATTAAGTATAATAAGATTTAATAAGTTTGACGTTAATGTCAGACACGCTGGAATCGTTGAATTTGTTCTGTTTACAATCATCATGAATGGAAATCTAGGAAACTTTAATCTGCTGGACAGCTCCATGTCTCATAGCTAATGCTAATGCTAATGTTAGCATTAGCACAGGCTAAAAGAATAAAATCCTAATTAAACCAGCAGCATTCACTGAAGTTCCTGTAACCTTCGTCTAACTTTAACCGGGAGAGAAATAATCCACGACTGGTTTAATATCATCCAGGTGGATTATGGGAATCAGCTGATCTGACTGCAGACAGGATTACTGATATTTGTACTCTGATTAGTGAACATCTCAGAGGAGGAAATGAATACAACCAGATAGGACATAAATAGAATAAATATTGTTCAAACTTCAGTTACGATGGTTCGTTTACCTTTTATTATTTATGTTAAAGTGTTTTAAAGCGTTCAGATGTCACCTTTGACCTTCTAAACATTACGAGTTACATGAAAAGGGTTTGTTCCTCACTCGTATGTGGATGTAGATGACACAGAGGAGAGTTTTCCTCTCTCTCTCCCGGATCCGGTTGCTTTTCAAGCAGTTTTCCAGACAAACATGGAGGATGGGAGTCACATTCCTTCAGTTAGAGTCTGTGGTTCAGATCTGCTGTCGTCTGGACTCAAAGGAAATCCATATTTCTACTGACGTGAGGTTTTTACCAGGACGGATTCTTCAGATCCAGCCCCCCCCCCCGACATCTGGGTTCCTGGTACTCTCAGCCGCTCCATTCCTGATGCGTCAGCGACGGCGTTGACATTTCTGACGTCCAAACCTGCTGACAGACCTCCGTGTTCACAGACGAGTGTGAGGAGTCAGAGCGCACTCTCGTGGAAAGACCCTGCAAAGTCTCGGCTGCCGTTTCTTTCCGTTTTTAATTCTGCCCCCACGGGGCAACGGCCGGCCTGAGGGCCAGAAAACGCCCCGAGTCTGCGGTCAGCATTCCTGATCCGAGTGTCAGGAGAGACGGATCCTGGAGGAGGAGATGAGTCGGAGAGGAGACGAACAGCTCTCAGGAGGAGAAAAAGTTCAGGTGAAAACATGAATACAAATAAGAATGAAAAAAAAAAGATAAAAATGAAGCTGATCACAGTCTGAACTGAAACATTAGTTTATATGTTTACAATCATGAACCAATAGAAAACTCTCCTGCATTCTCATCACTTTATAGATTCTATTCTGTTTTTGTTTCATTTTCCTCCATAAATCCAGAATCAAAAGCATTTTAGATCTAAACTGAACTTCATGAACTCAGATCAATCAGTTTTTTTATCCAATGATTGATTTGATTTCTATGAAATGGATCCCAATCATGAACTAAAGCTTCAGTTCCAGCTGGCCTCACAGGTGGATACAGGTGGATACAGGTGGATACAGGTGGAAATACAGGTGGATACGGGTGGATTCAGGTGGATGCAGGTGGATACAGGTGGATGCAGGTGGATACAGGTGGATGCAGGTGGATGCAGGTGGATGCAGGTGGAAATACAGGTGGATACAGGTGGATTCAGGTGGATGCAGGTGGATACAGGTGGATGCAGGTGGATACAGGTGGATACAGGTGGATACAGGTGGATGCAGGTGGATGCAGGTGGATACAGGTGGATGCAGGTGGATACAGGTGGATACAGGTGGATGCAGGTGGATGCAGGTGGATGCAGGTGGATGCAGGTGGATGCAGGTGGATGCAGGTGGATGCACAGGTGACCTTCAGGAAACATGAAGGTCAGAGAAGCTCAGAGAGAACAGATGTTCACGTTTTTTATCTATGGGTGTGCTGCAGGTGACAGGTCATACTGAACACAGGCGAAATGCAGGTTTTTCATTTTTTAACTCCGCCTCCAAATCCTGCAGAAATTAACTGCTTTTCCTATGAATGAACAACTGAGAAAATCAGAATCATGAATTTATTCTAACTATAAATCTCCTCACAGACTTTATTACATGAGGAGATTCTGACAGAAACTATCGTAGAATCTGGATGGAAAACACTTTAAATGATGTGAGGACAGACAGACAGACAGACAGACAGACAGACAGACAGACAGACAGACAGACAGACAGACAGACAGGCAGGCAGGCAGGCAGACAGGCAGACAGACAGACAGACAGACAGACAGACAGACAGACAGACAGACAGACAGGCAGCAGGCAGGCAGGCAGGCAGGCAGGCAGGCAGGCAGGCAGGCAGGCAGGCAGGCAGGCAGACAGACAGACAGACAGACAGACAGACAGGCAGACAGGCAGACAGGCAGACAGACAGACAGACAGACAGACAGACAGACAGACAGGCAGACAGGCAGACAGACAGACAGACAGACAGACAGACAGGCAGACAGGCAGACAGACAGACAGACAGACAGACAGACAGACAGACAGAGAGACAGATGTTTGAGTGGATGTTTTTCTTTTCAAGTGTTGGAATCCTGGAAGCTGTTCTTGAAGCCTTTGTTTCTTTCTTTCTTTTTCTTCCAGCGGAGGAGACGGAGAAAACTCTGAAGAAGTTTAGAAATCAACATTTCTGCTCCAATTACAGCAGGACAGGCAAACATTTTAAGTCTTTTTTCCGTCTTTCTTCCAGAGACAGAGGTCTGCAGACGCCGGAAGCGGCGGCGGGAGCGGCGGCGGGAAATCATTAGCTTTGTTAGCTGCTGCTGTCGATCTCCGGCCGGATGACGACTCGTCTGCTTTTCTTTGGTGGATCCGAGCCGCTTCAGAACCGTCCTCGCTCGGATCCGCCATCGCTCATCCTCCCCCCCCCCGTCTCCATGATTTATGACGGAGACTTTTCACCTCCTCTGATGCAGAGAGGAGCTGAGACGGATGGGAGGGCCGGACGGACCCACGGAAGAAAGGGAGGCGCCGCCGCCGTTCGCTCCTCGATACATCACGCCGCTGACATCGCCTTGCAAATGCGCTCAAGCTCATTTGTAATGTTTGCCGCTTGTCGCGGGCCTTAATGCGCGCGGCTCATGGGAGTCGCCGGCGCCGCGTGATCAATGGCGGCAGAGGGGAGTTACATCTTACCGTTAAACGCTTGTGACGCGCCGTATGCAAAGCGCGGCGGCGGGGACGGATGGCGGGAAGTTGTCACGGAGGTTATAGATGGAGCTTTGGTTGCACAAGCGGCGGCGCGCTGCGCTGCGTGACGGGCTGAAGCTTTGGTCAAGACTTTTCAAGGTCACTCTGGGGGGGCGGGGCATCTTCACCTGAATCCTCCTCTGATTGGTTAATCTGATCCTTCAATCACTTTGTTCAGAGTTTCCGTCTCAACGCTTCGACTCCTCAGGTTTAGACCCTGAATCCATAAAGATTCAAAGTTTCCAGGTCTTCTGCAGTGGAACCAGCACGTCAGGGATCAGTTAGGATCACGTAATCCCGCAGGATCAGGTCTCTGCAGACTCCTCAGTCACTCACGTTTGTTACGTCCTGAATCAATCACTCAATGACATGTTGGGATTCCTGACGATGATCTGTTCGTTCTGAGTTAAATGTTGATCTCCTGCATTTCCATTAATGGAGGCAGAACCTCGACTCGGCCCGTATCACCATCCTCCCTCTGCCGTGCTTCTGACCAGAAACTTCCCAGACCTTCAGCCTCGTTTCTATCCTCATTGATCTGTTTTGTTCTTTTGTCTGGTGGAGATGATCCGATCTCCATCCCGAGGTTCTGCTTGTTTGGACCGTCAGAAAACACTTCTATTGGATTTCTCCGGACCGTGAAATCGTTTTTGTTTGATGCCGACAGAACGCCAGAATGTCAGAAATGAACCTGGAGTGATCGGGGGTCTCTGCTGCTCCAGTAGACTGAAGGATTCAGAAAATGGACCCCCCGCCCCCCGCTGTGACCGTTTTCTGAGTGTTTGCTGTGTGGTGCCCCCCCCCTCCCCCCCCCCCCAGCATGCTGTGAAATACTTGGTTAAGCGGATTATTGATCCTGGAGGAGAGTTGAGGAGGCTTTCCCGCTCTTGTGAGGGCGAGCCTTTAAAAAGCAGACCCCCCCACCACCCCCCCACAGGTACCCGTCTGCAGAGGACACGGAGGACACGCAGACGCTCTCTGCTGCTGCTCTGACATTTCAGCGTGAAAATCAAACGGACAGGAACACGAGTGACGCCGCCGCACCAGCGCCGCACACTGGGGGCAGGGGTGGAGCATCCTGCCCAAGAAAACAACAACGTTCGGCTCGGCATCGAACCACCGACCCTTTGATCCATTCCAACCTGCTGAGCCGCTGTAGTCCATGTTCTGATCTGTGAGGGATATCAGTTATTCACTGATGTTCAAACGTCACTTCCTGATCGGAGTCTCTGATTGGTCAGAGTTTACCTGGTCTGCCGTTTGTCGTGCACTCGACTGGAACTAGTCGTAGAACCTTAACTCGTGACTCAGGACCGGAGAGTTCTGAACACAATCACTGTACAAGTACCGCCATCAAGCCCAATGAGGCCTCCATCATCGTAGCACAAGATAACATCAGGCAGGTGTTAACCATCAAATCAAATGATCTGGAGGGCCGGATAGAATTACCTGGAGGGCCGGATCTGGCCCCCGGGCCTTGACTTTGACACATGTAGTCTAAGGGAGGGAATGACCATTTTAGTTTAGTTTAGTGTAGCTTAGCTTAGCTTAGTTTAGCAACCAGTTATGTGTTGTAAAGTACTTGAGTAAATGTACTTTGTTACTTTACTTGAGTATTTTTTGGCTCTTTTTTCTTGTTTTTCTCCACGACGTTTTTGACTGAATATTTTTCCTCTACTACATTTGAACCGACGCTGTTGTTACTCGTCACGTTGTGATACTGCGCAGAGAGACTCCATCTTATTCTACGTTACCATGGTTACTGGTTGCTGGGCGGATCAGACGACATCGCCACCTGCAGGAAGCTGCAGGTACTGGATATTGTTGAAGGTGTTCACACACCGGCAGCTCTGGATACTTTAATACTTTTACTCGAGTATTATTGGTGACTTGTAACTTGTAATGGAGTCATTTTTTCAGTGCAGTATCAGGTAATCTTTACGACTCTGACGGCTGTTCTTCATATTTTATGACTGATTTTCTGCTTTTATGTATTTCTGATGTGAAGCTCAGTGAGATTACTGTGCTGTAATATTGGATTACATTCATCCTCATCATGACCATAAGTAACATTAGATTTAGTGCCATACGCTTCCAGTCAAAAATCTGGAGACACTGGAGGGACTGTCTTTTTAACTATCCTTTTAACTAATTTTTTATGGTGTATTATGGAATTAATATTTTTTAGTAACTTTTATAACTTTTTGTATACTGTTCTTAACTTATGTATTTGTGACATTTTGATTTTTTAAGTAGTTTTATTGATTATTGTAATTTTTTGTATACTGTTCTTAACCTGTGCATTTTCTGACATTGCACTGTTTTAATGTAGTTCTACTGATTGAACTATGTGTCCGGAATAAATTCTATCTCTATCTACATTCAAAGAGTGAACTGAATTGTAGAGGAAACGCTCGTTTCTGATGGCGGTGTGAACGCAGCTTCAGACCTGATCCGTCCAGAACTCCAGAGTTTCTCCAAAGATGTAAGAAGAATCTGAGGACGTTTGATGGAGGTTGTACGGAGACATTTCCACGTCTCTTGATCCGACTTTCCCGTTTCAGTTTTGTTGAAACATTAAGAGGATCATTCCCAGAATCCTCCCTCACACCGACCCGGAGTCAGATCCAGAGCTGCACGTTAAATATTTGGTCAAAGCGGATCCGCCCACACACTCCTAATTGCTGATGCAGACACACAGACGGATCGGACTGTGGATGCAGCTCCCAGGAGGAGGAAGAGTTTCTGGCTGCTGCAGGCTTTGGATGAATAATCCCACACTCATTACTCCGGCTCGGGCTACTCCTCTCTTAGCATGTAGCCATTAATTAATTGATTATAATCGTTAAAAAGAATTAACTTTCTTTGACGTAGTTAATAACCGGGACTTGTGGGAGCAGGAAGGCTCCATCCCCGCTTTCAGGATGAACTCTGAGGTGAAGAACGTCCTCAGACAGATTAATACTACTGCAGATGCTGCGTGTATTCCTTCATTTACTGCATCAAACATCCGTCCACACGGCGCCCCCCGCAGTAAAAGGTTAACATCACAATTAGTCTGGTTAACAGCAGAAAGAGCTTGAAGAGCAGAGCGCCTGACATCACACCGCTGTGTGAGAGAATGGCACAGAAGGCTGTGACTCAGCTGTAACATTTCAGGGTTACTGTCTGCATGAAGCTGCAGCAGCAGGAGGTCGTGACCCCAGGCTGTCGGCATCAGGAGGCTGTCTGAATGACGAGCAGCGGGTTAGCAGGGCTGAAGGCGGCTCTGAATGCAGGCCGTACGTGCACGTACATGCACACACATGCACGTGGATGCACAAACATGCACGTACATGAAGGTACGTGCACACACATGCATGTAAATTCACGTACAGGCACGTACATGCACATACATGTACAGGCACTCACGTGCACACACATGCAAACACATCCACGTGCATGCACGTACATGCACGTAGATGCACAGACATGCACAAACATACACATACATGCACGTATATGCTGTACATGTACATTCGTGCACACACATGCATGTAAACTTTGTAAACATGTAAAGTTTTACTTTCCAGTTTAACTCTTGAAGTTTATTTTCTGTCAAATATCTGCAGCTGATTTAAACTTCATTTGTATTTATGCTGAAACTATCAAAACGGGACAAATATTTTACTTTAATAACATTTAGAGTTTGAGCTGAGAAGCTGCAGTCTAACTTTAAGGTCTGACGGATGGATTTTAAAAACGGTCCCTAAACTAACGATTATCATAAACGTGAATGAAATAAAATAAAAAATAATAAAAATATCCACAAACACATGATCTACTGTTATCTGGGCTTGTTTTAAATTCTAATCTTTTTATTTTCTTTTATTATTTATCTAACTGTTTTATATAAAACAATTGTCTGTGTGCATGAAATGTGCTACAAACAAACCTGAAATGATCTTCACTGTTTCTGAGTGTCAAAGGTCAAATGCTTGTAAATCAGAGTTTCAGACGTGAAATAAAAAAATAAAATGAAGAACTTTATTAGCAGAATCGTGGTAACATTGAACAGGCTCAACATTCTAAATTCTTATCATGATTTCACAGTAAATCCATGTTTGGAGTAAAAACTCTTTTATTTTGAAGGGGAAGGCTCTTATTCTGTTTGTTTTGATAACTTCTCTAGTTTGGGAGTTTTGATTTAGCGGTGGCAGCAGAACAAACGACTTGACCCGCGTCATGTGATGTCAGTGACGATTCTCCAGGTCTGGAGAAATGGATCTGGATTAAAAACTGTAAAGAAACAGAAAATATCCGGTTTCCATGTAAAGTTAACTTTCATTCCACCCCCCCCCGTAATCCTCATCCCATCTATTAGCGTCTTTACGCTCCGCTGAGCTTCACTTGTCATACTAACACCAAACTAATCAAGACTAATGAATTCATTTAAATGATGATAAAAAATGTTATTAAAATGCAAATTGTTAATTTCTTTTAATTGCTCGACATCACATGTAATCAATCACAACTTCCAGTCAGTTTTTCTGCTTCTTCCCCAAAAATTTCTGGGTACAAAATAATCATGAGGAGGATAGCGAGTGCTTGTGAAGTGTGGCGTCGCCGTGGCTCCAGTCATGGTGCAGATGTGATTGTGTGTCGTATCATTTCATTCCTAATCTCCTTGTTTTTCCCTTCTTCTGGCTGTGAATGGGTCCATGACAGAGGAGCTGTAATTGGAAAACGCTTGGCTGATGTGCTGTGACCGAGCAAACGTGCACTTTATTATTATTATTATTATTATTTTGACTGCATTTTCTCTCTTCTAATATTTAGTGTTCCTACAGACTCAAAGAGCAACGGAACAAAGAGGAGGAGACATTTAGAGAAATGAAGGATTTCATGAAAAAGCAGCTCCACTTCTCAGTGATGAAATCATTCATCAGTCCATCGTTTTATAATAAATATCAGAAAATGTATAGTTAGTGTTTCTAAGGGATTATAAACTTCATCGTGAGGAGAGAAACCTCACAGAAATGCTCGACTCATCGTGACGTTGATATTCTGAAAGAGTGCTGAGGTTTAATGAACTTAAACTATTCTAAACTCAATTACAAACATTTATCAAATGAGTTATTTTAGAAGTCTTCATTCCTTTAGAAGCTGCTACCTTTAAGGCAGATTGTCCTCCTGCATCCTTCACCCTCTCCAAGCTCCGCCTCCTTCCACCATCATCATCGTCAATGATCTTCCTCTAACTAAATTCTGCTTCTCCATGATCCATGTTTTTATCTCCACTGATGTCACAGGCAGTGAGATGTTTCTAAATGAGGAAACAGATTAAGAATGTTTCAGGTGTGAAGGAAGACGGATGAACGCATGACGTTCAGCTCACACTGGAGTGGCTGTGATGGACTGACCGCCTGAAGGGAAGCTGTGAGGATCCACAGACGGTGACTGAGCGGCAGATGTCTCCGGTTCTCCTGTTACTGCAGAAGAACTTCCAGACATCTGAGGCCAGGCTTCAGGACAGAAATTACTCACTAGAGACAAAAAAAACAATTTCTTTCATGATGGTTTTTCCACCTGAGACCTTGAGAAGATCTGTTGTAACCAGGAGGACACACATGAGGCTCTAAAGCCGCTCAGTCGATCTGTTTGGTCTTCAAATGGATGGAGACCAAAGCCTCTGAATACTGTAGAGAAACGTGACAAGCTGCTGTGATTCATGTGTGTTCTCCTGGTTCATGCGTGTTCTCCTGGTTCATACGTGTTCTCCTGGTTCATACGTGTTCTCCAGGTTCATACGTGTTCTCCAGGTTCATGCGTGTTCTCCTGGTTCATGCGTGTTCTCCTGGTTCATGCGTGTTCTCCAGGTTCATGTGTGTTCTCCTGGTTCATGCGTGTTCTCCTGGTTCATGCGTGTTCTCCAGGTTCATACGTGTTCTCCAGGTTCATGCGTGTTCTCCAGGTTCATGCGTGTTCTCCAGGTTCATGTGTGTTCTCTTGGTTCATATGTGTTCTCCTGGTTCATACGTGTTCTCCTGGTTCATACGTGTTCTCCAGGTTCATGCGTGTTCTCCAGGTTCATGTGTGTTCTCTTGGTTCATATGTGTTCTCCTGGTTCATGCATGTTCTCCAGGTTCATGCGTGTTCTCCAGGTTCATACATGTTCTCCAGGTTCATGCGTGTTCTCCAGGTTCATGCGTGTTTTCCTGGTTTATACGTGTTCTCCAGGTTCATACGTGTTCTCCAGGTTCATGCGTGTTCTCCTGGTTCATGCGTGTTCTCCTGGTTCATGCATGTTCTCCAGGTTCATGTGTGTTCTCCTGGTTCATGCATGTTCTCCAGGTTCATGTGTGTTCTCTTGGTTCATATGTGTTCTCCTGGTTCATACGTGTTCTCCTGGTTCATACGTGTTCTCCTGGTTCATGTGTGTTCTCCTGGTTCATATGTGTTCTCCTGGTTCATGCGTGTTCTCCAGGTTCATCCATGTTCTCCAGGTTCATGCATGTTCTCCTGGTTCATACGTGTTCTCCAGGTTCATCCGTGTTCTCGTGGTTCATGCGTGTTCTCCAGGTTCATGCGTGTTCTCGTGGTTCATGCGTGTTCTCCAGGTTCATCCGTGTTCTCGTGGTTCATGCGTGTTCTCCAGGTTCATGTGTGTTCTCCTGGTTCATGCGTGTTCTCCTGGTTCATACGTGTTCTCCAGGTTCATCCGTGTTCTCCAGGTTCATGTGTGTTCTCGTGGTTCATGCGTGTTCTCCAGTGTTATGCGTGTTCTCCAGGTTCATGCGTGTTCTCCTGGTTCATGTGTGTTCTCCAGGTTCATGCGTGTTCTCCTGGTTCATGCGTGTTCTCCTGGTTCATACGTGTTCTCCTGGTTCATACGTGTTCTCCAGGTTCATACGTGTTCTCCAGGTTCATGCGTGTTCTCCTGGTTCATGCGTGTTCTCCTGGTTCATGCGTGTTCTCCAGGTTCATGTGTGTTCTCCTGGTTCATGCGTGTTCTCCTGGTTCATGCGTGTTCTCCAGGTTCATACGTGTTCTCCAGGTTCATGCGTGTTCTCCAGGTTCATGCGTGTTCTCCAGGTTCATGTGTGTTCTCTTGGTTCATATGTGTTCTCCTGGTTCATACGTGTTCTCCTGGTTCATACGTGTTCTCCAGGTTCATGCGTGTTCTCCAGGTTCATGTGTGTTCTCTTGGTTCATATGTGTTCTCCTGGTTCATGCATGTTCTCCAGGTTCATGCGTGTTCTCCAGGTTCATACATGTTCTCCAGGTTCATGCGTGTTCTCCAGGTTCATGCGTGTTTTCCTGGTTTATACGTGTTCTCCAGGTTCATACGTGTTCTCCAGGTTCATGCGTGTTCTCCTGGTTCATGCGTGTTCTCCTGGTTCATGCATGTTCTCCAGGTTCATGTGTGTTCTCCTGGTTCATGCATGTTCTCCAGGTTCATGTGTGTTCTCTTGGTTCATATGTGTTCTCCTGGTTCATACGTGTTCTCCTGGTTCATACGTGTTCTCCTGGTTCATGTGTGTTCTCCTGGTTCATATGTGTTCTCCTGGTTCATGCGTGTTCTCCAGGTTCATCCATGTTCTCCAGGTTCATGCATGTTCTCCTGGTTCATACGTGTTCTCCAGGTTCATCCGTGTTCTCGTGGTTCATGCGTGTTCTCCAGGTTCATGCGTGTTCTCGTGGTTCATGCGTGTTCTCCAGGTTCATCCGTGTTCTCGTGGTTCATGCGTGTTCTCCAGGTTCATGTGTGTTCTCCTGGTTCATGCGTGTTCTCCTGGTTCATACGTGTTCTCCAGGTTCATCCGTGTTCTCCAGGTTCATGTGTGTTCTCGTGGTTCATGCGTGTTCTCCAGTGTTATGCGTGTTCTCCAGGTTCATGCGTGTTCTCCTGGTTCATGTGTGTTCTCCAGGTTCATGCGTGTTCTCCAGGTTCATGCGTGTTCTCCAGGTTCATGTGTGTTCTCCTGGTTCATGCATGTTCTCCAGGTTCATCCGTGTTCTCCAGGTTCATGTGTGTTCTCGTGGTTCATGCGTGTTCTCCAGGTTCATGCGTGTTCTCCAGGTTCATGTGTGTTCTCCTGGTTCATGTGTGTTCTCCAGGTTCATGCGTGTTCTCCAGGTTCATGCGTGTTCTCCAGATTCATGCGTGTTTTCCAGGTTCATGCGTGTTCTCCAGGTTCATGCGTGTTCTCCAGGTTCATGCGTGTTCTCCAGGTTCATCCGTGTTCTCCAGATTCATGCGTGTTCTCCAGGTTCATCCGTGTTCTCCTGGTTCATACGTGTTCTCCTGGTTCATACATGTTCTCCAGGTTCATGCGTGTTCTCCAGGTTCATGCGTGTTTTCCAGGTTCATGCGTGTTTTCCAGGTTCATGCGTGTTCTCCAGGTTCATGCGTGTTCTCCAGGTTCATGTGTGTTCTCCTGGTTCATGTGTGTTCTCCAGGTTCATGTGTGTTCTCCAGGTTCATGCGTGTTCTCCAGGTTCATGCGTGTTCTCCAGATTCATGCATGTTTTCCAGGTTCATGCGTGTTCTCCAGGTTCATGCGTGTTCTCCAGGTTCATGCGTGTTCTCCAGGTTCATCCGTGTTCTCCAGATTCATGCGTGTTCTCCAGGTTCATCCGTGTTCTCCTGGTTCATACATGTTCTCCAGGTTCATGCGTGTTCTCCAGGTTCATGCGTGTTTTCCAGGTTCATGCGTGTTTTCCAGGTTCATGCGTGTTCTCCAGGTTCATGCGTGTTTTCCAGGTTCATGTGAGTTTCTTAGAACTCCTCTGGAGTTTTACGGTACATGTAACGTCGTGGTGCGTTTAAGGTCCAGGATCCTCAAGGTCCCGATTGTAAATTCTAAATATTTTCTAGGTGGGGGTCTAACCTGCTCCGTCTGGACCTCCCCATGTAAAAACTGCCGAGCTCCTCGTCTGGCGTGTTCCCAGACTGACATGTTTTGGTTACATGACGGACTGCAGGGATGCCAGCGTGCATATTCATGACAGATCATGTCTTCAGTCTGGACAAACTGGTGTCTTCTGCTCATCAATCAAGCGGCTGCAGATCAACATGATCCAAGTCTGAGTCCAGGACAGCTGCTAAACCCTCGGGTGACTCCAGACGGCCCCAATTAATGTCTCTGAACGTCAGTCAAAACTCTCATCAATCAAGGAGGGAAGAGGTGTTCCTGTGGAGAGTTAGAGCAAACGGAGCAGGACTGATTAAAGAAGCATTAGTGGAACCAAAACCAAAAAAGCATTTAGAAGAGTTCTGAGATGTCTTCATGCAGAACCACACTTTAAATATTCTGAACTGAAGATCTTCTGCTTCTCTTTTTAACATAAATGATTTCCAAACCATCAGGGGCTGAGATGTTCTCCACCAGAGGCTTCTCAGTTCAGTCATGTGACCCTCGTTGGATTAAGTTACAACAAAAGGAAATGAACACGGAACTTAACACAAATGTTGGAATTTATCAAATCTGCAGAAAAAGAAAGAAGAACCATGTTTAAATGGATGTGGAGCTCTTCATGAGACGCTGTCAGTTTCCCACAACAACAAAAGCATCAGATGACAAACTGCCCAGAACTGGACTCCCATAGGCTCCAATGATACACAGTTGTGCTCTGTTGTGTGTGGTTTTTGTCACCACTTAAGAGAACAATGTCCTAAAATGTGTCTCTTTCTGGTAACTGTCAGCCTCCGTTTCTGGAATTCCAGATAAAATGTTTCCCCAAAACTCTGCCAGTAGTTGTGTTACAAACACACAAACACACAGCTGGAAGTGACACTCACAAATGTCTGAGGAGAAAAGGTTTTCTGCCTCTTCCAGGAAAAGGTTTCATCGCGGTTCTGTAAAGAACGTGACGGTTCAGCAGAACCTGGCCGTCTCCTGACATCCCACGTCTCCATCGTCTGACTCCTGCTGGTCTGAATGGATGTTCGTATGCTAATGCTGCATAACACGTATGCTAATGCTGCATAACAAAGCCTCTGCTCTGGACGAAGGAGAACCAGTCGTGTACAGCATCAGAAGATTGATTAGAATCTTCATCTTCACATCTCAGATGTAGAAGAACGGCGTCTTCTACACTTAGAAATGAGACTGAACATTTTGATCTGTTTGATCTTCACACACTCATTCATTTGTGCTGCAGGACTCAACTTTATGAATGATTGCTTCATAAATCATAAATAATGCTGTAGACCTCACACTGACCCCAGCAGAGGTCACCGCCACAGCTTCTGCATAAGAACAAACGTATTGATTGGTGAACGGTTCTGATCTCCACATGGAGGACGGAGCTGAGCGGACAACATTTCCATAAACACAATCCATGAACCAGAGCGGCCTTCAGGTCATGAAACATCACTCCCAGACATGTTTCAGTCTGACACCTCCGAGTGGACGGCGTGACTCTACTCTGGATACATCTTCAGCTGATATTCTTCAGCGGAGCTGCTGGAAGACGATAAGATGCTGGAATGATGATAAAGACGGATCCGGAGAGTTCTGGTCCCTGAGAGGCGGGTCTTCTGTGTTTATGGTTCTGACAGACTGAAGCATGACGACGAAAACTGAAGCATGACGACAAAAACTGAAGCATGAAGACAAAAACTGAAGCATGAAGACAAAAACTGAAGCATGAAGACAAAAACTGAAGCATGAAGACAGAAGCTGAAGCATGAAGACAAAAACTGAAGCATGAAGACAAAAACTGAAGCATGAAGACAAAAACTGAAGCATGATGACAAAAACTGAAGCATGAAGACAAAAACTGAAGCATGACGACAAAAACTGAAGCATGAAGACAAAAACTGAAGCATGAAGACAAAAACGGAAGCATGAAGACAAAAACTGAAGCATGAAGACAAAAGCTCAAGCATGAAGACAAAAGCTCAAGCATGAAGACAAAAGCTGAAGCATGAAGACAAAAACTGAAGCATGACGACAAAAACTGAAGCATGAAGACAAAACTGAAGCATGAAGACAAAAACTGAAGCATGAAGACATAAAACTGAAGCATGAAGACAAAAACTGAAGCATGAAGACAAAAACTGAAGCATGACGACAAAAACTGAAGCATGACGACAAAAACTGAAGCATGACGACAAAAACTGAAGCATGAAGACAAAAACTGAAGCATGAAGACAAAAAACTGAAGCATGAAGACATATGAAGGAAGAACTGAAGCATGACGACAAAAACTGAAGCATGACGACAAAAACTGAAGCATGAAGACAAAAACTGAAGCATGAAGACAAAAACTGAAGCATGAAGACATAAAACTGAAGCATGAAGACAAAAACTGAAGCATGAAGACAAAAACTGAAGCATGAAGACATAAAACTGAAGCATGAAGACAAAAACTGAAGCATGAAGACAAAAACTGAAGCATGACGACGAAAACTGAAGCATGACGACAAAAACTGAAGCATGAAGACAAAAACTGAAGCATGAAGACAAAAACTGAAGCATGAAGACATAAAACTGAAGCATGAAGACAAAAACTGAAGCATGAAGACAAAAACTGAAGCATGAAGACAGAAGCTGAAGCATGAAGACAAAAACTGAAGCATGAAGACAAAAACTGAAGCATGAAGACAAAAACTGAAGCATGATGACAAAAACTGAAGCATGAAGACAAAAACTGAAGCATGAAGACAAAAACTGAAGCATGAAGACAAAAGCTGAAGCATGAAGACAAAAGCTCAAGCATGAAGACAAAAACTGAAGCATGACGACAAAAATTGAAGCATGATGACAAAAACTGAAGCATGAAGACAAAAACTGAAGCATGAAGACAAAAACTGAAGCATGAAGACAAAAGCTGAAGCATGAAGACAAAAGCTCAAGCATGAAGACAAAAACTGAAGCATGACGACAAAAACTGAAGCATGAAGACAAAAACTGAAGCATGAAGACAAAAACTGAAGCATGAAGACATAAAACTGAAGCATGAAGACAAAAACTGAAGCATGACGACAAAAACTGAAGCATGACGACAAAAACTGAAGCATGAAGACAAAAACTGAAGCATGAAGACAAAAACGGAAGCATGAAGACAAAAACTGAAGCATGAAGACAAAAACTGAAGCATGAAGACAAAAACTGAAGCATGAAGACAAAAGCTCAAGCATGAAGACAAAAACTGAAGCATGACGACAAAAACTGAAGCATGAAGACAAAAACTGAAGCATGAAGACAAAAACTGAAGCATGAAGACATAAAACTGAAGCATGAAGACATAAAACTGAAGCATGAAGACAAAAACTGAAGCATGAAGACAAAAACTGAAGCATGAAGACAGAGCAGAAACACAGATCAAAGCTTCTGGACAGAAATGTGTCTTAACACCTTTAAACTGACTAAAAGTCCAAACTCACAATTAATCCAATTCAAAACTCTCCATAGAATTTATCATACTAGACAGAGGATGTTCAAGATGGTCTCAGAAGCTCAGACATTTGTGATTCTGTGATAGTAACTCACCTGACAGCTTCATGCATGCACTGTGGTTCTGCACACCTGTCCAGGCTCTCTGGCAGCAGGTCTGTGCTGATCTATCAGTCTGGATAAATGTTTCAATCACAGCTTCACCGTCACTTTGTGTGCTTGGTGACATGAGTGCCATCGCTATAGAGGGAGGATTAGTATCTGTAATCTTCATTAAAAAAACTATTTTATTAAATTGGAAAAGCAAGAAAAATATCAACGTTAATCAATACAGGAATCTGCTCTTTGATCATATCAGCTGGAAAAAACATCAGCTAAAAGTTCAGGTAACTTGGAAAGTATTCAGTCTTTCTGGTCTCCGATTGCTGACTCCATTACTTAGGGGGTGGGGGGCTTGGGTGTTCGCTTCACCTTGATTTGAAGCACCTGGGGGCTGGGATCACCCCCTCTCCACCATCCAACCTATCCCCTTCCTCATATAAACATTTATTAGGGTGGGGGTTGTATTGCAGGGTGCTGTGGGAGGTGACCACTTACCAGTGGCCCCCCCTCCTGTGGCCGCTGCTTGGATTCGCCCTCCCCTTGGTTTTATTTGCACCTGAGACATCTTGGTGGGGGGGTGCTTGGACATCACTGCCAGCAGTAGATGTCCTCTCTGCACCCTCCCGCCAGTTTTAACCGCACCATAGACATGTCGGGTGATTGGTGAGAGGGTGACGGGGCATCACTGTGAGCGGGGGGCGGAGACCCTCGGCCTGGTGGTCTTGTCTCTTGGGTGCCGGTCTCCTGGCCCAGCGGCCTGCTCTCCATGTCAGGAGTCAGATTCCCGAGATTTAAGATCTCGAGCAGGGGATCAAACCACATCAGAGTCTGGGGGTGTCCAGGTCTCGGGGGTCTGGGTGTTTGGCGGGATTGCCCGGCGGGCGGATTCTCTTCGCGGCTCCATGGCGGGGGTTGGGGGTCCTGGCTGCTGCTGCTGTGGTCCCGGTGGGGGGGTCTTGGCGTGGGGATAGTCGGGTGCCCTCCCCCTTTGTACATTCCATTATCATCCACATCAGCAAAAACATAAAGACTCACCTGAGCACAGGTGTCAGCTCTACTTTGCACTAATAGTATGCAGGACAGAATGAAAGACTTTGTGTTTGTATGATTAAGTCTGTTAGTTGCAGCTGCAGTTGTATTGTGGACATTTAGACTAATTTAAATGTGGAGAATATTTCAACCAACAGGTATGTGTGAAACTACAGAGTTTATTAGGTATAAACTCCTGTTGTGTTTTATACTAAACTTTATCTAGATTGATTATGTTGATTATGGGGGTAAAGAGGGGGGTTTAGAGAAAAAATAAGATGACTACAGAGGGTAATAACATCCTAAAAACAACAAATAAACATAATCAATATAAATAAAGTTTAGTATAAAATACAACAGGGGTTTATACTCTGTAAACTCCTGTTGTGACAGTAAAATCTGCCCAACACTAGAGGCTCTCAACTGGTGGACAGGACAAGTTAAAAAAAAAAAAAAAAAGCTGAATCATGATGACCAGAAGAGTGAAAGTCATGTGAGCGTTCAGCAGCTGGACCAGAATCCTCAGAATGTTTCTCCAGCTTCTGTTCAGCTGCATCACTTTCTCACTTTCATCAGCCTTTAAGGTTTTTAAAAGAGCATATCCGTGTTTTTTTTCTAAATAATTCTCCAGAATGTGACAACTCTGAGACTAAACCCATTACAAAACAATCGTCCGTGTTGTGGCAAAATATGAGACGAGTTTGTTTATTTAAAGCAACTCAGAAATCAAATATCCGCAGGGTTTTAAAGTTTTTACACAAGCTGTGAAATTCAATTGTGCCGCCTGCAAAGATTTCCTCTCGGTAATAAAAAGGAATAAAACAAGCGCAAACGAGCGAAAACTAAATGGCTCCCCAGATGGGGGTTGCCGTGGCAACAGCAAAGCATCGTTCCCTGCTCTCTTGGCAGAACGCTCCGGCACAGCTGGGCCGCATCCTCCGTCAGGCCGACGCTTGAAGGAAAAGCTGCGTTTTTGTGAACAGGGAGGATGAACGGAGAGAAACACGCGTGTGTCATGTTAGCAGAGAGTCTGACCAAACCAGACACGGATCAGGAGGAAGAGGAGCTGCTCCACATTCCTGTCACCTGCAGATGGGAGTCTGGGAGCGCCGGAATGGGAATTATCCCAACTCTGGATTCTCTGGTTCTGGTGGATGTGATTCAGAGATTAGATGTTCAAACTCGCAGCTTTCTGCCGCCGGCCGCATGAATAATTGAGGACAGAGAAAGAAATGTGGTTACTTTGCTCAATGTTTCAGTTCCTTATAAAAATATATTTATGAAGAGATGTCGCAGACGTCTGAAATCTGATTTACAAGCATTTGACCTTTGACACTCAGAAACAGTGAAGATCATTTCAGGTTTGTTTGTAGCACATTTCATTCACACAGACGATTGTTTTATATAAAACAGTTTGATAAATAATAAAAGAAAATAAAAAGATCTGAATTTAAAACAAGCACAGATAAACAGTGGATCGTGTGTTTGTGGATTCTCATTTTTCCCGCCTCATTCCTGATTTGCTCCTTCACAGATGATTTTCTGAAGCTCCGCCTCCTTTCAGAAGGTAAATGAAGGTATCTGTCAGCTGTCCGGCGTCCTCCTCTGCTCGTGTCAGGAGGAGCTGCCGCCGCGCTCGCCGCCGCGCTCGCCGCCGCGCTGGCCGCCGCGCTCGCCGCCGCTGTAATTAGTTTTGTTTGCAGCATTGTGCTCAGGAGCTCTGCACATCGTCACATGGCGACTGGCTCGTTCCACAGAGTAGATTTAAAGTGGTTCAGCAGACCTGACATGATAAAAGCAAATGTTCCCCCTCACAATATGCAGACATGCTTTTTGTGTCCAGCAACACAAACAACAACACAAACCAACAATCACCGGCTGATGAATCACGGAGCTTTAATTAATCAGCCAGATAACGGCGCCTGAGGGATCAGAGCAGATGAAAAACAATTATGAGCGGACTCTGCCCTCGGAGAGATGATCACAAGAGGGAGCGCCGAGCAAAGTTTCTACCTCGCTCCATTTCTACCTCGTTCTGTTTCTACCTCACTCCGTTTCTACCTCGCTATGTTTCTGCTATGTTTCTACCTCGCTACGTTTCCGCCTCACTCTGTTTCTACCTCGCTCCGTTTCTACCTCGCTCCGTTTCCGCCTCGCTCTGTTTCCGCCTCACTCCGTTTCTACCTCGCTCCGTTCCTACCTCGCTCCGTTTCCGCCTCACTCTGTTTCTACCTCGCTCCGTTCCTACCTCGCTCCGTTCCTACCTCGCTACGTTTCCGCCTCACTCTGTTTCTACCTCGCTCCGTTTCTACCTCGCTCCGTTTCTACCTCGCTCCGTTTCCGCCTCACTCTGTTTCTACCTCGCTCCGTTCCTACCTCGCTCCGTTTCTACCTCACTCCGTTTCTACCTCGCTCCGTTTCCGCCTCACTCCGTTTCTACCTCGCTCCGTTCCTACCTCGCTCCGTTTCTACCTCACTCCGTTTCTACCTCGCTCCGTTTCCGCCTCACTCTGTTTCTACCTCGCTCCGTTCCTACCTCGCTCCGTTTCTATCTCACTCCGTTTCTACCTCACTCCGTTTCTACCTCACTCCGTTTCTACCTCACTCCGTTTCTACCTCGCTATGTTTCTGCTCCGTTTCTACCTCACTCCGTTTCTACCTCGCTCCGTTTCCGCCTCACTCCGTTTCTACCTCGCTCCGTTCCTACCTCGCTCCGTTCTCCGTTTTCTACTCGTTTCTACCTCGTTTCTGCCGCTACTCCGCCTCACTCTGTTTCTACCTCGCTCCGTTTCTACCGCTCCGTTTCCGCCTCACTCTGTTTCCGCCTCACTACCTCGCTCCGTTCCTACCTCGCTCCGTTTCTAACCTCGCTCCGTTTCCTACCTCGCTACGTTTCTACGTTTCTACTCCTCATCCTCCGTTTCTACAACTCACCAACTCGTTTCTACCTCACTCCGTTTCTACCTCACTCCGTTTCTACCTCGCTACCTCGCTCCGTTCTGCCTCACTCCGTTTCTTACCTCCTTGCTACTGTTTACCTACCTCGCTACGTTTCTGCTCACTCTGTTTCTACCAGTCGCTCCGTTCCTACTCGCTCCGTTTCTACCTCACTCCTCGTTTCCTCACTCGCTCCTGTTTCTACTCTCTCTCGCTCACCTCGCTCCCTTTCATCTTTCCCTCCATCAACCAAACATTTAAAACTTAGTTTCACTAGTTTAGAGCTGCTCCACTAACAGTTTACATTCAAACACTTCATCTTCAGGTGAGGTTTCAGATGGATTCCATTACCTGTCGCTCACCTGTCGCTCACCTGCGTCTCACCTGCGTCTCACCTGTTTCCTCCTCCTTCAACTGTTTGTTGTTCTGCATCTCTTTCTGAACCCTTCAGCTCTCTGAACGCTGAAACCCAACGACTACACAAACATCTGGAACGAGTCGACTGAAGCAGCATCTGGACGGTGACACTGGCCCCCCCACCCCCGTCCTAAACAGATTCGTACCCACACATAGTGACACCCCCCCAAAAGCCCCGGGGTTCACCCCCCCACACACATGCTCATATATAACCAAGGACAGGCTCTTAGTAATCAGATAGTGCTTCAATAGACGCTGAACTGCTGACTCCCCGAGGAAGACTTCTGAAGGGCGATTTACCACCTCAGTGCTGATGTGATGTCTATCCTCTGTTGGCTCTGTGTCTGTCTGTGAGGGGGGGTCTCTGTTTGTCTGTGTGGGGGGGTTGGGAGTGTGACAGCTGAACAGACGGACAGCTCCACAATCCCCTGGAAACTGCAGCAGACGAGCTAGTGCTGTCTCGTCCCGCTTCCTCGCTCGGTGACAGAACAATTTACGCCCTTGCAGGGACACGAAGACTCATTCTGGACCTTCTGCCCACAAATAAGCAATTGTTGCCCCTAATAGTCGCTGGTGGGTCCAAAACGATTCTGCAGAAACCTTCAGCGAGGACACAGCTCCGACCAGGAAAACCCTGTGGAACACAGGAAAACAAAGCTGTGGATGTGTTAAACTGGAAAAGGTTTTTAAAAAATAATCAAAAATTCTAAACTTCCAACCTGGAATCACTTTAGACTTTTCTGGAACAGATACAGTCCATCAGGAGGAAGTGAAGATAAAGAAAAATAAACTAACAGCAGCTGACAAAAGGATGTTCAGACAGAAGTCTGCAGGAAAATCAACAAAAACAGAATGTCATTATTGAAGCTGTAAGAAGACCTTAAACAAGACATGACAATACAGATCATAATGACACAATTTTAATGCAATAACTTTTAAAAGAAGCATCCACGGATCTCTAAATGTTCACACATTTAAAATGGGTTTCTACAGTAAAACAAAGATTAATAAAGATCATTTTAAAACTAAAACCTGCTAAACATGTTCATTTATTCCAGACGACTTCATCCAAACTGACTGAAGGAAAACCAGAGTCCAGTTTTGCATTTGAACCTCTTCAACCAGCTGCTGGATGGCTGTACGTTGATCCACATTGTTCGACTCGTCTCGTCTCATGTCCACGCATGTCCACGTATGTCCACGTATGTCCACGCATGTCCACGTATGTCCACGCATGTCCACGCATGTCCACGTATGTCCAAGTATGTCCAAGTATGTCCACGCATGTCCACCTATGTCAGCGTATGTCCACGTATGTCCATGCATGTCCACGTATGTCCACGTATGTCCAAGTATGTCCAAGTATGTCCACGCATGTCCACCTATGTCAGCGTATGTCCACGCATGTCCACGCATGTCCACGCATGTCCACGCATGTCCTCGTATGTCCACGTATGTCCACGTATGTCCACGCATGTCCACGTATGTCCACGCATGTCCACGCATGTCCACGCATGTCCACGTATGTCCACGTATGTCCACGTATGTCCACGTATGTCCACGTATGTCCACGCATGTCCACGTATGTCCACGCATGTCCACGTATGTCCACGCATGTCCACGTATGTCCACGTATCTCCACGCATGTCCACGTATGTCCACGTATCTCCACGCATGTCCACGCATGTCCACGTATGTCCACGCATGTCCACGTATGTCCACGTATCTCCACGTATGTCCACGCATGTCCACGCATGTCCACGTATGTCCACGTATGTCCACGTATGTCCACGTATGTCCACGCATGTCCACGTATGTCCACGCATGTCCACGTATGTCCACGCATGTCCACGTATGTCCACGTATCTCCACGCATGTCCACGTATGTCCACGTATCTCCACGCATGTCCACGTATCTCCACGCATGTCCACGTATGTCCACGCATGTCCACGTATGTCCACGTATCTCCACGTATGTCCACGCATGTCCACGTATGTCCACGTATGTCCACGTATGTCCACGCATGTCCACGTATGTCCACGCATGTCCACGCATGTCCACGTATGTCCACGTATGTCCACGTATGTCCACGCATGTCCACGTATGTCCACGTATCTCCACGCATGTCCACGCATGTCCACGCATGTCCACGTATGTCCACGTATGTCCACGCATGTCCACGTATGTCCACGTATGTCCACGTATGTCCACGTATGTCCACGCATGTCCACGCATGTCCACGCATGTCCACGTATGTCCACGCATGTCCACGTATGTCCACGTATGTCCACGCATGTCCACGTATGTCCACGCATGTCCACGCATGTCCACGCATGTCCACGCATGTCCACGCATGTGGATGCATCTCATGCGTTTCTGTACCGCTGCAGCTCTGGGAGCAGATTCACACTCAGACCTGAGCAGAATAAACATGAAGTCATTATTCACAGCATCAGAAATGATCTGAACTCTGGATCAGATAATCTCCAGGTACCACACGTCTGATCCATCACTGCTTCTCAGCCGGCTCGCATACACAAACATGTCCAGAGCTTCTGGGGGGGGGGTCATGATGACAGCAGAGAAACACGATGCAGGAGCAGAGCAGCAGCTCCGAGCAGCTCTCAGGCTGACACCGCCGGGTCGGAACCAGGCGGGACACGCCATCAAAAAAAGGACCTGCATCTTCATCTTCATCATCGTCTTTGACATTCTACAGGATGTGGAGGAGGATCTAGGACTGTCGGTGAGAACCGGTTCCAGGTTTGGTTTGTGTTTCTGTCGGTTTGGACACAGAGTCATATTTGATCCACACCTCCATAGAAACTCACTGTATCGGTCCATGTTTTCTGCCCTGTAGTTCTTCATCATTCCACTAGGGGCAGTAGAACCCAGATTATTTCAAAATGGCTGCTCCCATGAAACACTTTTGGCGGGAAAAGTTCAGCTGATTCTCTAATCTTTAAAGTGAAAATAACTTCTTTTGTGTTTCATTCTGATGGGACTTTTTGCTGGATGAAAGACTCCAGAACTTCAGGGTTTTTTAAGGCGAATTTAGAGTTTTGATAATATTTCAGCAACATGCTAGCTGTGTTGGCTAATTTAGACATTTTACAAACCTTGTAGGCTAATTTCAGATTAAGCTAATATAACAGCAAGCTCTCAGCTTCAGTGTTTTCAGCTCTCAGCTTTAATGTTTTCAGCTCACAGCTTCAGCGTTTTCAGCTCTCAGCTTTAATGTTTTCAGCTCTCAGCTTCAGTGTTTTCAGCTCTCAGCTTTAATGTTTTCAGCTCTCAGCTTTAGTGTTTTCAGCTCACAGCTTCAGCGTGTTTTCAGCTCTCAGCTTCAGTGTTTTCAGCTCTCAGCTTTAATGTTTTCAGCAGCTCTCAGCTTTAATGTTTTCAGCTCTCAGCTTCAGTGTTTTCAGCTCTCAGCAGCTCTCAGCGTTTTCAGCTCTCAAATGTTTTCAGCTCTCAGCTTCAGTGTTTTCAGCTCTCAGCTTTAATAGCTTTTCAGCAGCTTCTCTCAGCTTTAGTGTTTTCAGCTCAGCATCAGCTTCAGCTTCAGCGGCTCTCAGCTTTTTTTCAGCTCTCAGCTCAGCGCTTCAGTTCAGCAGCTTCAGCAGCTTCAGCTGTGGAGCTCAAATGTTTGAGACGGTGCTAGCTCAGCTAGCGTGCTTTTTAAATTAGCTAGTAATATAGCTTAGCATATTTTTTTTTTTTTAGAGTAGAGTTTGATCTTTTGCTTGATAAGGAGTTGAAAAAAGTGAACTCATATAGTTCCACTCCTACTTAATTACGTCATGTTACAGTTTTGTAATCCAATTCTGATCAGATCAAATGCAGTTTTTTTTTAAATCCCCAACGACGATTTTTTTTATTTTCTTGAAATGTTCCCAGTGGGGTTTTAATTAGGACTGTGAAGTTTTTAAGAAAAATTCCACATCCTAAATGTCTTCAAAAGCCATTTTTCCTGTTGATCTGAAGCCTATGTTTCCAAAAATGTGTGGGTGTGGCTTATGGTGCTGAGCTGTGTAGCCCCGCCCCTTAACCCAGACATAATAGCGAGACACAAACATTGAAAACCTCATGAAAAAATGTCAATAAAATAAAGAAAGTGTCTATTCGAATGTAAACGTGCGTCCAGAGCTAAACTTTGTTCTTATTCGCTCAGACCCAGAGGAAAGAGGTTCAGGTTATGGTTCTGGTTCCTGAGGTCAGCTGTCTGAAGCTCACGGCTCCACCAGGGGAGGGGTCACATGTGGAGAACACATTTAGGAGCGGGACAGTTAATGAGACTTTAACTTTAAGTTGAATTTTAAATACATGCGTCCAACAAAAACATCCAGCCTTGGACACTCTTAGAATATGTGCAACAATGCAGCAATGAGATCTTGGCTGCATGTTTTACATGTGTTCAATATGAATTTCTATCACTTTCTCTGCTGATCGTATGTAAATACGTGAATAACATCAGCCTAAACTGAACCATGATCATCTGTCTGCATTGCAGCAGCAGCTCTAGCTGGTTTCATGCTGATGGTTGAAACTTCAACAAGAAATCTCATGAAATGAAATGAAGAATACAGAGAGGGTTTAATCAAATGCAGCAGTGCTGATGTTTTTAGATGAAGGGTTACGTTCAGGAGAACGGTTCTGGTGTCCGCTGGATTCTGGGCGGAGCTGCGAGAAACAAAGTGGCGGCGCTCCTCAAACAGCAGATTTGTGAAGCTGATGGGATTTTCTTCAGTTTCTTTTAAAAAAATGAATTTTTAAAGACCAAAGGTTCTGTTTCTGCTGCTGCTGTGCAGGTTTGGCGCCATGTTTCTCTTCCAACACGGCGTCCCTGCAGCCGCTGCTTCCTCCATTGAAAGAGGCAGACGTGTTTATGCCCCTCCCTCTGACCGGCGGCGATGGCCTCACCTGTGACTCAGGCAGCAAACTCTCAGCGTTTGGTTTTAACAGGCTCCTTTCTTGCGTCTGTTCCTGCAGAACTTCTGGGCCCTGGAGGCTCCGGCTCGGCGCAGCGGAGCTGAAAGTCCGATTTTGCCTCCAGCGAGAGAAAAGTTTGGAGTCAAAAGCTTCATCTCCTTCTGCGTTCCGACCTCCGACCTTTTCCCCACAGCTAAATCTGACGGTTAGCCTTTGGAGCGCTCCAGTATGGACGTATGTTTGTTGAGCTGCATGGCTGCAGAAACCGCCTCCCAGCATGCATCAGTGAAGCTGCAGCAGAAAAGTTTCCCTGCTTTCGACCTCCCTAAACCCTCCGCGCTGGTTTGCAGTGGAGTCCAGCTGGTGGCCACGGCAGCTTCGACGTAAACGTCCCGTCAGAGGACTCTGTGCCTCCCACGTGACCCCCACACAGACTCGGAGGAGGCGTCGGCCTGGAAACACGATGGAGACATCACGGACGAGCCATCAATCACGCTTCCCCAGAGACACGACACTTGCTTGTCAAGGATCCGTCCTCGCCGACAAAATGACAGCAAACGCGGCGAGATGATGATGTTGTCGAGTGGTGAGAGGCGGGACCCTCAGCCGTCACTCACACGGGTCACTTCCCTCTCTGATCTCCCTTTAGGAGGAATGACAGGTTCAAGTCCCATCAGCTGGTGGTGCTCCACATTTGACCCCTCCCCTGGGGGAGTGGTGAACTGCAGACACAGCTGCTCTCAGGATCCATTGGTTGTTTCTCTCAAACACATGTCATCAGGTGTGTTTTCCTGACAGTTTTACTAAAAAGACAAAAAAACTAAAACAATGTTTCCAACGTTTTTGTGATGTTCTTCTTCTTCTGTTTCCTGTATCTTTTGCTTCTGTGCAGGCAGCTGTGACTCCGCCCACTCTCCAGTGGGTCACAGCTGCCTGCACCTCAGTAACCCCGCTGCGGCCCTCAGAGTCGGCTCCTTTTGGTTCCTGATAGGTTTTCGGAGCCGGCTGAGTTTGTTTATTGTGGTTTTGGTGAATCAAAGTTTTTGGACTCCGCCCCCAATGCGCTGGTGACTCTTCTCTGCATCCGGGTGTCCTGACATGTTCTTTATCACTTTAACATTTTATCTCCTCTGTTCTTCATTTTCTTTTCTTTTTCTTCAGTTCCTCTGACTCTGTTCTTGCTTTTGGAATCGTGGTCACACTGTTTTGCTTCCTCTATATCACTTTATTCATATAGAACTTTTCATCCACTTTCTGTAGAATACACAGTTCTTTTTCACAGCTGGTTGACTGAAGTTTTCTTTTATTCTATTAAAAGTCTTCCTGCTAGCTGACTTGCTGTTAGTGGAATGTTCCATCGCTGAGGATTTACGGGGGAAACTGTCACGTCACAGTTATTTTACTTTTATTATGACAGAGTCAAATATATGGAAGCCTGAACTAATTTAGTATTTTTCAGATTGTTTTGTCGTTATTGCGTGACCCACTGATAAAATAAAGAAAATAGACTAAAACACAACTGTTGTGTTCTTCTGCTGTTTTTGTTGTTAACCACAAACTAAAGAGCCTTAAAACAGGTGAAGTCTCAGCGTCTCGGTGTGGGAAAGAGAGAGGGGGGGGGGGGGGGGGTCGCTTCATTCATCAATATTGATTATATCAAGAAAACCATCAAGCAGTAAATAAGTATTGCTGGCTGTTTTCAGCTTCCGTAAAAAATGATGTCCATGAATTATATTTTAGGAATAATTAATAATATTTAAAGTCAAACACTTTTTGGGCCCAGGCGGTCGCCTACCTTTGCCTAACGGTAACTCCGCCCCTGCTAGTGTTTCTGGTCTGACTGTGTTTCTCAGTGGAGATGACCGTAGAGACGCTCTGCCCCCCCCTTCACTATGTGTTAACTCTACACATGGAGGGGGGAGATTAATGATGGGGGGGAGGCTGTAGACCAGAAGAAGAATGACTTCAGCTGGAAGAGCTTTCTTCTTCTCCGTGTGATCGTCTAGATGCTGATCCTGTGGCGCCGCCGTTTCCTGTGTGCACAGCCCCCCCCCACCACCACCACCACCCCCCCGCTCTGTGCGCTGCGCCTGCTGTCCTGCTCAGCGTTCAGGACTGAGATGTTCCTCCTCAGCATCGGTCAGCAGCAGAACATGCGCCCCCGTCTGCCCCCTAGTGGCAGGAAGTGGTCGAGCCCCCCCCCAAAAGGTGTGCTGCAACTTCCTTTAACCAGTTTGGATGTGAAGCTCCGCCTCACTGCAGCGTGGAGCGGCGCTCCATCACTCTTCATCATCACATTAGCGTGATCCTCCGGCGTTTCTTCATTTGCCGCCGTGAAACTCCGTCTTTGATTCCCGCTAACAAGGTGTTGTTCAATAAGCCCCCCAACACAATAAAGCCTCAGTGTTTCTGGACGTGACGAATGTTCCAGATAAACTTCCTGCAGGTGAACTCTTCTTCTTCAGAGGAAGACCATAACTTCTGATGGAAACTCGCCGTTCAACTCGGAGGACAAAGGCCGTCCGCAGCTGCTGTCAATGTGCTTTTCAAAGCGGCAAATCGGCGCCGCCAGATGAAGAGGAGGCTCAGACTCGTTAGTGGCGGGAGCTCAATCAAGCGGCGTCACTCCGGCCGGCGCTCAGGTGTGAAATGACAGCAAAATGAGCAGAACGTCGGAGCCAGAGGCTGGCGGCGGTGCAGCCGGGGCCCCGCCGCACTCACCAGCCCCTTCCCGCTCAGAACGCCGCCAGAAACGGCGAGCGACGGCCTCTTTGAATTCCTCTCACCGGCAACAGTCCTGCGATTGTCAATTTCATGCTTGATTAACCGTCATTACTCTGCAAGAGACAAAACGGGGCCGAGAGGAACGCGGCGCCGGATTAAAGCGGAGTCAGACACCCCCCACCCCCAAAGAGCGGAGAGAGGTTTACTGTACGGAGCTCCTCCTCCTCTACTTCTTCTTCTTATTATTATTATTATTATTCTACTTCACCCCATAACTCGTCAATTTCCCGCGTTTCAGCAGCGTGTCAGCAGCGTTTGAGCAGTGTTTCAGCATTGTTTCAGCAGTGTTTCAGCAGTGTTTCAGCAGTGTTTCAGCAGTGTTTCAGCAGCGTTTCAGCAGCGTTTGAGCAGCGTTTCAGCAGTGTTTCAGCAGCGTTTCAGCAGCGTTTGAGCAGCGTTTCAGCAGCGTGTCAGCAGCGTTTGAGCAGTGTTTCAGCATTGTTTCAGCAGTGTTTCAGCAGTGTTTCAGCAGTGTTTCAGCAGTGTTTCAGCAGCGTTTCAGCAGCGTTTGAGCAGCGTTTCAGCAGTGTTTCAGCAGCGTTTCAGCATTGTTTCAGCAGCGTTTCAGCAGCGTTTGAGCAGTGTTTCAGCATTGTTTCAGCAGTGTTTCAGCAGTGTTTCAGCAGTGTTTCAGCAGTGTGTCAGCAGCGTTTCAGCAGTGTTTCAGCAGCATTTCAGCAGCGTTTGAGCAGTGTTTCAGCAGCGTTTCAGCAGCGTTTCAGCAGCGTTTGAGCAGCGTTTGAGCAGTGTTTCAGCAGCGTTTCAGCAGCGTTTCAGCAGCGTTTCAGCAGCGTTTGAGCAGTGTTTCAGCAGCGTTTCAGCAGCGTTTGAGCAGTGTTTCAGCAGTGTTTCAGCAGCGTTTCAGCATTGTTTCAGCAGCGTTTCAGCAGCGTTTGAGCAGTGTTTCAGCAGCGATTCAGCAGTGTTTGCGTTACACTCATTACAGCAGAGCCTCATTAACGTTTTAAACACCCCCCCCTCCCCCCCCCCCCCCCCACACACACACACACACATCCACACACACACACACCCACCCCCCGTCACACCAGTCCGGTCATTCTCTGATGTCACGACTCCTCGTTCAGTTCAATTAGTCCAATTACATTCATTCCCTCACAAAGCCCCCGCCGTCACAGACACGGCGGTTTGGAACCAAACAGGAAGTGAGATGATGACGGTGACGAGGAGCCGAGCGTCCGTCTGGATCCAGAAGGTTTGATATCAGACAGAAAAGGTTTCTGTGCTGCTGAGAGCAGACGGGCCCACACAGACCCCCCAGCCTGCATTCATTCAGCCCGCACCGCCCCCCTCCCCCTTGCCCAGTGACATTTAGCTTCTTTTGAGTCTGGTTCTGCTTGTTCGGCCTGCAGAGAGCAGGGATCTGGTATCCCGCGTTGAAAGCCTTTCAGACTCCTCCCCCGGCGTCTGGATCGACTCAAGCCGTCTTCTGTTTCTTCTGCCGCCCTGCGTCGCCCGTCTTTATGCTCTGCCTGCTGGTGGCGGCGCCGCCGCCGCGTCCGGCCCCAGAGCGGTTACCATGGCAGCCCAGAACATCCCTGAGCTCCTCCTGCTTCAAACCGGAGATGAAGCCGAACGTGAGGCTGGAGCGCAGAGCCGGAGATCCCATCGGTAAATCGGGATGGAACCGGCCTCCTCAGGAAGGGGGGGGGGGGGGGGGGGGGAGGGGAGGGGGGGAGGGGCCTCCTCAGGTGTTAGAACAGACCAAACACCTCTTCACCTCTGGTTTACCTGACAGGTAACGTCTCAGGCTGGATCCTCAGAAGAGATTTACTGAGCTTCATGTCCTGAAGAAACGGGAGCAAGGCGGGACAGAACTCTTTCAGTTCTATTCTATTTGGTTCTATTCAGTTCTGTTCTATTTGGTTCATTTCTAAACAGTTTGATTCTACTCAGTTCTATTAATTTCTATTCTAATAACTTCTATTCTGTTCTGTTCTATGGACTCGAGGTCACTGATAACATGAGAAAATGTGAAACATGTTCAGGAACACACACATCACTAGGTGTGATGCACGGCAGTGGAGGTGTGATGATGTGGGCCTGTTCTCCAGTCTAGTCTGAACTCTTCTCCTCCCTGAGGGTTCCAGAGTCTAATCATGGAGGTTGATCAGAGTCTATTGATCTGTTGATCAGAGTCTGTTGATCAGTTGATCAGAGTCCGGACCAGCCAGAGATGATAGATGTCTGAGGAAAACAGCTGAATATTCTTCTTGCGAGCAGGAACCCGGAGTCATTAGTCACAGAGCGGAGGTTTGTCAGAAATCGAACCACGCCGCCGCAGAGTGATCCCGGCACTCCGGCAGATCCATACCAGGACGGCTCCAATCACAAAGATGGATGAGATCCAGAGGCTCCGCCCACATCAGGGGCTCGGATTGAAATGTTGGAGCGGTTCCTTCAGGTCTTCTGGTCTTCTAGATGAACCCTTTAAACTCTGTTTACTGCTGATGGAGAACATGAAGAGTCTGATCCTAAAAGGTTCTGTCTTTCCTCTTTTTCAGGACGGAGTGACTTTAATCCATCGGCCAGCTGCGGCGCTCAGAGCAGAACTGGAGGAAAACAATCATCTGAACGTTACAGCAGCTCGACTGACCTGGAATCAACTCTCCGTCACAGCAGCAGCAAAGCTCAGGAAGTGATGTGTCAGCGAGTTCAGAACATCAAGAAGTCCTCAGGAACGGGGGGGGGAGGGGGAGGAGCTTCCTGCTGGTTTAACAGCACAGATGGAAGCTTTCTAACATGAGGAACAGCTGATTGTTTTTGGTTTCCTCTGTCTGATAAAGAAATGAAGTGAGATGAAGAGTCCAGCTCTTTATTCCATCATAACTTCTCCATCTGAACATCTGAGGAACTCTCCTTCCAGGTTCTGCTCTCAGTCCTGATTCATTCATTAGTTTGGAGAGAGTTGGATGGTGGAAGCTGCTGATAACCCTGTGACCTTATCAGTCATTTCCTGTGAAAACCTTCATCAGGCTGGAGGAACATGCTGCTGAAGGTCCAGCATCTTCATCCTCAGGAGCTTCAGACTGGAGCAGAAAACCTCAAAACTACATTAGCTTCTGCTGCTCCTCTCTCCAGATGAACCTCCTGCTTGCTCCTCTCTCCAGATGAACCTCCTGCTTGCTCCTCCTCTCCTTGCAGGCCACAGGAGGTACGGTCGACATTCCTCATTGAGGATGCAGCAAACTCTCATTATTTTCTCTCTGCAGATTCTCATTTAGATTGTTTTCCTGGATCCCATCGTGGTTTGTCGCTCAGAATCCTCAGACCCGGTGGGCGGCGCCCTTTGTGATGCGGCGCCAGCAGGAGGTCCGACCCGGCTAGAGGGAGGGCTCTGGATGCAGGTGAGCCTCAGGTGCAGCAGCACTGATAATCCTCTGGGTTGATCAGACTCTCGGTCTCTTCTGAAGCAGCAGAATACAGACGTTTCCTGAGTGGAGAACGGTTCCAGACATTCCCATCACGATCGTGGAGGTCAGGAGAGTCTCTCAGGAGGTCAGCCATCGTTTCCCTCTAACACAAACACCAAGTTCTCTAAAAAAAAGGAAATATTTTGGTCATGATTGTGTTATAACCAGATCAGAAAACACAGAAAATCTCCAGTTAAAAGATACTAAACACAAGTTTAAGAATCCATAAATGTTTTTGAGACTTTAATCAGATATTTAGTCTGATTTTACTAAAATAATACATTTTATTTGATAATCCTTACAAAGAAAAAACATGAACCTCAGCAGAGTTAATGATTTCAATAAATCATTCATTGATTTCTATGTACTTCAACCTGACTGAAACTGACTCACAATATACAACAATGATGTGTTTATTTATTTATTATTATTATGAAATCAGCAGAAACATTTGAGAATAACGGAAATAAAAATATCATAAATTATGAGAAACATTTAAATCTGAAACTCATTTTTAAGCTTTAATACAAAAATATAAGATGATTATTCTGGATCAAAAGAAATACACAAAAAATAAAAACTTCATAGTTTTTAATGATTCAAAAACTGAACCAAACAGAGCAATGATCACCTGAGAAACTCCATTCCTGCTTTCTCCAACCTGCAGGTTCACAATAAAGATGGAGAAACTCAAAGTAACAGTAGAGGCTAAAGTAACCGGGTTGTTATTCTTCAAAGACTTTCTGATGCTGATCATGCAGAGGGGAGGAGCTTCTCTCCTCCTGAACGCAGACATTAAGAGGAAAACTTGACTAACTCCTGTGGGGGGAATGTGGACTAAACAGAACCGGGAGGAAAAACCTTCTGGATATCAGCCAATCAGATCAGCTGGTCTCAACATGAACACCTTCAGCATACTGCATACTCATACTTTGTACTCATACTGCGTACTCATACTGTTTACTCATACTGCGTACTCATACTGTGTACTCATACTGCGTACTCATACTGTGTACTCATACTGTGTACTCATACTGTATACTCATACTGCGTACTCATACTGCGTACTCATACTGTATACTCATACTGCGTACTCATACTGCGTACTCATACTGTGTACTCATACTGTATACTCATACTGTGTACTCATACTGTGTACTCATACTGCGTACTCAAACTGCGTACTCATACTGCGTACTCATACTGCGTACTCATACTGTGTACTCATACTGCGTACTCATACTGCGTACTCATACTGCGTACTTACTGCGTACTCATACTGTGTACTCACTGTGTACTCATACTGCGTACTCATACTGTGTACTCACTGTGTACTCATACTGTGTACTCATACTGCGTACTCATACTGTGTACTCACTGTGTACTCATACTGCGTACTCATACTGCGTACTCATACTGCGTACTTATACTGTGTACTCATACTGCGTACTCATACTGTGTACTCATACTGTGTACTCATACTGTGTACTCATACTGCGTACTCAAACTGCGTACTCATACTGTGTACTCATACTGTGTATTCATACTGTGTACTCATACTGTGTACTCATACTGTGTATTCATACTGTGTACACATACTGTGTACTCATACTGTGTACACATACTGTGTACTCATACTGTGTACACATACTGTGTACTCATACTGTGTATTCATACTGTGTACACATACTGTGTACTCATACTGTGTACACATACTGTGTACTCATACTGTGTATTCATACTGTGTACACATACTGTGTACTCATACTGTGTACTCATACTGTGTACTCATACTGCGTACTCAAACTGCGTACTCATACTGTGTACTCATACTGTGTATTCATACTGTGTACTCATACTGTGTACTCATACTGTGTATTCATACTGTGTACACATACTGTGTACTCATACTGTGTACACATACTGTGTACTCATACTGTGTACTCATACTGCGTACTCATACTGTGTACTCATACTGTGTACTCATACTGTGTACTCATACTGTGTACTCATACTGTATACTCATACTGTGTACACATACTGTGTACTCATACTGTGTACTCATACTGCGTACTCATACTGTGTACACATACTGTGTACTCATACTGTGTACTCATACTGCGTACTCATACTGTGTACTCATACTGTGTACTCATACTGTGTATTCATACTGTGTACACATACTGTGTACTCATACTGTGTACACATACTGTGTACTCATACTGCGTACTCATGGCTGAAGCAGTTTGGTGTCAAATGTTAAAACTTGTGAATCTGGTGAATCTTTCTCAGCTCTATTCCGATAAACGTGTCGTAGAGTCCACATTTATTCATTTCTCTGTTTCCACATTTAGAATAGGATTCTAATTATCCATCGCCTCCAGATCGGAGTCAGTGATTGGTCGACCTGGTGTAACGCGTGTTCAGTGGCGTGTTTTGTATGAAGAGCAGGGACCTGAGACGTGTTTGCAGAGACTTTCATGAAGCTGCTGCAGACCAGCTGAGTCCACAATGAAAAGTCTATGAAACACGTCTGAACCAGAAGTTCCAACCCGGAAGAACCTGGAAGAACCTGGAAGAACCGGAACCCTCATGTGCATCAGTGACACGCTCCGCCTGCAGGCGTGTGAGCGCCGCTCTGCTGATGCTCGTCTTTAACCTCAGCGTTCTACATCCGCGTGGTCGTGAAGGAGCGAGCGGGACGCGTCTGTGGACGCATTATTCAGACTGCAGAGCACGTGTGAGATGAGGCTCCGCCCTGAACGCTCCTCATCATCTGCTCGTCTGTCAGAGGCGAGCCAATGAGGGACGGAGACGGATGTCAACATTCTGCTCAAACGGGATAAATCCATATGTTGTTGTTGGAGGACAGAGTGGAGGTCTCTGAGGGTCTGAGGGGAACCTTCAGGGATCCAAACGGTTCAGAAAAGAAGACACGTCTGCGGGCCTGAAGGTCAGACGCTCCATCGCTGACGTCCCGTCAGCCGTCAGGACGGCCAGGACAAACAGTTTGTTGACTGGAGGTCCAGTTACAGCTCACATGGAGAGGAGCATCGATTTATTGGAGCGAGCACATTCATCTCCTGCAGGAGGAGGACGTCTTTGACCTCCTCTCCATACGTAGAAACCAGAGATAAACAATGATGTTCATCACTTCCCGTCCTCTCAGCACCTTCATGTAAAAGAGAACCAGTGGGACGCTACAGAAGTCCAAATGCATCACCGACCTTCTAGATGTTTCACAGAGTTTGTTTTGTCTTGAGGAGATCAGAAAATGAATTTAAATGAAATCAAAGAAACTCCTCATTTCATCCCATGGACCAGCGCTCTGGTTCTGGTCATTCTAGCTCTGGTTCTGGTCATTCTAGTTCTGGTTCTAGAAGAGCTTGGAGCTGTGGGTGTAGAAAGTATGATTCTGTACAAACGCCGTGATGGAAGTGAGAAGACTCCAGGTTCTACCCGTCCTTTTCTGTCCCGAACAACACAGTCTTCAGGACAACGTCTCCATGATCTGGAAGTTCTGAAAAGCTGGAGCCAAATGTGACAGAAGAAGCAGAATAAATGTGTCTGTCATGATCAGAACTGCAGAATTCAATCTTCTGCAGAACTTTCCTCTCCTTTGAGACTCAGGTGTTTTTATTGAAATAGAAACTATTTTTACTGGATAAAGAACATTTTCAACACTTGAACTTCAATGATCTTCTACTTTACAACAATGTTGCTTCATTTGTCAAACAGTAAATTCTTAACTTTTGTGGTGTTTAAACTTTATTATTTGAATTTAAAAATAATTGCAAAAAGTATTTAATACTAAATATTTTCTCTGAACACTTTAGTGATGAACTGAAGACAAACCTCCATGAAAACAGTATCTCTGCTTTACCTCCTCTGGGTTTGACTGAAGCTTCCAAATGTTTGGAAAAAAAAATATAAGTAAGAAAATAATTACAAATATTTATAATGAATTGAATTTTGCCTTTTGCAAGTTTAGTTTTTTTTTTAAATGTCACTAAATAAAAATCAGATTTATCCTTTTGTGTCAGACCAGGAGTTTTTGTTCCATATCTGGATTTATTGGGACAGTTGTTCCTATAGATGATGAAAATGTAGAAAACTCAGTGATTGACTGTCTATTATGAAGAGGATGCTGTTGATGAAGTTGTACAAATGGATTCAGGTTTATTAATATTATAATTAAAAAATACATTTTTACTTATATGTTTTTTGTATGTGTCCAGCACACTTTAACAGTCAGATGAGACTAAAGTGAGAATAATGAATCTTTTGGAAACCATAAATCAGATGAAACCACTTATCTTTCCCATTCAAACCTCTCAGACTGAAAGCATCTGGACTCATGGACGGTTCTGCCAAAACGAATGTTCTGGAGAACCTCAGGAGTCATCTCAAAGTCCAGTGAAGGTAACGAACGTCCCTGAAACCAGAAGAACTGATATGAGTTTGGAGTTTCTTCAAGAACCAATGGAAGAACATTCTTCTTCTTCTAAAAGTCTTTTTCCTCCGTTCTCCCTCTGGAGTCTCTAAACTAATCCTGAACATTCAGTCTTCACGGTTCTGGTTTCACATCTAAATCTGCAGGTTGATCCGACTCTCTGATGATCTGCAGGAATCCTTCCTGGAATGATCACAAAGTCATTGAGATTCCAGAAACCTGGACGTGTTGCTGTGAACATCCATGTTCTAGTAGGCTTTGACTCCATGATCATGTAAATACAACCAGAAGAACGCGGCGGTCCAGACATGAGAGGAGCTCTGCTGTAACCCCACAACCCTGGACTGGATCAAGTGGGTTCTGGAGATGGATGGACGGATTAAAGAGGATTTCTAACCAGCGGCTGAAACTATAAACCCTAAAAAATGTTTACTGAAGAAGGAGCGGCGGCGTTTTCACTCGGCGCCGCTTCAGAACGGAGAGGCTCTCCTCTCACACCCCCCCAACTAAATGTATTTAGACTTTGCTGCTGACTGATGACATGTAACCAGCATGCAGACTGTCACAGAATCACAGACGGCGTTCCTTCAGGGAGAACCTTCCAGAGAATCCAGCTCCTCCCACAGCATGCAGCAGATAACTGCAGAACCCCCCCCCCCAAAAGGTCATTATCCACATGCGTGCAGCCCTCTGACACCCCCTCATCTTCAGGAGGTTAACTGCTCTGTTGACCTCTGAGGGATGGGAGAGCACGCCACCCATACGTCACACTGTCACAACCAAAGGCCAGTGGGGGGGTCTCTGGCAGCACGGCGGGCTCCTCGTGGCGTCGGTGAGAGCGGCTGATGATGATTATCTCATTAGAGGAGCGCTCTGATCGCTCTCACCTCCCTTCCAGGTGATCTCGCCGCATCCCAGCATGCATCAGAAAGGACCGTCCCCGGCTATTATTACTCAGAGCCCCCGCTGGGCCCCTCACGCCTGAAAGGACGGGGTCCCACAGACCCTCCTGAAGCCGTGGAGACGCCACAAAGACAGCGCCGCGTGAAGCAGCTTCAAACGCAGGGGGCGGAGCCCGCCGCGCAGGCAGAGAGGAGGCTTCCTTTAATGTGACCACGAGGAGGTGGGAGTTACTCCGTGAGCGCTGCCTTCAGCTGCAGGGTGCAGGTAAACAACAAGGTCCTTTTATTTGAACAACAGCTCAATACTTCTCTCCTGAGGAGCAGCGAGTGTGAGAGCCAGGATTTTGTGGGGGGTGGAGAGTAAACAGATTTGCGGGGGCAAGAGGGAATGCCGCTAAAGAACTTGTACTTTCCTGAACAACTGCCTCCAGGAGCAGAACCACTGCAGGCGGAGCCGGCGTTTCACGGATAAAGCTGACAACTCCAGCAGGATGCAGATCATCCTGCAGCACCAATCCCAGGCTCCTCATTGGCTGATGACTTCTTAGGTCCCAAACTGACCAATCACCATCTGTTTAGCGTCAAAAATCACATAAACAGAAGTAAAAGTTATTTTTCTGAAGAAGTCCTGAGTTCTTGTTAGAAGCAGCATCTTCATCTTGAACAAAAATCCCCAGAGCTCTAAAAACTGGATCCAGAAACCCTCAGATGACGTGAAACAGCAGCTTTACTGATCTGCATGGAGGGAATTCACTGAAGCGTGCTGGAATCCTGCAACCAAATGAAGATTTCTGTGTACGAGAGCTTCAATAACCTCAAAGCTTAAACAATAAATCATGTTTAGTAGATAGGTAAAATGCATGATGGCTCTCAGAAACACTAAACTCCAAGTGAGGATTCTTATTATGATTTGATTATGATTTTACTCATATTTGTCAGTAAAGTAGAAAGAAAAAGTCCAGATGCTGTCAGACGGTTCCAGACTTTTTCAGACCACAGACTGGATTATGTCAGTCTTACGATATGTTCAATGTGTTCACGGTTGAAGCTGTGGTGGAGAGGAGGACCCTAAACATCATGGAGAACTCTGACTGCCCTCTCCAGCCAATACTGGACCAACAGCAGAGCGCCGTTCTCTGAAGACTCGGACGGCTTCGTTGTTCCAGAGACCGCTACAGGAAGTCTGTCCTGCCACATGCCATGAGAGAGTAGAACACCTCTCCATACGTCACAGATCATTTACCTACTGGTTGTCCTTGTGACTGACTGTCTCTCCTGTTTAAAATTGAATACTACATAGTACTCGTTCTTATATTTCTGTCTTCTGTAAATAATTATTGTTCTGTTATTTTTGACTGTTAGAAGTTTGTGTTCAGCATTCTGAGTAAATGTGTGTTCTGCTGCAACCTATTCTATATTATTCTATTCTATATTGTTCTATATCATTCTATAATATAATATTCTATTCTGTATCATTCTATTCTATATTTTTCTATTATATTCTTTTCTTATTATGGTCTGTAGGAACAACTTTCCCAGTTAATCCATATATGGAGTGAAGACTCCTGGTTTTTGTCTGTTAAATGCATCTTTCTTTTATTTTGCAGTGAAAGGTTCTTCTTCTGTTTCTGACAGAAGAAACTTTTCCAAATGTGTTTTTTTTTTGCTAGCTTTGGGATTTTAATTTAGCTGTCAGGACACCCGCTTTGAAAAAGTAGTTGAGTCGACTTGACCTCTGCATGACTGAGTCGATGTGGTGGAGAGAATTCAGTGGTTTTCCAAAATAAAACTTCCTTCAGAATCAGGTTATAAATACCAATGGTACCAACGGGACCAACCATCCCATGGGCCAGTACTGGTCCTTGTCCTGGAGGTTGGGGACTTTTGAGAACCTTCACTGATGCTGACTCATATTAAAAACTACTGTTGGTCCAATAATTTTCTCCCTGAAATGAGAAAAGGTCAAAGTTCTGCCCTAACCTCACCCCCGGGTCCTGGACTGGTGTCTTTGCACCAGCGGTTCCTCTCAGGACCCTCAGCAGAAACACCATCCCTGCTTTGTGAGTCTCTGTCAGTTTCAGCAGTCTAATACAGGGTTCTCAAACTTCAGGGTCAAGCAGGCTCTCCTCAACTCTTTTAAAGTTGCTCTTAAGCGACTTTACTCACCAAGTCACTGCAAAACAACTACGGCGATGAGGAGAGTGGAACACAGCACCGAAGAAAAACTTTGAAGCTGATTTGGTGGAGCTCAAAGTCGCTCTTTCAAGCTAAACTTTCCCCGGCTCTTCTTTCAGATGCTAAGCTATCTTGATGACATCACTGATGTTTTTGATCCTTTATAACCTGAATCTATGCTTGTAGAGTATAAATATTTGATATTAAGTCCTGAACCGGATTGATAATTCAAGTAGAGAAAATGGTGGAGCCGGGGTGAGATTATATAAGTTCGCTTCCTTCCACTCCCTCTTAAGTGATCTACTTGTTTTTTCATGTTTTATTCCTGAGTGCTTGAAATATGGCCTGCAGGTCATTTGCACCCATGAAGTCAACATTATGCACCCCCTCCCCATATGAAAGTTGAAAGTTCAATGTCTACTAAACAATATCCTCTGCATGTCCGAGCTTCTTTAATAATAGCTCTGTATTTGCTATGTGATGTTTCAGATTTATGCTTAAAAGTTTGCATTTAATATTGTCGTTGGATCTGGATCCGTAGCAACAGTTGCTACCGTCATCGGATCCTGTCGTTTCACAGGACACACATAAGATATTAATTAGTAGTACATAGATATGACCACATGTTCAGGAAACTTGTTCAGTAGACATAAACAGTGGACCAAAGACATAGAAAATGGATCAAAGACATAGAAAATGGACTAAAGATATAGACAATGGATGCAAAAAAAAACATATGGAACCCCATACATACAGCCCAGCTTTGGCCAGACTCTGCCTTCAGTGGCTCCAAGATAAATTGAGTTTGATAACTATGGTCTGATCAATTTGTCTTTTTCCTCCATTCTGAAACTCCAATGTCTGACAATCCTCTAACCTGCAGTCCAGAACCTGTTGATGATTTCAAAGTGACTCTGAGCAGATGGAGCTCAATCTTTCTGTCGAAGACAGGACTTCCTTTATCAAGGATGCCCATCGAGTCTGGATGTAATCTTGATTACTGCTGCGCTCTGCGGCACTGTTGTTGGGCGTGAAATCCTTGCTGCTATGGAAACAGCTGAGCAGCATCATGACTGGATGGAGTTCGGCCGCGTCCAGAGAGAGCTGGAACACCAGAACAGGGTGAGCCATATCCAAACAGACCCTTCTGTCAGAGGCTGTGCTGGGAATGCTGGGATACCACCGCAGCAACACCCCATCGAGAAAGAAAAGAAACATTTACTAGAACAGAAGATGTTTCACTGAATGTGTGACAGTAAATATCTGTGAAAAAATACACTATTCTGTGACAGGGACACACACACCCCGTTTACCAATACTGTGTGGTGGCAGTTGTCATTTTAAAATATGAGGAGCACTGATAGCTGCTGTGAAAGGTGATCTACTTTTCAATTTCAGCCCCCGCTGTGAAGAACAATGAAGCGACATCCTTCATGCGAACCGCTGTCGGCAGACGGCCCAAATTGTTTTTCAGGGGAGCAAACGGATGTTGATGTCTGACTAACTCTCCTTCAGAGTCCCTCTGTCAGCACGGCTCTGCCGCTGCCAGGGAAACGCTTGCTCTTTAGAAAAGAAGACGTAAAAACTAATTACATATTGTTGGGTATTTTGTAAGCCATATGCAAGAGGAGTCTTTCCCATATGTTTATGGCTGGCTCAGCTGTGCAGCTTCAGCCTCAGAAGGCAGGAGATGGTGAGGTGAGCAGTCTGCAGCATGCATGGTAATTCCCACAGACCCACAATTCCTTTCACAAGTCTCCACTGCCCTCTAGATGATTAGACGGGAAACTGTCCGTTTGGAGGAATATAGCTCCAGTTCCTGCAGAGGGTGATTTGAATGACAATTTTAGTGACTTCAAGATGTTTCATTGTGTTGACTCTAAAACTAAAATGTTGCATGAGGAACACGGCACTGCAGTGTGATGCATTGTGTGAGTCCAGATGTTTTTAATGCATACATTTAGCTGCAATCACCTCTCAGGAACAGTGAATCACAGAAATGCTGCAGTCTTTGTGCAGCTTTGACAGCATGTGGACGGTGAAAGTGGCGTGATGGTGTAGCGTCTCACCCTCCACATGCTTCTGCATCGTCCTGCAGCCTCTGAGGAGCATCAGGAGGCAGCAGGAGCCGCCCTGAACAAGACTCTGAAGCAGAGCTGAATCTGGGAGCCACAGAGAAGAAAACCATCACAAAAACAGTTATAAATGATTACGTCGTTTATTTAAATCCATATTAAAATCATTTAGTCATGCATTAAGTTTTATTTCACCTTAAAAGCATGCTATTTTAGCTTTATTTACATCCTTAATGCTGTTGTTGTGGCTGGTGGGCGGGACAGCCGAGGAATCTCGGCTTCTGATTGGTGGAGCTCCTCCTCCAATCAGAACCGACCTGTAAACTGGTTTGCTGGTCAGTTTGGACCTTTCCTCTGGTCGGAGTAACCCATCCGAACTGGTCCTAGTGACCGCTAACGACTCGTTTGGCCTCTTTTAGCGCTAAACTTCACCCTCGTGGACGCTCCGGGCTCCGCGTGAAGCGTCTCCGGGATCTCCCTCCCGCCTCGGCGGGCTTTAAAGGAAGCTAGCTAGCGTTAGCTCTGAGCTAGCATGACAGCCAGCAGAGCTGCCGTCGCTCCCAGCCTCCTGCGGGGCTCTGCTAGCGGGAGGTAAGTTTCAGCTCCGCCTGGAACAGTTGGTCTCGTGTCCGGTGGCGGTGTGCCGGTGGCGGGTTCGGCCGGAGCGGTCAGCCGGCGGTGTGGAGCTGTTAGCGGTGAACGGCGCAGGTCAGACTCGGGCTAAGCTAGCCGCAAACAGCCGCTTTGTTTGCGTCCAACAAAAGAACAAGTCCCGGATCGGACCGGCGCTGCTCGAACTTTGTCACACTTTGGGACTCGGGCTGGACGCCGTCAGCACCGCGGCCCGGTTCTGGAGCAAACGGAACCTTTCGGCGCAGCTCAGCTTTAAATAACCCGAGCCATTATTCAGAGCCAAAGCGGGCCAAATGCTGACCCCGTGACTCTCCAGTTTTTAAGTGACAGCTGCATCTCGAGAACAGGTTAAGAACCAACATCAACTGAAAACAAGCATTAACTATCAAGAGTGTACATAGAAATGACACATTCCTACTGGTTTGAATTAATGCGATTTAAAATATTTCCTGTATTGGTATTTCGCTCTTCTGTTATAGAAATCCTATTTACTGTTTGTGAGGACACAGTAACTAGCACAGAAAGTACTAGTGTTTAATAGAATACAGAGTAATGGTTGAATTCTGACTCGTTAAACCATAAACCAGTGAACTGAAATGAAACTCATCAGCTGTGAGACTCACTTCCTCGTCTCTCTTCTGTCTTCCAGGCCTCAGCTGATCCCAAACGGATGACGTCTGCCTGCAACAGCCGGACCGATCTAATGGCTTCACGCAGCCAAGCAGGTTCTTTACTTTTTAATCATTCGTCATGTTAAATCTTCCGTATGCAGGATAGACAGAGTCGGCTGTTACTGAGTGGTTCTGAACTAAAGGTCAATCCACTGGTCCACACGGCTCTGTCTGCAGCGTCTCTTGTGTTTGCCGGGGAGTCCGTCTCACAAAGGTCAGCTTACGTTGTGTTTCCAGTCTGGTGAGAGTTTACTTAACATCCTAAACTTTGAGAATCGGGCTCATGTTCTCTCATTTTTTCTGAGTTCTTGAAAAAAATCAATGCTTTGTGTCAATAATGAGGTAATGTTTTTGTACTTTTGTCATCTGTGGTGAAAATGGATGACCAGGTTATCTCATGGGCAGGTCATCTTAAATATAAAATACAATTTTTATTTTTAAAGTTTTAGTTTTGAAACCAGGACCTGTTTCCTGTTTCTCTGGCGTTTTGTCTCATAATCGACCCATCGACAGACTGAAGTAGACATCCTGCCTAAAGATCGCGTTGTGTTAGATATTGACATACATTTTCTGATTGATTTATGAATGTTCTGTATTTTGTGTCAACACGCCGGAGATATACTGCAGACTGACCAGTGTAAATCAAGCTTTAGCCCTACCTGACCTCACAGGCGGACCGCAGGTAAAACTGTTCAAGTCCTGTGTGACCCGTCCAGGTTTGACCCTGTTTAGTTCAGTGACAGCAAATCAAGCTCATAGATTGCTAAGTAAAACCATAGAAAGAAAATGTTCATGTTTATCTACGGGCGTGCTGCAGTGATAGGTCATAGTGAACACTTCTACAACACATAAAGGTCAGTAAAGAGGAAGTATGTGAGATGCAGGTGTCCCACAGGTTTTTGATTTATCAACCCCCAAATCCTGCAGAACAAGGATCATGGTAGTGCTGTTCACGTGATATGTGCACGCTCCCAGAAATAAGGAAACTAGTCAAGTGTCATTTGTGTGGATGTTCTACAGATACTTGTGTACCACGTGCACACCCCAAGCACTTAGTACTCACACCTTACTAACGATAGAGTGTGGCGTAAGGACATCGTACGACAGCATCACCTGTACGCCATAGTGTGTCTGACTTCCAATGTCTTAAGAATACTTTACAATACACTTACCATACAATGGAACCTTCCATTATCATGTGCGGTGACCTTATGAGCCTTAAGGGAACTACAAGTCCTCCCCTTAAGATGGAGCCGCTCTTTTCTACAATCCTCCAAAGACTCTGGTTTTTCCATGTGACTAAACTTTATGTGGTGATTCTGGTATTTATCACTCAATTAACCAGATTGTGTGATGGTATTGCTGTTGGGCCTGTTAATCTGATGCAGAAGTTTTTCTTGGTGTGTATTCAGACTGGAAAAGTTTGTTGGTTCAGACTCAGTCCACTTCGTTAGGTCCAGATTGAGTCCTGAAGCTTGTGTTTGGTCTGTACTCAGACTACAGTCAACTGGTCTTATCTACTCCAAACCAAAGCCCATAAACAAAACCATGTGACTGAAGATCTCTTCAGTTATTGGCCAGGGCAGGGCAAAACTATGAGAAGAAGTAAGGGGAGTCCTGCACTTTGCATTCTTGTTAACTGATTTCAAGTGTTGAACCAATGTATGTCACGTTAAAGATGTTTTAATGAGGCTGCATTAATCCCACCATGTTTCAAAGAGTTACTGTGTCTCATCATTGCTCTGCTGCTGTTTGCATCCCATAATACAATGGCCGTTTTGGTCCAGTTGTTCCAATTCAAGCATGGAGCCTATTCAGATTGAGGAAACTCATAGGAAACCAAAGCTCAGTTCGTTTGGAAACGAACAAAGAGCACCTTGAAAGATGGGTCGGGGGGGGTTCCTGGTCCAGACCAGAGTCCTCTTTGGTGTATTCAGACTGAAAAGTTTGGTTTGGATTATCAGAGGAAACAAACTCTGGTTCACTTTAAAGAACCAAATGTTTCCAGTCTGAATACACGCTTAGGATCACTGTTTGTATTATACTGCAAAGTTAAGGACCTTTGAAATCTGTAAGTCTTATAAAATATGAAGTTATTCCTATTGTAGAACTGGTCAAAGGCTGACTGTTGATCTTGTAAGATGCACTATTTGGATGTTTAAATGAATCAGTCATTTGGTCTTCTGTTTGGGTCTCTTCAAGGTTGGATTAGAAAATGTTTAACAATCCTGAGTGAAGTGTTTCTCTATACATTAAATAGAAGAGGTGTTTGAGTTGGATCAATGTCCAATTTGTGTTAAATACTTTGTGTGACACACACACACCTATCTGCTCTACTGACAGACTGCAGGAAATGTTTGAACCTCCAACTGATTGTTTCTAATGTTGCATCAAAACTTGATCATGAAGGTTGTTGTGAGAAATGACGATCCTTCAAATCACTTTACCACACACGCGGGGGTTATTTTGGTTTAACAGGAGTATTGCTTTAGCAGTAAACTGAACGCTTGCTGAAGAAATAATACATTGTTTCCTTTTGAAGTGATAGAAATGCTTTCTTTAAAGGAAATGACATAGATATCTCTTTAAACATGGATTTGTGTAAAACGTTCTTCTGACCTGCAACCTTCCTCAGAGAAAGGAAACCTGATCTTCTGACTGTGTTTGCTGTCATTCTGCTTTACAGGAGTCACTTCATCTATTTTCATTAAAGGCATTTGGCAAAGACATTTTTCTTGCTGATAGAAATAGAAACATGATTTATCATTTGATGTTTAATGTCTTATCTGAGGAAAGTGAACTTTAGTCAAAGTCTTGGCTGTCAAAAAAACATGCAGATTATCTTCTTGTGTCTTAATGAAAGAATCTGGACAGGAAAACCTGCTATTCTTCACATTCTAACATCTAAGATCTTAAAGCAGGATGACCTATAGCACATAATTAACAAGGAATTTAAATCACTAAAACATATTTGAGGATTAAAGAAGATCACACTAATATTGTTTATTTATAATTACAGTTGGTAAAAGCCCAAAATTAAAATTTTTGTAATATTTTAATGTTGGAGGCTCATTGTGTTGCAATGTATTCAGATGAATAATTTAAGATACTTTCAGGGGTTTCAATCAATAAAGTTCTACTCCAATCATATTTTTTTACTATCATAAAATCATTCCCAATGATCTTTAATTATGATTATGCAGTTTTTAGCCAAAATCAAAGAGGCTTTGTGTTTTTCATTTTATGCACAGCTGCTGTAGCTCATTAAAAACAAAACTGTTCTGAGTTGTGGGCGGGACTGTTGACAGAGAGCAACTCCGCCCCCTTCCCCGTCGCTGAGAGTTCTGTTAGCGCGCTTATACCCTCAAGCTAGCAATAGCGGTGCCAAAATAACGACCAACAATATTGGATGAATCCAGTTGTACAGATTTAAGTCAGAATCGTACAACAGCATGAGTGTTGAATGTTCTCACCTAAGCGTGAGCTGGCATTTATCACTCTTAAGTGAGATGGTTACTTGATATACTCTGTATTTTGGTTCTTAATCATCTTAAAATGTATGTTATTATTGTAAAGACACAATAGTATTTATTGATATTTTTATTTTAATGTTGGAAAGGTGTTAAATGAAAGTATTGTTTTAAATTGTTCTAAAAGGTTTTGAAGAAAATGAAATAAAACATTTGTTTTAAAAATAGTTATATATCATGGATTACCGTGGTAATATATTGATTATTGCAATGTTTTCCATATTGAGATACTATCGGTATCGTGAGCCTTGTATCGTGAATCGCATCGTATCGTGAGATTCCCAGCCCTAATTAAAAACACACAAAATGAACCATTTTCATCAGAGGTGGTCTTTAACACCCCAGTGTGTCTCTATCAATCTACATCAGTAGACCTGATATGAAGCTGGTTGATCACTCAGTCCTGTATCAAAGTAAACGAAGAGACAACATCACTGAAAGGACTTTAAACAGATTCAAGACTTTGGCTGATGTTTACAAACAAAAACGAACTGAAGATCATTACCCATGATGCCTGGGCTGCAGACCGCCTTCTCCACGCCATGATGTTTTGATCTTATCCAGAATCCAAACCAAGTATTGAGATCTTTGTTTGTGGTTTCTATGATACAGGTTTCATGATCAAACGTTCAAATCTGTTTAATGAATTCATTCAAATAGATCAAGCGTATGCATTAATTTGATAAATTCTACTTTTGATGATATTTATTAACTTTTATTTCCCCTTCCATAGACAAAAGTCACGAGGTGCTTCACAAGCTAAAAGCATAAAAAACAACTACTCCAAAAAGTAAAAAACATAGAAGACAAAGCTTTGCAGATTAAAAACATAAGACATTTGAATTTATTAAGAAGCTCTAATACGTCAAACCTTGTCTACATGTATGCAGTTAATTTAAAAACATGCATTCATAACCTGTGTTCAGACGCAGCATTCATCACTGCTGCAAACCTTCAGGAAATCTGTATTTGTAAGTAAAAACAAGTTATTTCCGCAGTTTAGCTGCTTAGAAAGCTTCTAATGAATTTAAACTATTACATTATTTTAGCATTGTCAAATTTAAATTTTCCAGTTATTAAAATTAAATTTGAAATATGAATGGAAATCATTTTGAACAGCAGTTCACTGTATAGATTTCAGTTTTTACCAATTTGGATACAAGTAAAACATTTTTACTTCAACAGAATATTTCTGCCTGAAGTAGTCATAATCAACAAAGATCTAAACTTTAGTGAGATGGAAGGATGGGTGATGGTTTTCTAATAAAGTGTTTAAGTGAAGGAGATGAACCATAACTTCCATATTTCATTCTTGAGTATTTCTGCTGCTCTGACATGTATTATGTGTAATTAAACTATTATAAATGGACTGTGTGGGTCTAATTGATTTGTGGTAAGAATTGTATTTTGGATACAACATAATATGTGACTTCTCACTGGATTATTTCTGTCTTTATGTCGTTTTTCTATCCATTTTTATTATTTCTATCCTCTTCTTGTAAATGAATCGCATCAGAAATGTTATGAATGGATTCTGTTTACGTAAACACGAGCCGTTAAAGTTCCCGGATGGAGCTAGTTTTTCACTTTTATTTGGTCTTTTCTCTCCGGTGTAACGGGTGACCCGGGAAGCGCTCCTCCCGCCACCAGCCTCCCTCCCGGGCTCCGTCCCCCCTCCTTCCTCGCACCCCAAGGCCTCGTCGAGCGCGCAGGCGTGCGGAGCTGCGTGGGAATGGCTGTTGGGGACCGGGGGTTGGGCCGTTCTCAGCGAGCTGCATGAGTTTGTAATGTCCGCCATGTTGGCCATGGCGTACTGAACCGGGGAGGAACAGCGGAGCGCAGCAGCGACACAGACCGACAGAGAGCGAGCGAGACCCGGGCCTGCCCGGCTCTGTTCGCGCTGCCACGGACCCGAGCCCGCCTTCCATCGAGCGCCTGGATCCCGGAGCCCGCCACGATTTCTCCATGAGAACTCGAAGCAGACCTCCTGTTACTCCGAGCAGATCGAATAGATTTATGCTGCATCTCTTATCATAAAAATGAGTAAATTATCGTTTCGGGCGCGGGCGTTGGATGCTAGTAAGCCCCTGCCCGTCTTCCGCTGCGAGGATTTGCCGGACCTGCACGAATATGCCTCGATCAACCGGGCCGTTCCGCAGATGCCGACGGGGATGGAGAAGGAGGAGGAATCGGTATGTTATCCCGCCGGTCGCCGGGTGTGTGGCGGTGAGCCGCGGATGAGTGTCGGCGGGTTTGCCGCCGCTGCTGCGCAGCTTCTGCGAAATGGCCGCCATTTCTGCCGTCCGGCGCACACGACGGATCTCGGCGATTCCCGCCGTCAGCTCGGCCGCCGCGGTTCCCGGAGGCCGACGGGGCCTCGCGGCGGCGGGATTTTACTCAGAATCTGCGTTTTGACCATTAACTGTCCCGTTATCGGCGCGCGAATGCACAAAGAGGTCACGTGACCGTCGTCAGCGCCACCATTTTGTTGACTTTCTCTGGGCAGCGCGAGCGTGGAGCGGGCCTCGTGCGCCGCTGAGCATCGACCGCCAGGGGGCGCGCCTCCCCCTCACCTGCGCGCGCGGACAGGTGCGCCAATGTCATTTCTGTTGGGAGGCTGTCGTGCTCTGACGTACTCTTACGTAGGCCGCAGTGGTGCGTTCACGTGTCAAGAAATTATGTGGGGAATGTCAAAGTTCTCTGCTTTAGTGTGGAACTCATGAGTGGAGGGTTTCCTGCAGATCCATCCTTTCATTTATGCAGATGTTTTTATCTCAATCATTTGGTTTTCCTGGTGAATGTCGAAGATTTTGCTTTTACTGATTCATGTTTAAAATAAGAAGTAAAAAGAATAAATCCTGTTTCATCATTTCACACAAAACTGATCTTTATTAAAGCATGAACAGGAAGTTTATAATAGTTTATGACATGTTTGTAAGATAATATATCAGTAATACTGTCAGCTGAAGTCTTCCTCCACCTGAACCAGATGAAATGCACGGGCCGGTCAAACATCGCAGCGACTGAAATGCGTCCAGCAAACAAACATCAGCACAGAGCTGCAAAGTCAGCAGAAATCCCTGCGCCGGTCCCCTCCCACCTACTGTAAACATACACACGGCGCCGTTACATAACAGCACGCCAGAAGAGATAAAGAGAAGAGTTTTACTACGAGGGAGAGCTGGGCTCCCTGACCCACATCCCGTCCAGCAGCAGTGACATTTAATGCAGACTGAATGAACACAGGAGGACACATCCACACTGTTTATCCTCACATCAGCTGTTAGTTTGAATGAAGTTAATTCAGTCTCTTAATCCTTCAGAACTCAAGAGTAGAATTTGAATTTCACTTTAGTTTATTGCTTCAATATTTTTGATAGATTTGTCATTTTTCTTTTTAAAGTGTTAACTGATGTGACTATTTTAATAGTCGATTAGTTGTTGACTATTATCTTCTAAACGTGTCATAACAGGTGTAAACTTCCTGTTCCAGCATTAATAAACATCATTTTTATGTGAAGTGGTCAAACAGGGTTTATTCTTTTTCCATGTTTTTTTTAAACATGAATTCAGTAATAGTCAATTAATCGTTGACTAATTGACTATTACAATAGTTGACAACTAATTTAATAGTCAATTAGTCGTTACTTTATATTATATAGAGTCAGAGTGTAGTAAAGTTGGAAAAAGTAGTGAGCGTTCAGCACTAAAACATGCTCTTTTTTTACGTTTGAGTCCGTCAGACCCAAACTATTTTTTGTGAAAAATATATCCTGGCAGCCTCACTGGTTTGATCCCATGTGTTAAAGTGATGCAGCAGAAAGGATCTGACGTCTGGTGTCAGCTGGTGTTGTGTTTTCTTACCTTACAGAAGATGCTGCAGTGTTGCTCTGAATAAGTCGGTTGTTTTTACGGATTATTCTCTTGGACGTGCCGCAGACCCGTGTCTGAATGACAGACCCGCGTCATTCAGCTGTATGTGCGTGTCTGTTTGTATTCATACATGTTGGCCGGAGTGTCTTTGGCTCCGGTTTATTTCCCTGCATGCACTGCTTTGGGAATAATCAATGGGGTGTGGGCCTTAATACAAAGCACAAATTGCATGATTTCATTTTCATGCCTTCCTGTGGTCTGCATGTGCTGACGCCTCAGCAGGCGACCACACTTCAGTTGCCATGGCAGCAGCCCCTGTTGGAGGGTTTTTGTCAGACTAGTTAATGGGGCAGTGCATGGTGGGTGATTTGCAGCCACAGAGGAAAACCAACGTTGTGGAGCATCAGTGTTTCCACCACAGTGTTGATGTGTTATCTCCATCACACTCTGAGTTGTGTGTTGTTGCAGACCTGAGGGTTGTTTTTCTGGAGTTGACACGGTCCGAGTAACTCCTGTTCTAGCTTCAGATCATGCAGACCAACAAGTTCTGGTACCAGCCTGGTTTTGTAGAACAAAGTCTTCCACCTGGACATGTTCTCTTCATTCCATCTTTGTATTCTATCTAAATACAATGTAGTGTTGCTGAGATATTTCTGTGGACGTCACCTTTAGGGTCACCGACTTTAAACCTAAAGTGGACACTGATGTAGACGTGACAGAAGATGAAAAACATCAGATTTTCTATTACAGAGTTTTGGGGCAACTTTTTTTTCTTTTATCACCAAAGTTGACAGTATTTTTTTCTTAGATGTGTGTATTTATACTCTGATCATCATAAATAGGGCTGGGTATCGATAATCATTTTCAGAAATTATTCAAGTCACCGGAGCCTGGATAGAGTTGATTCTGATTTTTTCTATTCTTTTGATCCTCTTAATTCAATTCAATTATACATTAATAATCTATTTTTTTTATTATATGTATATAAATCTGATCCAGTGCACTTATTGTAAAATGTATCAGTGAAATAATGAGGTTGTTAATATCATACAGTTACATGGATTCTCTAAAGGAGAAGTTCTAACAAAAATGTTCAGATCATTAAGATTATTCTGCTTCTCCTGGAGGACGTTTCAGTTTGGCCACTAGGTGGCGATCATGCTATAGCATTACACCTTCTTCCAGAAAAAGAAAAAATATGAGGAAAAAACACAAATGGTTCCTTTAAAAATATTTCCTTAAGAGTTTGGAAAATTCACGTTTGAGTTTATAAAGATGTATGTTTAGGTCGACCGAGCGTTAGCATTAGCCGTTCTATAGGAAATCCCATTAAACGTTAGCATCAAGCTAGCAGACTTTAGTTTCATGTGCTAAATCGATCTATATTTTTGATGAATCAATTGTTGATCTATTAAGTTTAATTGATTAATCAGTTTTATCAACCCAGCCCTAATCATAAACGGTCATGCTGGGAATACAAATCAGTAAACATACAACTTTATGAGACATAAATGAATAATTCTGTAAAATTGTCTTGTTTAATCTCTGTACGAATACAGAAGACAAAATTAATGTTTTCTTTGTTACTGTGGAAATATTTTTACAGTTCTGTGTTAAAAAGACCAAAACATTTGTTTAAAAAATAAAATCCCACATGCTAATGCACTGAAAAACTCCTTCAGATCAGAACCTTTAAATAGTGGAATATGGAGTTCAGACTGTTGGATGGGCTTCATTTGTAAAGCTTTATTTAAAAACTAGAGGATCATGTCATTCAAACTGAGGAGTTGGATGACAGCAGGAATCCATGTTTTCAGATGATGTTGATGAAATCCCAGCTGTGATAGTTTAGGATCTCTGATGTTAAAGGAGAGCTGGAGGCTTCTGCTGAGCAGCTGCAGGTTCTGAAGTCTGTTCCTCAGTGAATGTGGTTTCACACATGTCAGTATTTATGGATGTCATAACACTGTGAGCAAAATATGCCAAGTATCTGAGAAAGTTCTATAAAAACACTTGAGGCTGGAGCAACATCTCCTCATTGCACACGAAGGTCTTCTAAAAAACAAAATAAACCCATTTCCAAATATTGTTCATCAGGAGTCATCAATGATGTAAACATTTAAAAAACTTTCCATGTTAAAACACGGTTTGTGTTTCCAGGGAACGCATTGTTTTCTGTCTGCTGAATCATCAGAAGTTTGACATGAAGTGGATTTTTTTATAGTTTTTGATTGTATGAACATTGAAGGAGACAGCTGCATAATGAGGCTGTTGTAGTTTTAATGAGCTGGGCTTCGGTTGGATGTCCTGTTTGTGTAGAAATATTAATTACATTTAAACATTAGTGCAGATGTTCTGCAGGAAGGCTGTAAGTGTTTTAAAGACACTCTCTGGTGTAAATGGTGTTTTTAACACATTCTTGAAGCATTCCTCTCAAATGAAGTTCAGATTAAAATCTTTCTTTTTGTTGTAAATCAGGAGCAGATTGTCCTTGGAGGAAGCTTGTAGTTGTGTAAAATCTATCAACGTGCTACAGTCGCTCTGCTCCGGCCCATTTTGATGCATTTACTTATAGACAAATAGATCCATGAACGTCTTTGTTTTCCTCGCCTGAGCTGGAATCTGGATCTTAGCGGGAGAGAGGGAAGTTGGGACAGAAACTCAGGCTTTCTGCGCACCAACGGCCCCGCCCACAACTCACAGGTGAATTTCTGAAGAAACAGGTTTTAGATTTAGTCTAAAAAGAGCGTCGTCATACTGAAAAGAGCACTGGGAATGCTTTAGAAGCAGATAACACTGGTGCATTGTGGTTGTAATCCCATCATCTGAGTGCAGTCAGAAACACCAGCGTTTACGTCTTAAAATGTTTGAGGCTTTTCCCGCCACATGACTTCCATGATGATGTACCAGATTGAAGTTGATGGTAAACGGTTTTATCCTCTGGTGACCTAAAAGTGAACTCTTCTACACAGCACTCTGGTTGATGAACTTGTCACAGGCAGATGGTTCACACCTGAATGCGTGCCATGTTCCTTCATAGCAGCTTTTCTGCTGCCTGATGCCCCATACGGAGCTCCCATCAGCGCAGTGGTGCGGTCTGCTCAGTCCTCAAACACAAAGTTCTGATCTGTAATGACACTGAGGAAAGGTCCATCATTCAGAGTAGAACGTTTGATAGAAAGCTTTCTGTTACTTCAGAAATCGGTCGTGGAGAGCGTAGCGTCAGGAGGAGCAGGAGCTCTGCTAGATAACTTGAGATCACGATGGACCATCTGCCACTTTGGAAGAGGAGTTAGCATAATGCTTAGTATGAAAGCTGCTTTCCATCCTGCTGTGTGGATCCTTATTGGGTTTGCTGTAGGGGTGTAACGGATAATCTGGCAGCCATGGTTCGGGACAGGGGTGTACCATGGACCACCTTCAACTTCATCAAGATGGACCCAAATGGTGAAATATCAGGTTTATTTGATGTCAAGAGCTGAATAAAAGCATCAGTACTCGTGTCCGTTCTGGTTCAGAGATCCAGCAGCAGCTGTCCTGCACAGCAGAAAGCTGCTGCTCCGTAACTGGGACGACAGGACGGCAAGCCAAAGGGATCATAAATCACCAGGAAAAGCAGGCACGGCAGCGCCACATTTCACCAGTAACAATTATTTTAATTATTTAAAGGTTCCCAGAGTTAGTTTCAATAAAACCATTAATACAAACAAATTAATATACGTTTAATTTTTACTGATTTGTTTACAATTTAATTAGGACATCAGCGTTTTAAGGAGTATCCAGATAGATTTAGTATTTCCCAAACTATTTTTAAGCTTTCTTTTCTCTCAGTTTTTGTAAATGTAATCAGAAATGACATGTTTTATCATTTTGTTTGTGTTCAAAGTTTATAGATGTTTTGTTTTAAGAAATAGGCCTCAATGCTTTTTAGCTGTTTATTTTATTTTTTTATTTTTATTTTACTGATCCAAAAAAATATCTGAGTTTTGTGATCCGTTTTACACCCTTAGTTTGATTACATTCAACAGAACTCTTTAGGAATAATGTATTTCATAACTTTGTTCAACTTCACTAAACTCTGACTCTGCATAATTTAAAGTAACGACTCATCGACTGCTGAGTTAGTTGTTGACTATGTTAATAGTTGTTGACTAGTTGACTGTTGGTGGCAGCCCTGATATTTAGAAGTTGATGGCCATAGACTGGATCATTTCCGTCTGTCAGCATCGTAGCTCTTTTTTTTTTGTGTTCTGTTGGTCACTGCAGTTCACTGTGACCTTTTCTACCTGAAGGTCAAAGAGAAAATACTCAGCGTTTCTATCTGGAGGTGTTTTTAGCTTCAGGTGTTCAGCAGTGATCTGCAGCTTCATTCTGACAAAGTCTGAAGATGAAACGTGTTAAAGTGACCTGGAGTGCTGAAGAATGAAGTGAGTGAGTGAATGCATGTTCTCTGGTATCTTTACCAGATGATAGTCTGAAGAGGAGGTGTTGGAGTTCACTGCTCCTCTGTTCTCTCCTCCTCGTCTTCTGCTGCTGTGCAGGATTCTCTATGAAAACACGTCATTTACACGTGAATAACTCTGGCGGTTCCTATCTAAACACGCGTGTCTCGTGAGCGTCTCAGGCCTCAAACTTCTCCTAACATCTCGTTTCCCCCACAGGAACACCATCTCCAGAGAGCCATCTCGGCACAGCAGGTCTATGGCGAGAAGCGGGACAACATGGTTATCCCGGTCCCCGAGGCGGAGTGCAACATCACGCACTACGAGTCCCTCTACCCCGGGGAGTTCAAGATGCCAAAGCAGCTTATTCACATACAGCGTGAGTACAGCGTCTTCCAGCTGCTGCGATCCACACGCCGCTTTATTCTGAGTCTTTGTTTGGATTTGAGGAGGATTCACTGGATGATGAGTTCAATGTGTGTCAGACAGGTGACTGCTCTCATGTTTCTGTGGTCTCTGCAGTAAACAGACCAGACTCTGCTTGTTCATGTGTTTCCCTTCATTCTGAACATGCATACAAGAAAACTGCTTTCATCACGTAATAATAATAATGAAGATCAGTGGAAAACCCGCAGTTGAAAAACAGTTTTCTGAGGGACTTCATGCTGTTATCTCTGAAAGGTTTGAATCAGACAAAGACGACATGAACGTCATTCTGCTGGTAGATGACCCAGAACTGGAGAGTTCTGCTGCTCAGAACCAAAGACATTTGGGTCATCAGCAAATTCACTTTGAACTACAGAATTCATGCTTTCATTGAACACAGCAAAAACCTCTGATTCAAAGCATCCCGTACTGTCATACTGCCACCACCATGCTCGGATGTTGGTGTGGTTCTTTTCACGAGTTACTTTTCCAGCAAATGTTTTCCAAAGCATCCAGAAAGATGATCTCAGAAGATCCTCTTCCTGTCCTCCGGAGCTCGGCTGCACGTTCATGTTTGATCTGTTTCTGGTGGAGGGATGAACTCTGACCTCAAAGGTCGTTGTGACCTCTTTTGTCGCATAGACTGTGAAAACACTGGACAAAACAAGCAATGAGGTCTCCCATTGGAAATGCATTATCTCCTCTCCTCGCGAAAGTAGGCCGCCGCTTTCACCGTCACTTCCTGAAATGGCTATCGCCATTTTGCAAACCATCATCAGCGATTGGTCCGAGTCTCTGTGAGTCATGGAAGTACCTTCCACCAATCTGAAGAGAGTTTATTGTGAGTCTCCGCCTCTTTCCACGCCTCTACCACGAGACATCGGAGTGTAAACAGCTTCCACTTTAATAACGGCGGCTCGAGAGAATCGTACAAGTCATTGTTCAAGTCTTTGAGGGAGAACCATTCCAACATTTGATTCTGCTGTAAACCTTTCCTGCTTCCTTGTCTTGACCGTGGTTGGGGGGAGCAGAGGAGCCGCTGCAGCTCCTCAGACGAACGTCCTCGTGGTTAAACCCGCGGGTGTTTGGTTCTGCAGGCAGATACTCTCTCTGTCTGGTTGGAGGCTGGAATCCACCATTTATTTTCACTTTTGTTTTACAACACATTGCTTTACTGGAACTTTCCCCGAACGCCCGCTCCTTTTATTTCTGCTCTCCTCCTCTCTCTCACACACACACATGCGCGCGTGCACGTACAATCACACTCGCGCCGCCCCGTCCCTTTCTCTCTCCGTAGCTTTCCCGCAACACTGCAAATGTTGTATGGATTACATATTTTCATTTTTGTCGAGCTAAATGATGTGTCGCCACATATATTCCGGAAACATAAAAATTCTCAGTTATTATCATCTAGTGACTGTTAACGCTGGTCTTTCTGAACGCACGTCCGCGTTAACTTTCAACTTCTTCTGTTTGCAAAGCGAGCGTGTTTTTTACACCCGGTTTAACCGCGTTAAGCCTCTAAATCTATTTCTACAGAGTAAAAGATGGCGACAGCATGCGCCTCTTGTTTTAAACTGCTGCATTCCATTGAGGAAAACAATAGAAGGACAATGATTGGAACATTGTTGAATTGTAAAGTAGGTGTTAAAAGGTCTTCACGGACCGCATTGATGAAGTCTGCTCCCATTGGCTACCCGTCATCTGTCACTCAAACCCCCCAGACGTTCGACGTCAGACCCACAAACGCTTATTGAGCCATCTGATTGGTCAATTTATAACTCAAATAACTTGTGATAATGGAAAAAAATCTTTAAAAAAAAATTAGGATTAGAAAAAAGAAGTTAAGCAGAAAGCACCAGAGGAAGAATGATTATTCTGACATTTTAAATGACTGAGAAATAACTGTCTGTTTCTCAATGTAAGTCAATGGGACTTTGGCCTTTTTGCAACCCAGTGGTACTTCCTATATGGAACACGGAAGTAGGGGGGCATGCTCAGTCCAGTTCTCCTATATACAGTCAATGTTTTGTCGTCTGCACCCTGTTGGTGGTTTCGGTTGTTCTGCCCTTCTTCATCCATGCAGACTGATGGATGTCGGCATGCATTTAGTTTCTAAAGATCCTTCATCTGCATCATCTGGTTGAGCAGGTTCTGGTAGGAGTTCTCCTGATTGAGAACAGGTGTGAGGGAAATAACTGCTTTCTAAAGAGGTTTTAGGAGCTGGAAATCACCATCTTTGATCTGTTTAAACCAGACCTGTTTTAAAGTCACTGTCTTGTTTTTCTGATCAGCTGTGAATAGTGTGAAGCACGTGCATTCTTCTCTCCAGCTTTCAGTTTGGACACAGAGCAGCCGGATTACGACCTGGACTCCGAAGACGACGCGTTTGTGAATAAGCTGAAGAAGAGGATGGAGATCACCCATCTGCAGTTTGAAGAAATGATCGATCGTCTGGAGAAAGGCAGCGGACAGCAGGTACAGCAAGAAAAACAGGCTCTATCTTTGGGTTCATCAACTAAAGTGTGGGTTATAGTCTGGATTTGACCATCTGTAGTCTTGGCAACCTTATAAACGACTGCAGTGACTGAGTTGAAGCAGCGTTCTCTCCTGAGTCGTTCCTCAACATTCTTCTGTCCGTCCTCAGCCCGTCAGTCTTCAGGAAGCAAAGCTGTTACTGAAAGAGGACGACGAGCTGATCAAAGAAGTTTTTGACTACTGGAGCCGTAAGAGGAAAACCTGCAAAGGAGGCAGCCTCATTCCCAACGTCAAGCAGGAGAAGAGGGATGGATCCAGCACCAGCGACCCTTACGTGGCCTTTCGCCGGCGGACGGAGAAGATGCAGACCAGAAAGGTAAGACATGCTTCTAAACGAGGTCTCATTCAGCTATAACAACAGTCTGAGTAAAGAAAGACCTGTGATACATTCAGTCATATGTTGAGTGATGAAGATCTACAGAAAGTCTGTTTACGTGAAGGGTAACTGTGGCTGATGTGTTTTCAGAACCGGAAGAACGATGAAGCGTCGTACGAGAAGATGCTGAAGCTGCGCAGAGACCTGAGCAGAGCCGTCACCATCCTGGAGATGATCAAACGGAGGGAGAAGAGCAAACGGGAACTCCTGCACCTCACGCTGGAGATCGTAGAGAAGAGGTGAGAGGAGGGCGGGGCTCTCTCATCTGCAGCCTATAGCAGTCTGTGACTGACCCAGAGCCGGTGGTGCTGCTCGTCCATGTGGTGGTGGAGCAGATGGTTGTTGTGCTGTTTGGTTGGTTGTGTTGTGATGCTGCCTCCATCACCGCGCTCTGGAGTTTTACTTCCACACATCACGTTAAAAGACCAAAGCGTGCTCTTTTGAAGGCGTTTCCTGAGTCACAGTGTGAGTTTAGGTGCTCTGTATCTTTACATCATGTTGAAGCTTATCTGCTGTAAAACACCAAACCTCTCAGGAACGGTTGCTCTGGTTGTTCTACAACAACAGTGTCAAACTCGAGGGGTCACAATCCTAAACATTTACTTTACTGCATTTTATAAAAGTTTATAACTGTAACGTTTTAACGTAATTATGAATATTAAAAAGGCAGGAATATTATTCCAGAATAAATCAACTTAAACCTTAAATAACTTCCAATATTTTACTCTCCATAGAAATAGATTTTGTCAAAATTATTCAAGTTAGAAATGAGAACAAGACAACACCGAGTCATTAATTACATTCAAGTAAAATGATCCGGAGGGCCGGATAGAATTATCCGGAGGGCCGGATCCGGCCCCCGGGCCATGACTCTGACACATGATCTAGAGGTGTCCAGAAACACTGAAATGTCAGACCTTTCAGGTTAATGAAGTCTTTGATGTCTCATTGTGAACCTGAATCGTTGTTCTACACGTTTCATGCTCTTGGTCCGGTCTCAAACCTTTCCCGTCCGTCTGACGCCAGCATCAGCATCTAATGAGGTTTCTGTGCGAGCAGCTGCAGCTCGGAGCTTCTCTGAGAACTGCTTTTGATTTGTAGTGACATTTCAATTTCCTGGGTTATGGGGGCCGGCCTCCCTCCACGCCGCTCCCGGCAGGTCACGTGCAGAGCGTTTCATTATGGGATGATTGTGTGCGGCGACCCGGGCAGGCGCACCGGCCCGCTGTTTGCTTTGAAGGGAGCGTGCTCCATGGCAGTTACAGTGCTTTTGTTGGACCTGGACTTTAGTCGTGTGGTTTCATAGACACATTCTGACATTCCCAGGATTCTGGGGCCTCCTGACACCCTTCAGCAGGTTCATTTCCTCTCTTTTGAATCGCTTTCCTCGTCTTCTTCAGGAACATCTTGCCTGACTTTGGCAGTGAGGTGATGGCAGAAGCTCTGGCGCAGCGGGCTCTGGTGAATCCCGTCTACACGATCCCCATCATTCCCCAGTCCAGCAGTAACCAGTACCGACACCAGGACCACTTGGACATGAGGGACTACAAGAAGGTAAAGCAGACTTCTTTGAACTCTTTCACAGCGTTTCTGTCAGTTTGAGGACTTCACCTTTGATCCATCAGTTTCTAGACTTGATCTAAAGATTAAGAGCAGCTGAGTGCAGTTTGAGGCGTCACACCTGTTACCTGAGGGGCAGGACGGTCTGTGCTGGATGAGGCGCCTGTGTCAGAGCAGCTGATTGTTCTGTGGTGATCACAGAAAGACTCAGAACTGCATTAAAACGACCCCCCAGAACCGCCCTCGTCCCGTAGGAAGAGGCCGGCCCGTGGCTTTGTCCTCCCAGTCTGAGGGATGAAAAGAATCTGCTAATCCGCAGGGAGGGGCCGTCCCACCGGGGCAGTGACGAGCGAAAGGTGGCACGGGTCGGGGAGGGGGCAGACGCGTGCCTCCATCTGCATTTGAATGGCCCTTCAGCTGTTGAGTCTGTGGTCTTCCTCTCTGACTGGACGGTTTCTGTCTTTCTAAAGCCCGACAAGGCCGAGGCGGTACGGACGAAAAGGAAGTATGAGAAGAAACCCAAAATCCCTCCGTTGCTGGCGCCTCAGCACTCGGGACCCTCCGTGTTCAACCCCAAGGACCTGAATCAGTACGACTTTCCCAGCTCGGACGACGAGCCCTTCTCTCAGGTACTTCGGTTCGGTTTGATGAACCCTGCCGGGGTCGACGTCGCTCCGTGCCGCCGTTGACCCCGTTGACCCTGTTGACCCCGTTGACCCCGTTGACCCAGTTTGTCCTTCAGATTCATTCAGGTTCTTCTGAGGCGGAGGAGGAGAGCGACCCCGATGGCTGCTTTGCATTCAGGAGGAAGGCGGGCTGTCAGTACTACGCTGTGAGTGACTCCTGGTTTCTATGTCGAGCTCCTGCAGCGGCTCTCTGGGATACTCACTTCTCTCTCCGCCGTCTTCAGTCCCGTCAGGACCAGAGCAGCAGCTGGCCCTGGGTCGGCCCGTTGGAGGGCGGGCTGGGAGACCCGCGCTTCCGCTACAGCCTGACCTCTCTCAGCACGCCGCGCCGCTGCATCGGTCTAGCCCGCCGTCGGGTGGGCAGAGGGGGCCGGTGAGTTCAGCGGGGGGTCGACCGTTGTTCTGGTTTACAAAAGGCAGAACCCTAATCTGAGTAAACTCCTCCTCCTCTAGGATCCTCTTGGACCGAGCCCACGCAGACGTTGGTGTCATCTGCCAGAGCCTGGACTCCAACCCTCAACCCCAACCACTCGCCTCATCGCCACCAGGCTCTCTGCTCCACACCTCCAACGCAAGTACCTCAGAAACCAATACCTCGGACGTGACCAGCTCGCCCCGCCGTCCCTCCTCGTCATCGCCCCGCTCGCCTTCCGCCCCCATGGACCTCAGCCAGATTCTGTTGAACATTAAATCTTGCCGCTGGAGACATTTTAAACCACGGACGCTATCCCATCATCCCTCGGGAGGGGCAGACTCGTCCCAAAAAGGATTTAGGGATTTTAAGCGGACTGCTCCAGGACTAACCCGGACCCTATCTGGAGGAGTCAACTGTCAGAGCCGGCCCGGACCCGGCCCCGCCCCAGTGAACGGTGAGTCAGCAGTTTTCCTGTTGCTTTCAGACGTTTCCGTCTTTAGTTTGTGGTAAAGCTTTCTGTGTTCTGCTGCAGCTGAGGAAGTTGGACTCAGATTTAGAGGTTCAGGTTCTGAACTGTCTGCAGAGACTTTCATTCCTTTATCTGCTGCTTGTGTTCATTACAGAATCGAGTCTGTTGATTATAGTCAGTCAAAGTGAATTTAGAGAATCTGGAAATAGATGGATGTGAGTATTTTGCTCAGTAACTGTAATGCAGTCACCTGCTCTATATTAGTTAGACTTAAATGTTTCATCAGTAAAGTGTCTGTTCTGTTCAGAAATCTTTACTGAGTCAGCTTTTCATGAGAAGAATGCTGAATTCAGCAGAGGCAGAACTTCTGGGTTGTAGTTCAGAATTCATGATGATAACGATGAAGCTGCAGTGTTTCAGGTTATGCTGTTATGGCTCAGGTCTTCCATGAAGGCTAAACCCGTTTCATTCTGACTCGTGTGTAAAACAATGCAGGATGAAGGGTCAGATCATGTGATGTTTGAAGAGCAGGAGCGTAAGCTTTCATCTGGAGGAGGACTTCTCTTTAAATCTGATGTTCAGGACAGAACCAGCAGGAGGTTCCGGTCTCTGAGAGGAGAGGATCAGCCGTTTACAGCGTTCAGATACTTCATGGATGTCAACCAGTCAACAATGTTTGTTTTCTTGATGACAGCCTATCTTTTATTGATCAACAATGCAATTGAGATGCTCAAAAACACAAGTCTGTCAGTGAAGTGTGTGATGGAAAAACCAACATCAATCCCAGCAGGATTTCATGATCTGATTGCACCAATCCCACATGATTTCCTCCACACTGGACCAGGTTCTGGTGGGATTCTTTCTCCTGGGAAGTCGGCATGTTTATTGCAATAGAAGCAGCAGGAGACCAGCTCTCACTTTTAGAAACACGACCAGCTTATACAGAACTTCCCATGAACCCCTCTGATGAACCTGCTGGCTCTTGGCTCCTCTGTGCATTCTGGGTAGTGTAGTCACCCACAGTGGTACCAACTGTCCCAACCACCAAAGTTTAGCTGCTCAAACATGCTGCTGCAATCTTCTTCTGTTTCCACCAACATGGAGGATGGGATTATTGTTCCAACAGCTGAAGCTCCACAGATGAAGTTCTGCAGTTTACTAATGTTCTTCATGTGAGAAGAAACTATTTCCACACGACACAATGGAAACCTGATGATTGATCAATTCATTTTGGTTCCGGAGCCACATTCAACCCGTCTGATCTCACGTGGGCCGGACCAGAACCAGGTGTTTGTGTTTTCTCAGTTGGAAAAAAATGCCTCAAACGACCTAGTAGCCTAGTCACGTATTAATGATTATTACCATTTTGGTTCTGGTGTCACACCTCATCATTTTACAGCATCTTAACAGAGGAAAATGCTGCATGTCTTGATATCTTGTTAAACCATTATTTCTTTCTTTTTTCTTTGCTTCCCCTTGTGGCGGATTTGCGCATTGCGGCCATTTTTTTCAATAATCATAACTTGCCACAGAAGTGGGCTAGAAACTTGCTTTAGTTCTTCAACATCTTCATATATTTTTCTCTTTATGACTGATCTGGATTAAGCCCTCTGGTGGGCCTGATGTGGCCCGTGGGCCGGATGTTTGGCACGTCATCTGAATGTACTGTGTGGGAATTCACCATGTCTGAATTGAATTGATCAGGGGTGCAACAGATCACAAAACTCACAGTTCAGATCATTTTCACAACAGAAAAAAAGAAAAAAAAAACAGGAAAAAAACAACAAAATAAAAGCCTTCAATGAATTATTTGAAAAGCGTCAATAAATATATTTAATAAAACACATAAAGTACTTCAAAACACAACTATATGTCGCATCATTGAAGCTGATTTGTACCAACATAACATTAAAGACATCTTTGAACTTGATTTATTTGCATTCTTCATGATGAGGTCAAGAAAACCATTTGAGAACAATGTTGGAAATTTTATGTTAGCTCCGCCCACACGTGGCGGGAGCTTCAGGTTAACTCTCTTTTGGACCAGCATCAAGCAGGTACACTGACAAGTTAAGACAAATTTAACACCTGAATGAGGTCAAAGAGAGGTCAATGCTCGCTTTCTTATGGTTCAGTGCTCTGTTTTGTGGGTCCAGATGACCCCATAAAAGGAGAGCAGAAGGGTTAAAGGTTAAAGGGTTATTCCAGAGGCTACGTTTAATCCAGATACAAACAAACTAATGCAACATTTTTATACAATTCAAAGTTGTATGTTTATAGTTTACACGTGTCACGTGTGTGATGTCGGGCACGGCAGCGCCGTCTTTTACAGGTAACAATTATTTTAATTATTTAAAGGTTCCCAGAGTTAAATTCAATACAACAAAATAAATATACGTTTAATTTTAACGGATTTATTTATGATTTAATTTGGACATCAGCATTTTAAGGTACTCCAGATAGATTTGGTATTTTTAACACTTTTTAAGAATTGTTTTCTCTGAGTTTTGTAGATTTGGTGTAAAACATGTAAATGTAATCAGAAACGACATGTTTTAGCATTTTGTTTGTGTTCAAAGTTTAAAGCAGTTTTGGTTCAAGAAATAGGCCTCAGTGAGCTAACGTTGTTAAATATTTGTTTTGAAACTTTTCCAAAAAATAATTTTAGGCTTTATCTTGTTTTTGGCTTTTATTTTTTTCACTTTTTACTGATTCAAAACTGAACTATGACCCTAAAACCATGACGGGTCAGAACAGATGGTTTAGTGATGTGTTACACCTCTGAAAAATGTCCTTGTTACATTTCTATTGAAGTTAAAGTCCTAACAGTGGTTCTGACCAGTGAAATGCTCTCTCTGTTCACAGACATATAGCAGACTGAAATAAGCTAATGGTGTTTAAACTACCTGTTCCTCCATTCATTTGCAGGCAAAACACATACCAGACACTCGCTCCTACTTTGTACTTGCAAATATTTTTTTCTCAAGTATTTAAAAATATTGGTCTGGCTATTAGAGGCAGTGAAATATCTGTAAAATGTCCTTATCGTGCATCTCTGCTCACAACAGCTACAAGTTGATTCCCGGAGTCAAAACAGACAGACACCCCAAAAAGAAACGCTAGTGGCAGACGGGGTGATGCGTCTGTGATTTGGCTGCTTTTGATTGAAAACGTCCGACATGGAGCAGAAAACAGATGAACTATCCATGGACCTGATGCTAGCACAACAAACCTCTCGTATCATCGAAGGAAAGTCCATGAAATTGAATAAAAAAGATTAAAAAAATAGAAATAAACCAGGTTGTGAGAATAAAAACTGCTAAATCAAGATGAGGCAGACTTTCACACCAGACCATATGAGAAAATGTCCCAACACCACAAAAGTTCCATCTCCACCCCAGCATTGGTAAGAGCCTGACTCCAGGTCAGCCTTCCAGACCTCATCCTCATCCTCATCCTCATCCTCGATCTGAGGTACGATTAGTCATCAGCACTGACGGTCCAGCTGCTTCTCTTACATACAGAAGGAAGTTTGCTTTGTGGTCATTTTGCCTCGACTACTGAACTTGAAACTATTGTGCACTTTAAACAATTAAACAATATCTATTTTGCCATTTCAGTTTAAATACGTTTAATTTTGACACGAAGGTGAAGTCACAGCACATCAGCCGTTGATTTAGCTGCACTATAATGAATGTTTTTTTATTTGTGACTGTTCGGTTCAATGTCACTTAAAGAGCATATACCACGCTTTCCTTTCAGAGTAATCGGCAAACTAAAGAAAAAACAAGTTATAAAATGACTTATTTTCCTGAACTCTTTTCATACGATGAAGTTAGTCGCCTTGATCTCTGAGGCTCCGCCTTTTGCTCCTTGTGGGTGCCGCCCTCTTCAAGACGTCGATCTAGAGCCGAGCTCAGCAGCTGGTCTGTTTTGTTTATTCTGTTTATTCCATCACAGACAGGTGATGAGAACATCTTATGTTCTGATACGGCCGTGAAGCTTCATCAGTCTCTCTATCAAACATCCTCTTGGCTTTCATGCAGATCATTTCCTGGAGACACGCCCACCTTTCTGTCCTTCTCAGTCATCCTTCTTCAAACCAGTTCTTCTTATTCATTTCTCGCTTTTTCTTCCAGGAAATAGTTTGATCCTTTTTCTTCATGTGTCTTCTCCACATCACCTGCTGGTGTCATTCTCTGATACGTTTAGGATCCTCCTTAAATGTGGTGCAGATTCCCACCAGAATCTTCTTCAGTCTATGTTACTGCACGTATTTTAAATGCTGAATGAGTCTTCTTTGGTCATTGGTACCCAACAGTCTGCACGACTGAATGACCCGGGGAACGGGGCGCCTCAAGTAACGAACACCTGTCACACCTGGAAGTTGTTGGAGACGAGACACAATTGTACATTTAATCTGAAAATGTTTTGCCGATCAGCTGCTAGCTTCACACAGATATTAGCTGGGTTCTTGGGCGGGGCTGGTAGTGAAGACTCCTCCTGGAGGGGGCGGTTCTCACTTTGTGACATCATCTGGTGGTTTTTGTTAGAGATGTCCCGATCCGATCACATGATTGGAAATCGGGCCCGATCACATGGTTGAAGAGTCGATCGGAATCGGGCTCCGTTGTCCGATCAGGATCAGATATTTCATTTATTCTTATTCTGATCAGAGCTTTATATTTTAATCTTATTATTCCGGATAAATCCTCCACTAGAATCTGCATGTCATGAACAGATCACAAAATGTTAGTCCTGGAAAACGCAGCAGAAACCGGAAACAGTTCAAGCAGAAGACTGATGTAAAGCTAGCTAGCTAGCCGATCACAGATTCAGACTTCTGGGATCAATAACTCTTTTGAAAACCCTTTAAACTGACAGTTAGTGTCTCTAAACAACAACCTCTAAAGATATTTCAACAGAAAAAGACAGAGTTTGTTTCTTTTAATGTTAAACTCTTCGTGCTCCAGATAGACAAATGGCTAACCGGCAGCTGCTAACTGCTACATGCTAGCGCCGTGATTTAACTCCTCAGGACCCGAGCTGTCCTCTGGCCTAAATCAAAAACTAACGCCCTGAAAACCCCAACAAACCCACACTACACCAATCAAACAAAAAAAAAAGCAAACACTCGAAAAACGAAGACACCCAGAACCAAACGCCAACAACCCTACAATCAACCAACCAAAAAAATTAAATAAAAAAATGATGAATATAAATATGAGCTAGTCATAAACACTCATCACATTCATGATAAAACACACATAATTTATTTTTAAGAATTTTAAATTAGGACAGGAATCACATTTGCTCAGAAATGTTCAATAATTAAATATATTAAAGTCACTAAACTTTCTCACATGAATAATTATCACTTATAGAACAAGAAAATATGATTTTTTTTTTCCTAGTTTATATTTTCTCTATTTTTACTTGTTTATTAAAGCTTCTTCACTGAAGTGTTTTATTTAAGTTTCTAATGATAAAATAATATTAATGAAATATAAATAAGGGACAAGACAAATGTAATTATTCAATTTGTTCATGTGTTACAAAAGTATCGGATCAGGACTCGGTATCGGCAAATCCACAAAATCCAATGACTCGGAATCGGATCAGGCCCAAAAAACCTGATCGGGACGTCCCTAGTTTTTGTGTGTATGGGAGGGGCTGGTGCTCAGAGTGCAGGTTTTTGGAGGATTACCCAGAAATATGTGAATGGATCAAAATACCAGTTTGGGTTCTTCATAGAAAGGAGTGAACAGTATTATACATTTAAAACATTAAAGTGGATTCATCATGGTACGGGCCTTTAAACAACAGAGAAAAATTAGCAATGAAATATTTGTAAAAAACAAAATTAGAGAACAACTAAAAATAGACCTTGTTGTGATATATTGTAATATATGTCGCTATTGTGATATAATTAAGCTATATTGTGATGAGCAGTGTTTTCTATATGAACCAACACTACCGGCTCTGTGTTCAGATGTCAGTCTATCATGTCATGAAAAGCTTCTTTCTGAAAGAGCGTCTGAGAACGTTAGAGCTCCTGATGACTCCTGATGTCCTGTCCTGCTGGGTTCAGATGTTCCAGGTTATAGACTGTACCAGAAGGTTCTCCTTCATTCTCTGGTCCTGATGCTTGATAAAACAGAAGGCCGTAACTTTTCCTGCTGTTGGTCAGTGATGACAGTACGTACCGCCAAACTGGTTTGTTTTAAGGTTCTGGTTCTGGGCTCAGGTGATCAAATGTTCTTTAAATCAATTCTGGACCATCTTCAGGAGGTGTTCATTCAGCTTTCAGCTCCTCGTCGTCCTCTGAGGGTCAGAAACAAACAGTCTCCAGTCGTGGTGGTGTTCTGGTGTCTGTATAACCTCATGGAGTTTGACGGCGCTCTTCCTCCAGTGTTCACCGCCGAGCAGTACCAGCAGCACCAGGAGCAGCTGGTTCTGATGCAGAAGCAGCAGATGGAGCAGAGCCAACAGCAGATAACCAACAGCGCTGTCCCCACCCCCACCCCCACCACCACCACCACCACCATGCAGGTCAGTGGAGCTGCTGACTCCTCCCCTAAACGCTGACGTTTGAAGCTCACACCGTCGTCTCTTCTCTAGACGTTGGTGTCCAAGACTCTGGACCAGGCGAGCGCCCAGTTTGCTGCTTCAGCTCTCATCACCACAGACCAGCTGCTGTCCTTCAAATCCAAAGAGGAGCTGCTGCTGGGGGGCGGAGTCAACGGGATCCTGGCAGGCGCAGGTCAGTTTCCTCTCTGCATCCCCGACAAGCAGGTTTGTCTGTTTCTCTTCTTTAAATAGATCAGATGATTGAAATGTAGGAGGAGCTTTTATTGTGAAAGGATCCTCTGATCTGTAGAGCAGACGGATCTGAAAAATGTCATTGATGATGATGATGATGATGAAGGTCTGCTACCTGATCAGCTGACTTCATCCTCCTCTGCTCCTGTCTCTGGCCCCGCCCCCATCAGGTGTCTTCAAAGGTCTGCACCTGACCGCCACAGCGGCGCTGCATCCGAGCGGCGGCCAGCCCGGCGCCGCCGCGCCCGCCCTGCTCCAGCCCTCCTCCAACTCGGCGGCGCCCACGCCCGCCAACTCCACCCCCAGCGCTCACGCAGCGGCGGCGCTGGGACTCCTGGGATGCAGCGCTGCCGGGGCCACGCCCACCACCACTCAGGTCCTCATCGGGAACAACCTTTGTCTGAGCGTGCCGTCGGCCGCCAGCCTCTCCGGGCGCCACCTCCCCCGGACTCTGGGCGCCGTGCCACCTTCTGCCTTAAAGCTGTCCACCAACCTGCAGATGCCCAAGGTCAGCGGGGCGTCGCCCATGGACATGGGCGCCAGGTGAGAGTGACGTTCCGCTGCAGGTGGCGGTGGAGCTGTGGGGCGTGCTAACCGTCCTCTTCCTTCAGGGATAACCACGACGAGGAGAAGCCGGCCCTGAACAGTTTAGCAGACAACACAGTGGCCATGGAGGTGACGTAGCGCGGCGGCGGCCGCGCCGTGCATCGTAGCATCTGGAGCGCGGAAGGACGGCGAGCGGCGAGGGCCGCCATTCTCATCTCTCAGTTTTTCAAGCTTTTGTTACTGTTGAACGTGAAGTGCGGGCTGGTGTCAGTGACGGACGGCGAGCAGATCCGTGTACAGTAACCACGTCTTTGTAATCTCCCGTGTGTAAATACGACTTGAAGACAGAAATGTTCATTTGTGATGTTTTGCACTTGGAGTCAAAGGAAACAGAGGAAGCCAAGGTGACTTGTGGCGAGCGTGAAGCTGTATAGAGAAGATTTTATCACGTGCATGGTGCGGAGCCTGCTGTTTTATCTATTTATTGTGCCGTGTTTACAGGTTTTTCTTTGTTTTTTAGCTTCCGTTTGTTTTTATTTGTACACTGTACTTCTCGGTTCCTGTGCTGTAGTAAATGTTCGGTAGCTACGGACTCCTGGGTATTTTTGTATATCGTGAACACAAAGCAGGCCCCCCCTCACCTCCACCTTCAGGAGGCGAGGGAGCTGCAGGTAGGGGGCGCTGTCAGCGACGCTCCAACGGGGATGAAGTCTCTTCCCAGAAGCCCCTGCTGCTTCTGATTTAAGCACTATTTTTGTGAGTTTTTGTTTTGTTTTTGTTGGATTTTGATAAACATGAATGCTGCTTTTGTATTTGGTTAGTTTTGTTTTTTTTGAAGGGGGGGTTGTCCTTCATTTTCATGCAATCGGGGTCGTCTTTGTTTTATCCCAAAAAGATTTTTGTAAGGAAAAGTCAGTTATTTTTGTATCTTTCTGTTCTTGTGGTAACTTGATTGTAAGCTTTTCATTCATTCTTTGGTTCACGTGTTCAGAGGACGGCGGCGGGAATCACTGAACATTTCATCATTCCAGGTTGAAGATGGAAAAACGCTGAGGAGCTCTTCTCTCTTTTCTCTTTTCTGTTTTTCCTCCTTTCTTTGAAAAAAGAAACTCCAGACGGCTGCAAGGCCAAAAACCACAAGTATTGGGTGCCTTCCTTTGGGGAATTAAATGTTCTCTCTTCTGTGAAGAGTTCGACACAAAGGCAGCATTACTTAGTAGTGCTTCCTGTCTTTGTCAGAATCTGAATGCCCAGTCCAATGGCAGGATGGATCCATGAGGTTTACTTGTCCCACCTGGAGGCTGAAAAGACTAAAAAAATGTGACAAACTCACTAAAATAAGACAATAAAGCCCAGGGCATTAAATGTGACCGGCTCGTGTCTTCTCTACTTTAGTGTCTTTCATTTCATCAGACTTGAAATTCACTGGTTTTCAAACTTTTCTCTAAATTTTAAAGCTGGTGCTGCATGCACAGTAACATCCACCCTGAAGACCCCAAATCGCCCTAATGACCCCACATCACCCTAATGACCCCACATCACCCTAAAGACCCCACATCGCCCTAAAGACCCCATCATCACCCTAATGACCCCATCATCACCCCTAATGACCCATCATCTTCGCCTAATGACCCAATCATCACCCTAATGACCCCACATCATCCTCCCCATCCACCCTAATGACCCCATCATCACCCTAATGACCCCATCATCCCCCTAAAGACCCCATCATCGCCCTAATGACCCCACATCGTTCTAAAGACCCCATCATCGCCCTAAAGACCCCACATCGTTCTAAAGACCCCATCATCACCCTAATGACCCCATCACCACCCTAATGACCCCATCATCACCCTAATGCCCCATCATCACCCTACCGACCCCATCATCGCCCTAATGACCCCACATCGTTCTAAAGACCCCATCATCGCCCTAAAGACCCCATCATCACCCTAATGACCCCATCATCACCCTAATCCCCCATCATCCCTAATGACCCCATCATCACCCTAATGACCCCATCATCACCTAATGACCCCACATCGCCTCCTGACCCCATCATCACCCTAATGACCCCATCATCACCCTAATGACCCATCATCCCTAATGACCCCCTCATCGCCCTAAGACCCCACATCGTTCTAAAGACCCCATCATCGCCCTAATGACCCCATCATCACCCTAATGACCCCATCATCACCCTAATGACCCTAATCACCCTAATGACCCCACATCACCCTAATGACCCCCATCATCACCCTAATGACCCCATCATCACCCTAATGACCCACATCGCCCTAATGACCCCATCATCACCCTAATGACCCCATCATCACCCTAATGACCCCATCATCACCCTAATGACCCCACATCCCCTAATGACCCCATCATCACCCTAATGACCCCACATCACCCTAATGACCCCATCATCACCCTAATGACCCCACATCCCCTAAAGACCCCCCATCGCCTAAAGCCCCATCATCACCCTAATGACCCCCATCATCACCCTAATGACCCCATCATCACCCTAATGACCCCACATCACCCTAATGACCCCACATCGCCCTAATGACCCCATCATCACCCTAATGACCCCATCATCACCCTAATGACCCCTAATCACCCTAATGCCCCCATCGCCCTAATGACCCCACATCGCCCTAATGACCCCACCCTTCGCCCTAATGACCCCCTCATCACCCTAAAGACCCCATCATCGCCCTAATGACCCCACATCGTTCTAAAGACCCCATCATCGCCCTAAAGACCCCACATCGTTCTAAAGACCCCATCACCGCCCTAATGACCCCATCATCACCCTAATGACCCCATCATCGCCCTAATGACCCCATCATCACCCTAATGACCCCATCATCGCCCCCTGACCCCATCATCACCCTAAAGACCCCATCATCGCCCTAATGACCCCATCATCACCCTAATGACCCCCACACCCTAATGCCCCTAATCACCCTAATGACCCCACATCGCCCTAATGACCCCATCATCACCCTAAAGACCCCACATCGCCCCCGACCCCCATCATCACCCTAATGACCCCATCATCACCCTAATGACCCCTAATACCCTCTAATGACCCCCATCGCCCTAATGACCCCTCATCACCCTAATGACCCCATCATCACCCTAATGCACCCTCATCACCCCTAATGACCCCATCATCACCCTAAAGACCCCATCATCGCCCTAATGACCCCACATCGTTCTAAAGACCCCATCATCGCCCTAAAGACCCCACATCGTTCTAAAGACCCCACATCGCCCTAAAGACCCCATCATCGCCCTAATGACCCCATCATCGCCCTAATGACCCCATCATCATCGACCCAATCCTCCCCTAATGACCCCACATCCCCTAATGACCCCATCATCACCCTAATGACCCCTAATCACCCTAATGACCCCACATCGCCCTAATGACCCCATCATCACCCTAATGACCCCATCATCACCCTAATGACCCCATCATCACCCTAATGACCCCACATCACCCTAATGACCCCATCATCACCCTAATGACCCCATCATCACCCTAATGACCCCTCATCACCCTAATGACCCCTAATCACCCTAATGACCCCACATCGCCCTAATGACCCCATCATCACCCTAATGACCCCATCATTCCTCACCATCAATGCACCCATCTAATTACCCCTAATCACCCTAATGACCCCAGCATCGCCGCTAATGACCCCATCATCACCCTCAATTACGGGTCCATCATCACCCTAATGACGCCCTAATCACCCTAATTATGACCCATCTCACCCTAATGAGCCACATTTCGCCTAATGACCCCATTATCGCCCTAATGATCCCATCATCACCCTAATGACTCCACATCGCCCTAATGACCCCATCATCACCCTAATGACCCCATCATCCCCCTAATGACCCACATCACCCTAATGACCCCATCATCACCCTAATGACCCCTAATCACCCTAATGACCCCTAATCACCCTAATGACACCACATCGCCCTAATGACCCCATCATCACCCTAATGACCCCATTATCACCCTAATGACCCCTAATCACCCTAATGACCCCATCGCCCTAATGACCCCACATCGCCCTAATGACCCCACATCGCCCTAATGACCCCATCATCGCCCTAATGACCCCATCATCACCCTAATGACCCCATCATCACCCTAATGACCCCATCATCACCCTAATGACCCCACAATCGCCCTAATGACCCCATCATCGCCCTAATGACCCACATCGCCCTAATGACCCCATCATCACCCTAATGACCCCATTATCACCCTAATGACCCCTAATCACCCTAATGACCCCACATCGCCCTAATGACCCACATCGCCCTAATGACCCCACATCGCCCTAATGACCCCATCATCGCCCTAATGACCCCATCATCACCCTAATGACCCCATCATCACCCTAATGACCCCATCATCACCCTAATGACCCCATCATCGCCCTAATGACCCCATCATCGCCCTAATGACCCCACATCGCCCTAATGACCCCATTATCACCCTAATGACCCCATCATCACCCTAATGACTCACATCCTTGTTTCTATGAAAGCAGCAGATGCAAAATTGTGTTTTTATTCATATTTGCATTAATTTCCATGTTTGTCATTAATTTCTTTAAGTCATTTATTTATGAAGCCTTTATATTCATACAGTTGATCCTCTTCTGTTGCATTGTGGGGATTGGGGCTGGGTATGGATTTTAATTTCCAGAATCGATTCAGATTTTTTTCTATTCTTTTGATTCTTCAATTTCATTTAATTCAATTTATTTATTTACACATTCATACAGATTTGTTTAGAAATACATGAATAATCTATATTATTTAAATATATTTATATGAATCTGATCCAGTTCACAGATTGAAAATACATCAGTGAAATTCTGAGATTGTTAATATGATCCAGTGTTACATGGATTCTCTACAGCAGAAGTTCCAACAAGAATGTTCAGATCATTAACATTGGAAACATTGTTCTGCTTCTTCTGGAGGACGTTTCAGTTTGACCACCAGGTGTTGATCACATTATAGCATTACAACTTATTTAAGAGAAAAACAGTATACGGGATAAAAAATGATGTTTTGGAACACAAATTGTCTCTTTTAAAATATTTCCTTAAAATAGTTTGAAAGTCTCCTGCCTTTGAGTTTATAGATTCTTCATTTAGTCTGCAATGTATTTTTAGGCCAACGGAGCGTTAGCATTAGCCGTCCTATGGAGAATTCCATTAATATTAGCATCAAGCTAGCGGACTTCAGCTTTATATGCTAAATCGGTTCATGTTTTTAGTGAATCAATTCTCGATCTATTGAGCTTCAATCGATTAAAATCCATTAATCCCCCCCCCCCCACACACACACACATCTGGATCTATGTATCCTTTGCTCTAAAATATCAGCTGATGATCAGCTAATCTGTGGTTCGGGTTCTTTAGTGGTGAACGTCTTCAAGCTTTAAAATTAATTAAACTTTTGTTTTAAATGATTTTCTTAAAAATCTCAATCATACAATAACCTGTTTGACTGTATCAGAGCACTGGACTGACTGAGTGTGATGTCACTCCAGACTCAACCAAATCGAGTCAACTCAGCCAACATTTCATTTCCATAATGCAGACGCCGCCGTGTTCGAGCCAGACAATGTGATGTTTCTATTGGAACCAATCAGGAGTGAGCTTGTAGAAGGCCACACCCCTTCTACTTGAAAGTAGACCACATGAAATCCGTCAAACATTTTCAGTGTTTGAGGCATCTGATTGGTCAATTTATAACTTTGGTAACTTGAACTATAGAAAAAAATTTGTTAAAAAAATGTTTTTCTGACCAATAGAACGACTGAAGACGGCTGATTGGTTCTCTATTGAAGTCTATGGGATTCTGGATTCTAGTTTGGAACACAAGGGGGAGGAGTCATTCAGTCCAGTACTCGTATGCAGTCGATAGTGCTGTCTAACACTCTAACCTGTGGTGGTAGTATCATGATACGGGGCTGCTTTAGTGATTTGGTTGGAAAACCTCGATGAGGTTAAAGTGACCTGTGGACCTCGTCCAGATCAGATGTTTTTTCTTCCTGACCTCAGTAGCTCCGGGTTCAGCGTCCTGGGAGGTTTCTGCTCTCAGTTTGACCTCCAGAATCCAGAATCTCCCCTGAAACCTTCAGGACGTTCTGGAGACGACTGAACGTCTCTCAGCAGGAGAGCAGGAAACCAACACTGATGGAGGAGCGTTCTGAGGGTCTCCAGGAGGATTATGGGGGTTCATCATTCACTCTGCTGAAGGCCACTCGGCAGCATTCTTCCTCTGCAGCTCCTCTTCATCAGATCCCACCGTCATCTGTTCATGTCCTCAACAGGAGCAGATTTGAGATAAACCTCTCACTCATCCCTCGCTCCTCAGACGCCTGCAGCACCAGCGTAAGCAGAACAGTCGCTCCGCAGACCCTCGGGGGCGGAGCCTCTCCATCTGCCCGTCTGCCATCAGGAAAGCAGACGCCGCTCGTTTCTAAATGGAGTCACGTCTCATCAGCTTGCATAGAAACGTGACGTGAGCTAATGAATTCAGCTGAATAAACACGCACCCCCCCCCAGCTGTCTCAGAACAAAGAATCACTCAGTTTACTGCCATCCCATAATAACCAAAAAGGAAACAGGTATTTTCTCTCCTAATAATCAGATCTGATACCAACTTTAAATAGATGCAGGTGAAAAAACATCATTGAAAATAACTAAAGTTTAATTAATTTAAAACCTTTATTTCTCAGAACGCTTTGATCTGATGAATGCAGAAAGTGTTCTTGAATGCATCTCAGCGCTCCCCGACTCCTTCCTCTGGAGGGAGTTTACTTAAGTGGAATCTGAATTCTTCCCCTCCTGCTTCCCCCTCCCTCGACATTTATAGCCCTCCATGTAGAAAGATTTAAAAAGTAATATCATCGAGGGTCAGGGACGTCTGAATCTAAAGATGTCATCAGTAAGCTACCTAGGAGCTACGTTAGCGCAGCGCTGCTAACGCTTACAAATACACTTCATCAGTTTTCATAACTTTAAAAGGTCAAACTAAAACAGAAAGTCATTGTTTACATTTAAATGTAAACTTCTGTATCAGACCACACCCACCAGAAGAAAAGAGTTTCTCTAAACACCACTACTGCCTCTAATGCCCCCACAGTTAGAGGGGTGGGGTGGAATTCCAATTTGGCCAAAGAGACGGATCTATTAGAGAGTTCTGATGAGTACAGGTCTGTAACATGTCTGTGACAGGTCTATAACATGTCTGTGACAGGTCTATAGCAGGTCTGTGACAGGTCCATAACAGGTCTGTGACAGGTCTGTGACAGGTCTATAGCAGGTCTATAACAGGTCTGTGACAGGTCCATAACAGGTCTGTGACAGGTCTATAGCAGGTCTGTGACAGGTCTATAGCAGGTCTATAACAGGTCTGTGACAGGTCTATAACAGGTCTATAGCAGGTCTATAGCAGGTCCATAACAGGTCTGTGACAGGTTTATAGCAGGTCTGTGACAGGTCCATAGCAGGTCTGTGACAGGTCCATAGCAGGTCTGTGACTGGTCTATAGCAGGTCTATAACAGGTCTATAACAGGTCTGTAATATGTCTGACAGGTCTATAGCAGGTCTATAACAGGTCTGTGACAGGTCTATAGCAGGTCTATAACAGGTCTGTGACAGGTCTGTGACAGGTCTATAGCAGGTCTATAACAGGTCTGTGACAGGTCTATAACAGGTCTGTGACAGGTCTATAACAGGTCTGTGACAGGTCTATAGCAGGTCTGTGACAGGTCTATAATAGGTCTGTGACAGGTCTGTGACAGGTCTATAGCAGGTCTATAACAGGTCTGTGACAGGTCCATAACAGGTCTGTGACAGGTCTATAGCAGGTCTGTGACAGGTCTATAGCAGGTCTATAACAGGTCTGTGACAGGTCTATAACAGGTCTATAGCAGGTCTATAGCAGGTCCATAACAGGTCTGTGACAGGTTTATAGCAGGTCTGTGACAGGTCCATAGCAGGTCTGTGACAGGTCCATAGCAGGTCTGTGACTGGTCTATAACAGGTCTATAACAGGTCCATAACAGGTCTGTGACAGGTCCATAGCAGGTCTGTGACTGGTCTATAACAGATCTATAACAGGTCCATAACAGGTCTGTGACAGGTCCATAGCAGGTCTGTGACAGGTCCATAGCAGGTCTGTGACAGGTCCATAGCAGGTCTGTGACTGGTCTATAACAGGTCTGTGACAGGTCCATAGCAGGTCTGTGACTGGTCTATAACAGGTCTATAACAGGTCTGTGACAGGTCCATAGCAGGTCTGTGACAGGTCTATAACAGGTCTGTGACAGGTCCATAGCAGGTCTGTGACAGGTCCATAGCAGGTCTGTGACAGGTCCATAGCAGGTCTGTGACTGGTCTATAACAGGTCTGTGACAGGTCCATAGCAGGTCTGTGACAGGTCTATAACAGGTCTGTGACAGGTCCATAGCAGGTCTGTGACAGGTCCATAGCAGGTCTGTGACAGGTCCATAGCAGGTCTGTGACAGGTCCATAGCAGGTCTGTGACTGGTCTATAACAGGTCTGTGACAGGTCCATAGCAGGTCTGTGACTGGTCTATAACAGGTCTATAACAGGTCTGTGACAGGTCCATAGCAGGTCTGTGACAGGTCTATAACAGGTCTATAACAGGTCTGTGACAGGTCTATAACAGGTCTATAACAGGTCTGTGACAGGTCTATAACAGGTCTGTGACAGATCTGTGACTGGTCTATAGCAGGTCTATAACAGGTCTGTGACAGGTCTATAACAGGTCTGTGACAGATCTGTGACTGGTCTATAGCAGGTCTATAACAGGTCTATAACAGGTCTGTGACAGGTCTATAACTGGTCTATAGCAGGTCTATAAACTTTCATCTGTCTCTCTCTCCAGCTCAAACCCGTCTCACCGACATGACTGACTAGATAAAAGCGTTTTAAAGCTGCAGACTTGCTGTTGATGTTTGTCTGGTCATAAGTCACGCTCATGAGAGCTTGTCTTTGGTCCATCATGACATGACAATCAGACCGAGGACTCACACAGCAGATCCTCTTCATCACTTCATATTTCCCCCTCAGGTCTGAGTTGGTCTGATCCGCCCGCCCGGCCTGGGTTCCGTGTTTCATGCGTGTTCTGCTGCAGAGGCGTGATCCTCCTGAAGGACGACTAGCAGAAATACTGTGACCCGGTTTGGACCAGACACTTCCCTGACAGCGCTGCGCCCGACCTCTGACCTGTGGCAGCAGAACAATAGAGCCGACCGGTGGGGCGAGTGTGGTCGTATTGATCGGCAGCAGAGGCCCCTCCCTCCTCGCCGCCTCAGCTCTGGGCGGCGTGGCTGCCCGCTCGTCCCTCAGCATTTCTCACCCACGCTGCATTTACACACCGGCCCTCATAGTTTACTGAAAAGACAATCTTTGCTCTGCAGACAAGGAGAGGAGTGAAGTGACCTTTCAATCATTCCTCCAGGGACAGAGGGGGCGGAGCCTCTTCCTGCCATAAGATTGGAAAAGCGCCTGCCTGGCTTTGTTGCTAGGCAGCGAGGCTTCATCCTGACGGCGTGTCAACAACCAGGAGAAGAATGAGAAAGAGATTGGAGCTGTTGGCTTAAGTGGCGGGGGCCTAAGATCTGCCCCCCCCCCGCAGGTCGGAGCTGCATTTGAGGACGTGCTGCCTCTGTTTCACAGCAGTAATTGTAATTTTGTCCTGATGGGACGACCTTCAAACGGCGTCTGAAGTGTTGGCTCCGTGAAAACACAATCACGGCAGCGTTTGTGTTGGCTGATGGCGGACGGGGGCCGTCATTTCCCTCCCTGATGGCTGATGAAACGCTAGTTGGCAGTTTGAGACGTGACTTGAATTTCAAATCTCTCAATATTGATGCGTTTCTGTTGTTCTGCCTCCAACTCCTGGAAAACAATCCACTTCAGCTTCATCATTTTATTCTCAAATCAAGACGAATTACCCTTAAAAACCAAACGCTGGAGGGTTTTGAACAGGTGGAGGACTGATCCGTCTGAAAGTCGCTCACCCATCCTCTACTGGGATCACGACTGACTTCCCTTTAGCTTCTGCTGGGATCTGGATCAGCTGATTCCACATCCTGAGCTGGATCTGGGAAAGTCTTGAGTGCCGCCGTCCTAAAAGCTGCAAAAAACCTCAAAAGATTCTTCCATGATCTCAGAGCTTCAGGTTCAAGCTTAGGAGAGGTCCACCTGAAAGCAGGAGGATCTCGTCTTGTTATAGACCTGCTGTAGAGCTGATATAGACCAGTTATAGACCTGCTGTAGAACTGATATAGACCAGTTATAGAACTGATGTAGACCAGTTATAGACCTGTTATAGAACTGATATAGACCAGTTATAGACCTGCTATAGAACTGATATAGACCAGTTATAGACCAGTTATAGAACTGATATAGACCAGTTATAGACCTGTTATAGAACTGATATAGACCAGTTATAGACCTGCTATAGAACTGATATAGACCAGTTATAGACCAGTTATAGAACTGATATAGACCAGTTATAGACCTGTTATAGAACTGATATAGACCAGTTATAGACCTGCTATAGAACTGATATAGACCAGTTATAGACCAGTTATAGAACTGATGTAGACCAGTTATAGACCTGTTATAGAACTGATATAGACCAGTTATAGACCTGCTATAGAACTGATATAGACCAGTTATAGACCAGTTATAGAACTGATATAGACCAGTTATAGACCTGTTATAGAACTGATATAGACCAGTTATAGACCTGTTATAGAACTGATATAGACCAGTTATAGACCTGTTATAGAACTGATATAGACCAGTTATAGACCTGCTGGAGAACTGATATAGACCAGTTATAGACCTGCTGGAGAACTGATATAGACCAGTTATTGACCTGTTATAGAACTGATATAGACAGTTATAGACCTGTTATAGATCTGATATAGACCAGTTATAGACCTGTTATAGAACTGATATAGACAGTTATAGACCTGTTATAGATCTGATATAGACAGTTATAGACCTGTTATAGATCTGATATAGACCAGTTATAGACCTGTTATAGAACTGATATAGACCAGTTATAGACCTGTTATAGAACTGATATAGACCAGTTATAGACCTGTTATAGAACTGATATAGACCAGTTATAGACCTGTTATAGAACTGATATAGACAGTTATAGACCTGTTATAGATCTGATATAGACCAGTTATAGACCTGTTATAGAACTGATATAGACCAGTTATAGACCTGTTATAGAACTGATATAGACCAGTTATAGACCTGTTATAGAACTGATATAGACCAGTTATAGACCTGTTATAGATCTGATATAGACCAGTTATAGACCTGTTATAGAACTGATATAGACCAGTTATAGACCTGTTATAGAACTGATATAGACCAGTTATAGACCTGTTATAGAACTGATATAGACCAGTTTTAGACCTGTTATAGAACTGATATAGACCAGTTATAGAACTGATATAGACAGTTATAGATCTGCTACAGAACTGATATAGACCAGTTATAGATCTGCTACAGAACTGATATAGACCAGTTATAGACCTGCTGTAGAACTGATATAGACCAGTTATATGCCTGTTATAGATCTGATATAGACCAGTTATAGACCTGTTATAGAACTGATATAGACCAGTTATAGACCTGCTATAGAACTGATATAGACCAGTTATAGACCTGCTGTAGAACTGATATAGACCAGTTATATGCCTGTTATAGATCTGATATAGACCAGTTATAGACCTGTTATAGAACTGATATAGACCAGTTATAGACCTGCTATAGAACTGATATAGACCAGTTATAGACCTGCTATAGAACTGATATAGACCAGTTATAGACCTGCTATAGACCCATTCTTGACCTGTGATAGACGTGTTATAGACGCCTTCTTGAACTGTTGAATTAATGACTCTCCTTCATTTTTAATCTGATTTTATTATGATGTTAACTTATTTATTGTGTTTATATATAATTTACTTTGTACCGTGTCATTGAGTGTTTTGAAAGGCACTTTCAAATAAAATGCATTATTATTATTATTATTGTTATAGACCTTTTATAGACCTGTTCTAGACCTATTATATTCCTATTCTAGATCTGTTATAGACCTTTTGTAGACTTATTCTAGACCGGTTATAGACCACTTATACACATGTTATAGACCTATTATAGACCTCTCATAGACATGTTATAGACATTTTGTTAACTTATATTAGATCTTTTATAGACCTTTTATAGAACAGTTATAGACCTCTTATAGGCATGTTAGATAACTACTCTAGACATTTTAAAGAACTATTCTAGACCTGTTGTAGACCTTTGATATACCTATTCCAGACCTGCTATAGACCAGTTTTAGACATCTTACAGACCTATTCTAGACCAGTTATCAGAGGTGGGGCTCGAGTCACATGACTTGGACTTGAGCCGGACACGAGTCATGAATTTGACAACTTTAGACTTGACTTTGACTTTAAACCTCCCGACTCATGTCTTGACTGACTTTGATACAAATAACTTGTGACTTGACTTGGACTTTAGCCCTCTGACTCGGAAAGACTTGCGGTTCTCCCCCAAATCCAAGGATTAAAAAATATATTGAGAAAGCCGCGCGTCGCGGTCTTTCTACCCGTGCTTGTTTACTAACCAATCAAACTGCAGAAAATCATAGCCCCGCCCTCCTCTCCTGTTTGTCGTGTTTTTCATTTCTGGCATAAAAGTGTCGTCATCAAAAAAAGGTTTTCAGAACTTGTGGATTAAAGGATTCCTGACAGAGACTCAACAACAACCAACTTCTTCTGATCCAGGATCAGCAAAATCAAGTCAGTTCTGAGTGAAAGCTGGCGCTAGCATAGCGGCTAACCGCTAGCTGCAGTTAAATGAATGGGACGGTAACCTCTTCGTTAGCAGGACACTATGTGAGTCTGCAGCTGGCTATAGTCACAGAGAGACCACAGGTGATTTAGACTTTTCCACCATTCAGATCTTTACCTGGGATGTGGGCGGGGCGAGAGCGATGATGGAGCAGCAGCTGCTGGTGACCCGGGGTAGAATGTTCTGGGTTGTTTTCTGAGAGAAATCCAGCAGTTCACGGGGCAGATAAAAACGTTTCTTTTTCTTTCACTTACTTTCTTGCTGCTTTATGCTTCGTGGTGGCTTGTTCCTCTGTCTCTGGAGGTCAGTCTCTGTTTGCTGCTTTTCCTCCGTTTTTCATGTATTTTTTCTTTAACTGCTTTAAGGGTTTTTAGTCTGCATATGTGAGCGTGTATGTGTCTGTATTAGTGTTTCACCTGCTATCATGAGATGTTTACTTTTGATAAAAGAGATTTGACATCCATAAATGCAATTGATTTGATTCTAATCAATTTAATTTATTCAATTTACTCATAATCTGTGTTTTGTGTATTTCCTGTTCAATTACATCATGAACAAAGTAATATTTTGTGCACTACTTTGCAATATATATTTATGTATAAAATTGGATTTGAATAGTCACTTTCTAATAGAGGTGTGCCAAAATATCGATATTGCGATATATCGCGATATTTAGCCCTGTGATTGATTCTCGATGGTTCTCACCAAGTATTGATGTTATATGTTCATTTGAAGAGGCGGTTGCGTCTGAACGTCTGAGTCTCGTGACGGAACAATTGATGAGCTCGGCGCTCTGCGTCGGGCAATATATAGCGACGCACGCATTTCATTCTGGAAAAAGCCCCGCGAGATCCAGGCTCGATAGCGTGTGTGAATCATGTCTACCTGTGTGCAGGTGTCATCCACCTGTAGAAGAAGCAGCTGGTAAAAAGTGAGTTTGTCTGAGCGCTAGAATGACCGCCATCGCTTATTTCCTGTCTGATCGATGCGCCGCAGGAACTAGACGTGCTTCGTAACTGTTCGTGTGTACTTCAGGGACCGTCGCTATTTTCGCTTTCATGCACTCTGATATTTACCTGCTGGTGTAACTTTGGTAAATTTATGGTGTAAAGTTTTCAAATGAAAGTAATTACTTTTTGCTAATGTTCATTTAAAGTCATTCTTAAATAAAAAATGCAGATTTGATGTATGAAGTTAAAAAAAACTTAATTAAAAATAAAGTACATGAATTCAGGCAAATTAGGGAAGTTGCTAGTTAATTGAAGCACTTAAAATTATATAAATGATTATAGATAAGTTGTTTATTGCTAATAGAATTCAAATTTGTAAATATTTATTGCCATTATTATGTGTTTTTACCTGTTGACTGCTGACTGACCAAATGGAAAATAGATAAAGATAGATAAAATAATCTCAAGTTTCAATCTGAGTAAATCAGCCTTTAATTTTGAATGTTCAACCCTTTTCAAATGTGGAAAAAGTGCACAAAAAAATTAGATAACACTTGACAGAGGCTGTAAAACGTTATATTCATCATCCTTTGGTGTGATGTTTCTTTGGAGGTAGATAGCTGTCACCAATTTGAATTATTTAATTATTGTTCTGTTGCTAACAGTAATTCTGTGGCATTTCTGATCATGTTTACTATTGTTAACATGGAATTTTACAGATAATTCTGATTCAATTGGTGTCAAAGTTATAGTCTTAGTGATTTTAAGCAAGTTAAACAAAAGTCTCTATAATTTGTTGCACAAAATAAAACATAAGTTGTTTATTATGATTGTGTTTAAACTAAAAAAAATCAGGATATATTTCCCCCCAAAAAGTGTTCTTCTACATAATATTAGTTATTAGAGAGGATTTTTACCAAATATCGCGATATTATCGATATCCATGTATCGCGTATTATTACATTTTGTGATGAAACTTGATCCAGGGATCAAATGTGATGTCACTTTTCATGACAGGAGTTGGATGCTGATGAGGGGGGGTCAGCATGTGGAGGGGGGGTCAGCGTGTGGAGGGGGGGTCCCACAGACTCAGAGGAACCACAAGAGCTCCTCTGTTCCCCGACAGCAGCACCTGCCGCTGCGCCTCCTCCTCCAACAGAATGCCTCTTCAGCCCATTCAAAGAGAGGAGAAGGGCGGTCAGTGCACGTGAGCGTGCACGTGAGCGTGCACGTTAGTGGGTTACATCACAAAGAGGGTCTTTCAGCATCTGCAGAGGGAGACTCGAGGAAGACAAACGTCCAGCGATTCACTCTGATAGGTCCAGAGAAGAACTTCAGTCATACTGGATTTCTCTGGTTCAGTCGTGTTCTGATGGACTGTCCCAGGTGAATCACACCTGTTGATGAGGTCCAACACAAACAACACAACACAAAAGAACACAAAAGAACACAAAAGAACATAAAAAAAAACATCTGGATCTGAGTTCCGTGATGGATGATGGATGGATGGATGATGGATGATGGATGGATGGATGGATGAATGATGGATGGATGATGGATGGATGGATGATGGATGGATGGATGGATGGATTAATGGATAATGGATGGATGACTGATGGATGGATGATGGATGGATGATGGATGGATGGATGATGGATGGATGATGGATGGATGATGGATGGATGGATGATGGATGGATGATGGATGGATGGATCATGGATGGATGGATGATGGATGAATGGATGGATGATGGATGGATGATGGATGGATGGATGGCTGATGATGGATGATGGTGGATGATGGATGGACACAGAAGTTTCTAGTGTTTTCTTTATCTGAACCTTCAACGTTTTCATCTTCTATCTTGAACCAGGAACAAACTCCTGCTCCTCCTTCACAGATTGAAAGATGTTCCACTCCAACCACGAGTTTGTTGTCCAGAAGCTTCATCTGAGGAACAGGATGATGGGAAATGTAGTTTTTATGGTTTCATGTTGGACTTCAGTTCTTGAAGCATCTCCTGTTTCCCTCTGCTCTTATGTTGACAGGTGGCAGTTCAACCATCAACCCCGGAACCGTCTCACTCCTCTTCCCAAGTAGAATTGAGCGGCTGAATAGACATAGACCAAGGGGGCGGGGCCTAAGGACAACCTCCAGAAGAAGAAATGAGGTCTCATGACTTCAAGAGATCTTCTGTTTGTGTTCAGTCACAGGAAATGTTTGTTTAAGGCTTCCTCCCTCTCTGAGGAGGAGGAGGAGGAGGAGGAGGAGGAGGAGAGGAGAGGAGGAGGAGGAGGAGCAGGACAGCCAGCTGGTAGCTAGCAAACACACAAACACACCAAATCCCCGGTTCACTTCAAACCCCCCAAAGAAACCAAGTTTGAGGTGTATACGCGTTCAGGTGACTGCTTCTCCTGTCTGTCAGACGTCTGCAGTTCTGATTGGTTGATGTTCAGCTTCATTTTTTTCTCAAGTTTCAGTTTTTCAGAATTCAGACCCAAAAGCTGCAGTGGATGAAGATCCTTTGGATCAAACGTAAAGTTCAAGTCTTTAGATAGATGTGAAAACTGTCCCGTAGAACATGTCAACTAGAGACAGCAGAACCGGTCCTCGGGTTCTGGTCCCGTCTGCTCTAAAGTACCTCCTCCCTCCTCTTCCCTCTAATCTGGTCTCCTTCTGCCCCTGCATTAACACCATCCTGGGCTGAGGGCTAATCTGCTGAAACCGACCAATCGCAGAGCTGCAGAAATGACCTCATGGTTCAACTGAAGGAACCAATCAGAGTCTGTCTGGAGACCCTGAACCGTACACGGGTCCCGGCGGTCAGTCCGGCGCCGACCATCTGCTTCTGTCAGAGAGTTTATGTGAAGAAGGACTCACCTGGACTCACCTGGATTCTACCTGGACTCACCTGGACTCACCTGGATTCACCTGGACTCACCTGGATTCTACCTGTTGGTCTGGATTTATCATCAGTTCTTGATTCAATCATCACTTCTTCATGATTTCTTGAAGGTTTTATGTGAAGATCTTCAGACATGAAATGTGTCATAAATAAATGAGTTTTGGGCTTTAATGGAGGCAGAGATGAAGAAATCTTTAAGATTTTAATTCATTATCAAACCAAAACTTTCATTTAAATCAGTTTCAGTTTTTAGTCTAAATTTGTTTTTAAAGAAAACAGGAAGAAACGATTCTCTGAAACGTTCATCATTTTTTAATGAAAACGTTTCTTTATTTCATTGTTTATTTACATAATTATTCTTACATAATTCTAGTTTATTTTAACATAATTTTGCTGAAATCCGTATTTCTAATCAGAACATCTAAAACCATCAGGATGATCGTCGTCTCTGACTCGACAGCTCTGCAGCGCCATCGTCTGGACCAAGCTGGAACTGAAGCTTCAATCCTGTTTCATTGACAGACGATAACTTCTGGGCCTCTGAAGACCCGGTTCAGCCCAGAAGAACCGTGTCTAAACATTAAGATTCTGATTAAAGCAGGACTTTTATTCTGAAAGGGTGATGCCTGCATGCGTGCACGTTGCATCGCTGCATCTGCGTGAACAGTAGAAGACAGCTGATTGGATTCAGAACCAGAACCGGAGCAGGAGCGGGAGGCGGAGTGACCTTTGACCTCTGAGTGGAGCAGAAGTGATGATGAAATAACTCCTGATCTTCATGGAGGATCTGCGTTTGGACCCTTTGGTTCCTTTCAGTTGAATTGGGGGTCTCTGCTGCTGGGGGGGGGGGGGGGGGGGGGGGGGGGGGGGGGTCACAGACCTCCCCCAGTAATGCTGTTCTGCTCCTGGGGGGTGGGAGTCCTTCTGCAGCCAGCAGGGGGAGATGTTGTCTCAGAAGTTCAGGAGCTTGGACTTCAGGAGAACTCCAGATCAGACCCGAAAACGATTCTACAGAAATGAGCTTCAAGTGTTTGCTGCTGGCCCTTCATCATCATCATCATCTTCATCATCATCTTCATCATCATCTTCATCCTCATCTTCATCTTTTTCCAGCTTGCGTTCTTCATCACTGACTCGAGCTGCTCCTCGTCTCTCTTTTCTTTCATCTTTGATCTCCTCTCCTGTTTCCCTCCTTTTCTCCTCCTCCTTGTGACTCATCGTCCTCCTTTCTTCTGACACCCCCCCCCCCCATCTTTCATCCCATAATGAATCGGCCTCATCAATACAAGTGCACTCCTCCAACCTTTGGCTCCTTCCATCTGTCTTCTTTTGTGGCTTTCAGCCTTTTTTCCGATGCTGACCTCCTCCTCCTCCTCCTCCTCCTCCTCCTCCTCTCTGTGGAGTGACTCATCACCGCGTCTCCTCCTGTGTTTCAGGGAGGTGTTCCAGCTCACGAGTGGGACAGCTTCTGCGTCTGAACGGAAGCAGGACGTGGATTTCAGGAGAAGTCTGACTTTCACTGCAGAGGAAATGAGGTCCAAAGCTTCAGATCACGCTGAGAAACATGAACTAGGACCTTCAGTTTTCTCTGTTTAGCCACAAATGGACTGAAGGTTCAAGTTTGACAGCAAATCATAATTTCAGGAGGAATTTCTCTGCACATGTCTCCCTCTAGTGGTGAAGCGTGATCTGTGCAGCTCCTCCTGGAGCTTCACCTTCATCCCTAACAGTCCTGAACATCTACAGTTCTGACCAGAATCTACAATTAAAGCAAAAGTTCTGCCCAACAAAATTCAGAACCAACCAGCTCCCTTCATAAATCTGCACCTCTGCTCTTTATCTTCTAGTTCCTGTCCTGTTGCTCAGATTTCTGCTGTGTGTCAGTGGTCGCTCCGGGTTGTGAGTCTGCAGAGGACAGAAGCAGCAAACATGATGAGAGCTGGCAGAGCTGGGAATGCCACCCAGGAACAGCCAGACACGGACGCCAGCAAACCGTCTGCTTCCACTTAGTGCCACCTTGAAGCGAGATGTGTGAACGCAGGAAGAATGCAAGCTGGAGCTTATCTGTGGCCACACCCACTCAGAGGAATGACAGAAACCCAGTCTGGAAGAAAAGAGGGAAAAACGAGAAAAGAGAGGAAAGACTTTTGTTAGAATGTTCCAGAAGAGCAGAAACGGAAACAGAAGGTCTGGGAAGAAAAACCAGGAGAACAAGACGGATGTCCATCCATCAATCATCCATCCATCGTCCATCATCCATCCATCCATCCATCCATCATCCATCATCCATCATCCATCTATCATCCATCTATCATCCATCATCCATCCATCATCCATCCATCATCCATCATCCATCCATCCATCATCCATCCATCCATCATCCATCCATCATCCATCCATCATCCATCCATCATCCATCATCCATCATCCATCTATCATCCATCTATCATCCATCATCCATCCATCATCCATCTATCATCCATCATCCATCCATCATCCATCCATCCATCCATCCATCCATCCATCATCCAACCATCATCCATCCATCATCCATCATCCATCCATCATCCATCCATCATCCATCCATCCATCATCCATCCATCATCCATCCATCATCCATCCATCCATCATCCATCCATGCATCTTCTAACTTGATTAATCTCTTTCAGGCTCATAGGGTTGCTGGAGCCTATCCCAGCCTTTGCTTGGCGAGGGCGGGGTTTAATCTGGACCGGTACATCACAGTTCCACACTCAGTCACACCTAAGAGACAATTTGGTTTCACCTTTGACGTCTTCTTGAACTGTTGTAGGAAACTGGAGAAAACCCATACATGAACAGGAGAACACGCTAACGCTAACTCCACACGGGAAGAACCTCAATGGGATTGGAACCAGGAGACGCCAAAATATAAACGAACAATAATTACTAAATCTGAAGTTTTACACTCCGAGATTAGAAAGCTAACGTGTTTCAAACAAAAGACTTAAAATAAAATCACATCTAAACAAAGAGAAAACTCAAAAGTTTGATGTTTACACTTTAATCAAACATCAAGAGTTGGAAAAAGACGACAAAACAGCATCAAACAAAAACAGAAACACTTCAAAACTCAAGTCTTTCATGTTTTTTTTCAACATGTTTGATCTTTTCTTTGATGTTTGGAATCTTTTCTTTGATGTCTCCTCTTGTTTTCTGTCCCTGATTAATGTCTGGAAACTCTCCAGAGTCCAGTTTGTTTGAGAGTTCTGCTGGTCTTTCTTCTGTCTGAGTCGGGCTTTGGGTCTCTGCTTCAGAATCAGGACCGGTGGTCGAGTTCTGAGGAGGTTTGCAGGAGTTTTATGAGTTCTGCTCAGACAGAAGCTGACCTCGTGGGAGGAGCCGGTTCAGTGTGACCCGACTGTCCGGATTCATGGTTCTGGTGAAGTTCTGGTGAAGTTGTGTTGGAGGACACCAGTTTCAGGTTTCCTTCTCAGGAACAGACGACGATTGCTGTCAGTGTTCGTTCTTTGACTTTTCGTTAAATAAAATTCTAATTTAAAATCTGTTTCCAGTTTAAACATCAACGATCATGAAGCTTTTCAGAGATGTTCCTCTCTGCAGCCCAGCTGTTCCATCCGTCACTCAGAGGGTTCTGGTTCTGACCGGACCGCTCTCACGGGAAAACCCCGTCATCTGCTTCCCGCCTCTGTCACGCTGAAACACACATCAGACCCGGATGAGTCAGAAATGAAACGACGTTCCAACAGAGTCCAGATTCCAGACGGCCTCAGACACTTCTGGGTTTGGGTTGAACATTCCTCATCTTCACTTCCTGTTTTATTTTGAAAGTCTCCCCCCCTCTGCTCCAATCAGTCTTGGTTGTCTCCTCGGCTGCTCTTGGTTCTGAGTTTGTTCTGTAGGATTGACCTGAGATGACCCCAGAGAGGGTCAGGATGACCCCTGCACGAGGAGGGAAGGTTGACCTCTGACCTCCGAAGGTAAACTGACGACTCAGTAAATGAAGACAATGAAAGACGTTCTTTAAACACAATAACTGTAAACCGTCGTGATGGCAGGACGTTCCTCAGAGCTGCTGAAGCGGCTGGGCTGTTGTCAGCGTCGCCATGGCAACGCTCTGTCTGTGTCATCCACGGTCGCCACTTCATCAGCTCTGGTTCCTGACTGATACTGCAGCTATAAACAGATGCTGAGTCATGCGAGAAGACCGCAGCTCCACCAACACATAGAACCAGAACCAGAACCAGAACCTTCCTCTGCAACTCACAGGAACTCTGAGGACAGTCCCGAATACTTTCCCCTCAACAGAATGAACAGAATGGAAAGGCGGCGTCTGAGGGTCACGGTGGCGTTCGTCTGGAACGCGGGGTTTGGTGACGCGGCGTGGAGGAATGTTGCTCCGACTGGAAGGTCGTGGTTCTGGATGAAGGACGTTTGGATGAAATGACTGAAATTCTGATGGATGTTCTGAATGTTTGTGCAGACATCTTTACCCTGCAGACTTCATCATAATTTCATCGTTTGACGTTTTACTCGTATCTTCACTGTAAGAGGACCAGAACCTCATCCAGGTGGACCCGTCTTCTCCTAAAACTCTGAACCGGTCTCCCAGTCGGTCCTAAACCTCCAGACTGGGCTCCAGGTCCGGCTTTCTCCTCCGGTCCAGAACCGGTCGTAGTGTGAACAGCATCAGCTGATCGGGTCATTTTCACCCCGGGGCTCAGAGTGAGTAAACGGAGTTTGATGGACCTGAAGGAAGGTGGTCCGCCGCCGCCCCTCCCTCCTCATCAGCTGCACTTCCTGCAGCTGTTTCCTCTCTGGGGGGGTTGTCCCGATAACGGCGCTGATCTGAAGTGAAAGCAGCTGTCTGAAGATCCCATCAGAGACGAGTTTGATCTGGATCCATACAGACTCGGATGGTTGATTCTCCTCAGACTCAGACATGGAAAGGTTCACGTCAACCACAGACTCCTCAGTTCAGCTGATCTGAGGAGATCTGACGTCTCCTCGGGGTCACATCGCTGCTCCTCCACGTTTGAGGAGGAGCTCGAGGAGGTTTCTAGATCCCTAACATCCTGGGCTGCTTCTGCGTTTAGATCAATTCTCCTGAAGATCTTGTAGTAATCAGTGTGATAAAAACTTTGGTCCCGGGTGTGAAAACAGGAAGTGAATCAGCTGCAGAGACAAACTCATTACTGAGAGCTGGACAGAATCTTCCTGTGGAAATCCAAAACTCTCAAACAAAATGATTGTCCAGCTTTTGAAGCACGTGTTCATCTGCAGACGTCATCTGAGAAGATCATCTGAGAAGATCATCTGAGAAGATCATCTGAGAAGATCATCTGAGGGTTTGAAACGGAAAGTTTTAGATTCAAATTCACTCGTCTGTCTGAACTTCTCACCATGTTAGGATGAACAAAGGAGAAATCTTCAGCTCCTTAACCTGAGATGATGATGATGATGATGATGATAATGATGATCTTCTCTGCTTCCTTTGAACTTCTCCAGAACTGATTCCTAAAACCCCTCTGGACTCTGAACGAGTCTTCTCCGCGGAGAGGCAGTCAGTCTGAGCTTCACTGTCTCATTATTAAGCGGATGCCTGCAGAGGATCATGGGGGATTGGATCAAACACTGGGGGGGGGGGTCATGAGTAATCCCGCCACCAGCAGAGTGAATGAGACTCTGAAAGGCCGTGGGAACCGGCGCCGACCCGGATCTGAGCTGCAGCGTCACGTTCTCCTGTGTCGGGGAAGACGCTCGGATTCTCTCCGATCTCTAAACTCTGCAGGTTCTACAGCAGAGAAACGTTCCGCTGATCCTTCTTTGTCATGCAGATCCAAGATGGAGATTCTCTGAGGGAAACCTGGAACACATTCCCAGGAACCTTTGTCCTCCAATCAGCTGATTACCCAGAAGTATTCAACCAATCAAAGCTGCAGTTCAGTTCAGAAGAAGCTGGAAGTTCCTCCTGATCTTATAGATGTGATCTTTCTGGATCTGACATCTTTGAGTTTCCTCCTCAAGAGGCAAAGGTCATGAGGTCATGTGAGGAGCAGAGCTGCTTCAGTCTGTGCAGCTTCAGAACTGAGCACGGAAAAGTTCTGATCCAGCTTTGGACCGAGCCGCACAGAGAAGTTGGGAAAACTGGAGTTGGAGTGAGAAGACTCTCGGAAAGGTGGATCCTGATGACGCAACTGCCACTGAATCCAAACCCAACACGCCTGATGGGAACCGACCGACTCAAGTTCTGGCAGCAGCACAATGCTGGCAGACCGGATCCAAAGAGGACCGTGTGGAAAAAGAACTCCAAAGCTGGCTCGGGATGCCAGGCTCCGGAGAGGAGACGGAGACGCCTCCTGGAAACTGACGGACCAAAGCAGGATTTATGTGGAAGAACGGAGCGATGGAGAAGAAATGAAGAAACGGAAAAACACGGAACTCCTCAGGAGGATTCTCCTGATCCAGAAGGAAGAGGACGTTTAACGAACCAGACACTTCAGAGGACTTCACACCAAACTAAAGGATGCTGGGAAAAAGTGGAGAGAGGTGGACTCGTCTCAGTTCCAAACATCTTCTCTGACCCAGCAGCACATGTTCAGATCCGACTGTTGGGATCCGTTCACGATGATCAGAACTTCATGCTGATGAAGGTCACACCTGCTCAGAAGAATCCAAACTGGACTTGATATGTCCGACCCAACACGGACACGAAGAAGACATCTGAGGCGTGTCTCTGGGTCCATCAGAACCACTTTCTCTGCAGCCCCAGGATCTCCTCTGGACCAGAACCCAAACGGGGTCGGTAATGCAGCAACTGAAGAACAGACATCAGGAGTGTCCCTCAGAGCTTTTCTTCTGGGTCAAAAGTCTGAACCGGTGTGGGTTCTGAGGAGCTTCCTCTCACTCCTCAGAGATCTGGTGATCCTGCAGGATCTCCTGCACATGCTCAACCATGATGCTCACCTTCTGGTTTCACGTCTGAGCAGCTGCAGAAAAACCAAAATCCTCGACGAGACGTTTGGAAAAATGTCAGAAAAAGAGTTTTTTAAAGTAAATTAAAGAGTTTTAAAATGTTGGAGCTGGAAAATGAAGCAGAGACAAATGGCGTCTGCAGTTTTATCAGAGATGGGGTCAAAGGTCAAGGACGGCGCTCTGAGGAATGCCGCTCCACCACAGCCGCGCTGGTCTGCAGGAAGTGTCATGTCACTGCAGCGGGGCGTCCAGATGACGGCTCCCGTCTGTCTGCGCAGTCGGAGGTCTTTATCTGTCCTCTGCAGACAGACGCCACATTCCCCGTGGAATCAGAGGCCAGAGCTCCTGATTGGTGGAACAACATCCCGACGGAGGAGCGGACACCAGAGTTTTTATCTCCACACCTCCGTGTTTCCAGAAGAAATACTGCAAAAATGTTTGTTCTGGTTTTTCTGGAACGGACCAATCACAGAACGGCGCTGAGGCTCCGTGACGCCTCCACAAGTCATCGGAGGTAAAGACTCGTGATCGGACCTGGGATACCGATTCCTGTTCTTCTGATCCGTTTCCAAGCATTCCCAGTCGTGTTTTCATGATGAGGATTCTGTTTTGATCCAGATCCAAACACCTGTGACGTTTTCTTCACCTCTGAGTTATGGGCGGGGCTGTTGGGCCGAAAGTTAGCTCTGCTAGTTTTCCCATCAGCCCCTTTGTTTACTCTCTCCTGTTAGATTATAGCCCCTCAAGCCCAAGCTAGCATTAGCGTAGCGATATCAGAGTTATGTAATCGTCCGGTTCAGGTTTCCAGCTCAGACCAGGAAAACAAAGACGTTCATGGATCTATTTATCTGTGAGTGGATGATTCAGAATGCAGCCTTTGGCCCCGCCCATGGCCGTGATTTCAAACATTCACTTTTCATCTGATCCAACTCGATTTGAATAAAGGAATACTCAAATGTAGAGCTGTAACGAGTATCGGCGCTCGGGTATTCAGATGTGCTTGACAGATGCTGATTCATGATCTTTAGAAATATAATAAATTGTAGTAAAATATGATTAAAATATCATCTGGTAACGATTTATTTTTGCTCTGAAATGCAGATTAATGTTGGATTTTAAGTTTACAGACTAAAACAAAGCCCGAAAGAGCCGCGGTAGCCACCGGAAGTAAACATCTTCGTGACGGTGAAACTTCCGGTTTTCAAAGTAAGAGTAGCGAGAGATTTTTTCCGTTCAAAAACTGAGACTGAAGTTCTGTTCGTTGTCGTAACTACTCAAAAAATGAATTAGCTTTAACATCGGAGCTTTAGCTCCTGTGTTAACATTCTTCTGGTTATGTTAACTCTTCAACAGTTGATGGAATAACTAAACTCCATCTTATTCTGAAGAACCGCAGCCTCTGCTGCTGAAATGAGGATGCAAATCAACGTGAATCAAATGATTCTGATGCGGGAAAAAGAAGACTTTCTCAGACGAGCTCTGCACCGTAAAATATTGAAGAACTTTGAGGATAGAAAACTGAGGTAAACATTTTCAAGTTTTTTTGTTTAATGTTACAAAAAAAAGATTTAAAAAAATCTTTTTTATGTTGTTTATGTTACTGCCAAACTTAACAAAAAAGTTTAAAATGACAAACAAAAATGTCTGAATGTTTGTTGATTCTTCTGTCTGTTCGTGGAATAAAGAAGAAATCTTTGAATGTTTATCTAAATGTGACAGCTTCGACTTTCAATTACTTTTTTTTTTTTTGGGGGGGGGGGGTCCAGGTGCTTCCCCCCCTGGAAGGAAAAATGCTTGGGATGCTTCAGATCCAGAACCGTCTCCCCTCAAGTCAAGGCCACGCGGGAAAAGGTGAAGAGGAGGAGGAGGAGGAGGAGGAGGAGGGTGGGGGGGAGGAAGACTTCTCTGGGGGGTGTTAATTTGTTTCTGAGGCTGTGATGTTTGTCTGAGGGAGGGGGCGGCAGCATTAGAAATCAGTGGTCCGTGGAGGGAGTCAGATTACAACTTTGTGAGGGCCCCTTGACTCTGGACACACTGAAGCTGCCTTTGTTTGACTGGAAACTGGGGGGGGGGCAGAAAGAGGAGGAGGAAGAGGAGGAGGACGAGGAGGAGGAGGGCCTGCGAGTGAGGAGAAAGAGGGAGCTCCATCTGTCCTCTATCACAGCCACACATGAGCTGGAGAGTTTGAGTGCAGTTGGACCCCCCAGCAGTGAAGATGACGTCCCGGTAAGTGAACCCTGTCTCTGCTGTCTGCCTGTCTGTCTGTCTGTCTGTCTGCCTGTCTGTCTGACTCTGAGCTTCTGCTTCGGTGCAGCGGGCCCCCCTGGTTCTTTGGATTATCCCTGCTGCTCCTGCGGTTCTGCTCGACCCGTCAGCTGCTGGACGGTACGTGGGCTCTCCCTCAGAATCCTGCTGGTTCTGGACCAGAAACCTCTCAGAACGTTTCTGGTTGGAGCTGGTGCTGCTCGTGCATGTTTTTAAAGGTCCACAGCTTTGAGTTCTGACCCGGTTCTGCACCGGCCGTGGTTTCATGACCCCCTCAGAAGGAGGATTCTCTGATCCAGCAGAGTCCGGTCTCTTAAATCCTGGCCCCCGTTCAGCAGATGAGGTCATCCCGGGGGGATCTGGACCCGCTCCAGAACCGCCTGAGATTCCACCTCTGGATCACGGAGGCAGCGATGTGCTTTCAGAGGTCACTCCCCAAACGAGCGCTTCACGGGACGCTCTACCTGGTCCTGATTAACGCTGACAGAACCGCGGCGGGACGGGAAGTGTGAGGGTCAAACCGTCAGAGCTGCGGGCCGGTGAGGCACAGCTCTACCTGTGAGCTGGACTCCAGTCTGACCTCTGACCTCTGACCCCCCCAAGGGCACAAAGCAAACGCAGACAGCGGCTGCACGAGTCGGGATTTAAACCTCCGTCTCCATCAGAGAAATGGGATCCGATGGGAGCGAGTCTTATCAGTTTCCATTCCGCCGTGTGTTTTTGCAGCGGGGGGGTGGGGTGGGGGGTGGGGGGGGTGGGGGGGCTCGGTCCGATCTGCTGCTCCTCAGGATGTTTGTGTGTTTGCCACATTCATAATGACTCACTTTCCAAAGAGAGGGGGGTGGGGGGGGCATGGGAGCGGGAAGGCGGTCCAGAAAGAAGGCACCAGGGACAAATATTTCCAGCCTGTAAATATTCTCAAAAACAGACTTGTTGCCATGGCAACTTCACCTTTCTGAGCGTCGCTCCTGAAATACTGCTCTGGGCTGCGAGTCCGGACCGATGCTGGCGGGACAAAAGACATTCCTTCAGCAGGAGCATCAGCAGACTCCATCGGATTCAAACAGAGAACTCTTCTGAGGAGTGACCAGCAAGGTTTTAGATCAGTTCTTCATCATCTGATGAATCAATCCTGATCAGAAAGAAAGAAACCGAATCAGATCCAGGATGAGGCCTTCAGAAACAAACATGCAGCGTTTGAAGTTTGGATTTAGTCAGAACTACTAAATAACTTTGAAAGTCAGTTCACAATGAAGATCTGATCATAAAGTTAACACATTTCAGGAAATACTTGAGTGCTTGGATGGAGCTGCAGCAGAGGTTCAGCACAGATGGAAGCTTTTCTCTACCAGTAATAAGAGAAACTCAACTTCTAGCAGGAATGTGTGTGTTCCTGATTAAGTTCAGACGACTCATTCTTCATCTCTAAAGCCTGTTTGGCTGCAGAAACATCCTCTCTGCTGCTGTGAGGAGGCAGAAAAACTTCTTTCTGTCCCTCGGCTCTCAGAGTGAAGACTGTAACTGGATCAACTGGATCCCTGAGTAAACGGCTGGCACTGAAGGAAGGCCGTGGACTTTCATGTGTTGTTTCTCCAGAAACGATCACCAGTCCTGCTGGATTAATGTGATCCAGTCCTGCTGGATTAAGGTGATCCAGTCCTGCTGGATTAAGGTGATCCAGTCCTGTTTGTTTAAGGTGATCCAGTCCTGCTGGATTAAGGTGATCCAGTCCTGCTGGATTAAGGTGATCCAGTCCTGTTTGTTTAAGGTGATCCAGTCCTGCTGGATTAAGGTGATCCAGTCCTGCTGGATTAAGGTGATCCAGTCCTGCTGGATTAAAGTGATCCAGTCCTGTTTGTTTAAGTGTATCCAGTCCTGCTGGATTAAGGTGATCTAGTTCTGATGGATTAAGGTGATCCAGTCCTGTTTGTTGAAGGTGATCCAGTCCTGTTTGTTGAAGTGATCCAGTCCTGCTGGATTAATGTGATCCAGTCCTGCTGGATTAATGTGATCCAGTTCTGCTGGATTAATGTGATCCAGTCCTGCTGGATTAAGGTGATCCAGTCCTGCTGGATTAAGGTGATCCAGTCCTGTTTGTTTAAGGTGATCCAGTCCTGCTGGATTAAGGTGATCTAGTTCTGATGGATTAAGGTGATCCAGTCCTGTTTGTTGAAGGTGATCCAGTCCTGTTTGTTGAAGGTGATCCAGTCCTGCTGGATTAATGTGATCCAGTCCTGCTGGATTAATGTGATCCAGTTCTGCTGGATTAATGTGATCCAGTCCTGCTGGATTAATGTGATCCAGTTCTGATGGATTAAGGTGATCCAGTCCTGCTGTATTAAGGTGATCTAGTTCTGATGGATTAAGGTGATCCAGTCATGTTTGTTTGAGGTGATCCAGTTCTGATGGATTAATGTGATCCAGTCCTGCTGGATTAAGGTGATCCAGTCCTGCTGGATTAAGGTGATCCAGTCCTGTTTGTTTAAGGTGATCCAGTCCTGCTGGATTAAGGTGATCTAGTTCTGATGGATTAAGGTGATCCAGTCCTGTTTGTTGAAGGTGATCCAGTCCTGTTTGTTGAAGGTGATCCAGTCCTGCTGGATTAATGTGATCCAGTCCTGCTGGATTAATGTGATCCAGTTCTGCTGGATTAATGTGATCCAGTCCTGCTGGATTAATGTGATCCAGTTCTGCTGGATTAAGGTGATCCAGTCCTGCTGTATTAAGGTGATCTAGTTCTGATGGATTAAGGTGATCCAGTCCTGCTGGATTAATGTGATCCAGTCCTGCTGGATTAATGTGATCCAGTTCTGCTGGATTAAGGTGATCCAGTCCTGCTGTATTAAGGTGATCTAGTTCTGCTGGATTAAGGTGATCCAGTTCTGATGGATTAAGGTGATCCAGTTCTGATGGATTAATGTGATCCAGATCTGCTGGTTTAAGGTGATCCAGTCCTTCTGGTTTAATGTGATCCAGTTCTGCTGGATTAAAGTGATCTAGTTCTGATGGATTAAGGTGATCCAGTCATGTTTGTTTAAGGAGATCCAGTCCTGCTGGATTAAGGTGATCCAGTCCTGCTGGATTAATGTGATCCAGTTCTGCTGGATTAAGGTGATCCAGTCCTGCTGTATTAAGGTGATCTAGTTCTGCTGGATTAAGGTGATCCAGTTCTGATGGATTAATGTGATCCAGTCCTGCTGGATTAAGGTGATCCAGTTCTGATGGATTAAGGGGATCCAGTTCTGATGGATTAAGGTGATGCAGTTCTGATGGATTAAGGTGATCCAGATCTGATGGATTAAGGTGATCCAGATCTGCTGGTTTAATGTGATCCAGTCATGTTTATTTAAGGTGATCCAGATCTGCTGGATCAAAGTGATCCAGTCCTGCTGGATTAATGTGATCCAGTTCTGCTGGATTAAAGTGATCCAGTCCTGCTGGATTAAGGTGATCCAGTCATGTTGTTTTAGGTGATCCAGATCTGCTGGATCAAAGTGATCCAGTCCTGCTGGATTACATAGATTCTCAGTGATCAGTTTTTCTTCATACTTTAGCTGCAGGATGTTTGTTGTTCTTTAGGTTTTAGACTTTGACAAACAAACATTTTGTTGTTTTTCTTTCAAATCCCTAAAATCCTTTAAATATTTCTATACGATGTCAACCTGACTGCTGTTTTTCTGAGATTTCTTTGTATTTTAAATAAAGATATTCTGAAGATTCACCACTGGAGAACTACTGAGCGCGCTCAGTTTGAGCCTGACAGAAGTCATGTGACTTCCTGCCGCAGTATCTGGACGCGTGAACAGCTGACTCTGAACATGTTCTGGTTCTGAAACCGCCTCATCTCCATGCTGGTGTTCTGCAGCTGGTGTACACATGTGGTTGTGTTTCTCATTATCTCACATGACAGGAACGCTCTGAACTCATTAGAGATGATGATGATGATGATGAAGAGGATGAGCCAGGGATGTAAATCTTCTCGTTCTGGGATCCTTCTGATCAGGATTCCCAGGTTCCCAACGGCGTCCAGATGATCATGTAGATCAACATTTAGTTTCTGCAGAACAACAGATTGATAAATGAGTAAACTAATGAGAAGCAGCTCAGAACGTTTTCATCCTGGAGTCATGATGAGAGTCATGGAGATCATTCATCCCAAACTGAGAAGAAGCTGCAGTTTCTGTTCTCTGAGAGGAACTTTGATCTTCCTGAGCAAACCTCAACGTTCTCCGTTAGAACGTTCCTTCATGAAGGAAGACGT